>UESW01004389.1:375090-780282 GCA_900491605.1 Calamus simplicifolius
GATTGATCTTATGGATGAAATAGTATGCTTTCTTAACACATAATCAATATAAAGCTATTGTACCTGATTTCAAACTCCTAATATATTAGAAGGTTTGGACGTAATTGTATACTTCTGCACCATTCAAATAAAACAGGAACTTTTATTCCTGGATTTTGAAGTTTCCCACAAAACTCTAAAACCAAAACCAAATTATTTTGGTTTTAGCAAAAAAATATATCTGAAACATGGGCCAGTTTCAGCAGAAACTAACTTAGAGGGCCACATGAAGTGCATGTATGCTCATTATGATATCTAAATCTGAAGAACTTCAAGTGTAAAATGATACTACTGTAAAGTGTCCGCACAACTTATACCTCTTATTCAGTTACTCATTTACTATAATATGTCGACCTTTTTCTCTACAAGATATACAATTGACTTGTCAAGTTAGTCTAGCATAAAATTCGAAGTACAGATGTCTGTGCTCATCATGAGCCCACACTGTACATGCTGTCATACCATGTAGGTCAAGCTTCCAGCCAGATGCCCGGACTAACAGAGCTAAAAGAATAGCTCCATGCCAGCCATATTGGTCCATGCTACAGTCCCATTGTATGTTGAAACGTGACGTAGCAGCCTGGACCAGCATGGAAAAACACACATGATACATAGGTATGTGCCCCTGTATCATGCCTGTAACTTCCAAAGCAACGCATGCTGTATGGCAGTAACTAGCAGAACAAGATATTTTAACCCATGGTCTAATAGTCTACACGTTTGAGTATATTTATTCATGTGTCGATATTATTTGAAAATATCAAACAGCTGGTACCATTCTGTTAGGACAGAATGGGCCTTTTGATCGAAAAATGCACGGTCGGAGTTCCAGAGAGCCATGGTTGAGCAATGGCACCCATTTTACTGAACCAAGTACTTAGAAGCCATGGCGTTTCTAGGTAGTACTGCTCTCTCTGACTCTTATCTCTCATCTTTAATTCATTTAATTAATTCGAAGACCAAGAGGTGACGCGACCTATATTATCACTATCGTGTTTTCCAGATCTGTCTGTTATAACAATCGAATGCCATGAGAAAAAGTTTGCATACTTGTGGACGATGTTTGAGCCCCCCTTCCAAGCACTGCCGAGCGCATGCCATGCTCCTGAAGTAAAACTTTCCACTGAACTGTCAAGAACCCTAAGACCCTGCATGCCATGAAGACACGAATGTCAAGTCAAAGAACCTGAAATTCATTAGCAGATGCAGAAACTCATGAGC
Organism: Calamus simplicifolius; assembly: GCA_900491605.1. Classification (NCBI taxonomy): domain Eukaryota; kingdom Viridiplantae; phylum Streptophyta; class Magnoliopsida; order Arecales; family Arecaceae; genus Calamus; species Calamus simplicifolius. Next base: position 376,351 of record UESW01004389.1, read on the forward strand.
AACATCGATACGTTCAGCCAGTGACAGGAAAGCACAGATCAATCAAGTGAATCACGGAGATGGGGATCCTCCCTATAATATGACTTGCCTGACCAAAGAAGGAGTCCTCGCTAGCCTTCTCCAAATTGTCCAGCGCAGACTTGCGGAGTTTATCATTCTCATGGTCCCCGCTAACTCCTTCTTCAACTGGAGAGATTGAAGAGATCCGCCGCGTGCCGTCCTCATCATCTGCTGATCCTGAATCAGAGATACCAGCAGCATCCATATCTGTGATGCCTTTCGCGGCATTCTTGGCAGCTGCAACTGCCTGATCCAGATCCGGAAGGAGTAAACAGCCGACAAAAGAAAATTGACCCGGTAGATCAGACAAAGGATCGCAACAAAGAAACTTAAGCAATCCAAGGCAAACTGCTAGCAGTTAACATCAAAGGTCGACCGGAATATAAGAAGGAGCAGCAAACACGCACATTTTTAGAGATCTCTTCAGCGGCCTTCTGGAGATCCGAGAAGACAGAGAGAGAAGAGATGCCCCACCCTCCCCATCCACCGCTACCTCCACGTCCCTGCGGTTTCTCTTCCCTGTTCGAAGGGCTCCGATTCCCCTCCTCCTCTATCGGATCCGGAGGTGTCATCTGCCCTCGCTGCTGCTAGGCCTGCGGCCTTCTCACCCTTTGTCGAACGGAATCCTCTCGATACCTTGATCCCGCTCCCGAGGAGACGATGACTCTTGCTTCTTGGGTTCGATAAAGATGGAGCTATCTCCGAGTCCTCCGCCGGTGAGCTGCTACTCCGTCTCGATCTCCGACGTCTCCATCCTGATCTTTTTCTCCGAACGATCGATCGATGCTAACCCTACCCCGTCCACATTTTGATTCTCTGGATACGATGAATCATGACAGGACCACCGGAGCCAAAGCAGAGGAATAGAAGGGGTACACTAGCGAAAGCAGGGGTGTGTATATCGGTTGCCAAAGCCCTACCACCGAAGCCAGAGGGCTGGGAAACCCTCGAATCTTAAGTGCTCCAACACTAATCCATCCATCAGACGGCTCAATTCACAGCCGTGTCCCGTGTGCCGCTCCGTCGAGGCGGCACCGTGGACTCGGTTCTAGCCCATAAAAAAAAAAAAAACCCGAACCCATAGCCTGAATTCGAACTGACCCGAAAATTCCGGTCAACTCGAATAATGAGTGACCATCTCCGATATATATATATATATATATATTATATTATTTATTTATTTATTTATTTACCAGAAAATATTTAAAGTTTAATCGTCATTTACGATATTTCCTTGATTATAAATGTTAAAATTTTATCTACAAAATATTATATAATTATATGCATTACAATTAAATTATTTACATAATTAATATTTTAATATTTTATTTTTTTGGATGTATAAGATGTTATAATATTGCTAATAAGAAAAGGTTATCTTAAGTTATAAAGATGGTGTCCATTGATTTTCCAAGGGAGGTTATGTCTATTGGTATTACCTATGATAAATAAGAAAAGATGAAATAAGAGAGAACATATTTCAATATTTCCTTTTTCTTAGTCTCTTTATTCTATTGCTATTCTTTAATTATATAACACACTCGATTCTTTACCTCATCATTTTACATTTGTTAAAAAACTTTTATTAAGGTAAATATTATTTATATATATACGATTGCCTCTAGTCCTTGAAATAATTTTCATTCTAATAAAAGGTTGTGTACTGATTTACTTTGTATGCTTTGATAGTATTGTTATGCAAATTTGGCAAAACTTGATTTTGTGGCACTAGATATTACGTGCAAAAATTATCTATCATGGATACTTGATGCTAAAATCCATTTGGAGGCTAATGCCCTTGGTGATACAATTAAAGGTAATAAGGCATCCAACCAAGGCAAAGCAAATGCAATGATCTTCCTGCATCACCACCTTGACGAGGGATTGAAAGTTGAATACCTAACGGTAAAAGATCTCATTATCCTTTGGAATAGCCTAAAAGAACGTTATGATCATCAAAAAATAGTCATTCTCCCCAAGGCTCGTTATTACTGAATGCACTTACGTCTACAAGATTATAAGATAATAAGTGAATATAATTCAGCTATGTTCAGAATTACTTCCCAGTTGAAATTATGTGGAGAAAAAGTATGAGGATATGCTGAAAAAATCTTTTTCACTTTTCATACTTCCAATTTACTCCTGCAGGCAATATCGTGAAAAGGGTTTTAAGAAATATTTGAACTAATTTCATGCCTTCTTGTGCAAGCCCGTTCAACTAGCTCTGTACCATTCCCTAAAGTGAATGCAACTACATATAAATTTTATAAAAAAGGCGTGGACGTGGCCGTGGATGCGAACGTGGTCGAAGACGTTTTGGTTATCGTGGTGGTCATATTAAAACTCCTTCTCACCACCTGAAGTGGAAGAAAAAATGAGAAAAAAATTGATCATATTAAAATTCCTTCTCACCACCTGAAGTGGAAGAAAAATGAGAAAAAAATTAAGAAAGGCAAAGGGGACTTAAGTAAAAAAAATTGGTAGAAAACTCATGCTATCGTTGTGGAATGAAGGGTCATTGGCCGTGTATCTGTCGTACGCCAAAACACCCCATCGAACTTTATCAGGAATCATTGAAAAAGAATGAGAAAAAGATGGAAACAAATTTTGTTTCTGAATCTGGCCCTTCGATGATCTGGTTGTTGCTGACTTCTTTATCCAACCAGAAGAAAATAATGCTTGTCTAATTGATAGCATGAATGTATAAGGATAATTTTAAGAATGCTTATGTTATCAAATAATAATATGCAATAAAATAATATCTTATTATACATATATTTGTTTTAAAGAAACTGATGCAGTGATGAATTATGACTTTTAGTTTTTATGCTTTTATACCTTGTATTCTAATTTGTATTTTACTATATGTCATTCTTTCATGAAAAAAATGGAATTATCTCGAGTAGGATCTTTTGTCAATAACAACAATTTGTGCCTTGTCGACAATGCTATAACGCACTCTACTTAAAGATATGAAATACTTCTCCTACTTAAGAATGCAAGCAATAAATGTCAATACAATTTGTGATAGTGCAAAATTGATTGAAGGCTCTAGAAGAGCCCATATCATTTTGCTGAAGGAACAAAATTTATAATTGATATGCCTTATATTCTAAAAGGTCTCAAAGAAATTTATTGAGTTTTAAAGATATTCGCAAAATGGATATCACATTGAGACAACTAATGAAGGCAATATTGAGTATTTATGCATTACAAGTATAATCTTAGGCAAAAAATGTGTATTAGAAAAATTGTCTGCATTTTCCTCTACTTTATACTACACAAATATAAGCACAGTTGAAGCATATGCTATAGTAAAGCAGAAGTTTACTAATCAAAATGATTTTATAATTTGGCATAACCTGTTAGGTCATCCCGGTTCAATTATGATGCCAAGAATTATAGAGAATTCATGTAGACATTCATTGAAGAATCAGAAAATATTACGACTAAATGAATTTTCATGTGCTGCTTGCTCTCAAGGCAAATTAATTATTAGGCCATCACCAGCTAAAATTAAGACTGAATCTCTTGGATTTCTAGAACGCATACATGGTGATATTTGTGGGCCTATTCACCCACCAAGTGGACCATTTAGATGGTTTTAATTGATGCTTCAACTAGATGGTCACATATATGCTTATTATCGACTCGCAACCTGCCATTTGCGAGACTACTAGCGCAATTAATTCAACTACGTGCTCATTTTCCAAATAATCTTATTAAGATAATACGCCTTGACAATGCTGGTGAATTTACTTCTTAAGCATTCAATAATTATTGTACTCCTATTGGAATCACTTTTGAACATCCTATAGCATATGTTCATACTCAAAATGGTCTTGTGGAATAGCTTATCAAACGAATTCAACTGATTGCAAGACCATTACTTATGAGAGCAAAATTTTCTTTGTCTACATGGGGATATGCTATTTTACATGCAGCAACACTTATTCGCATCAGGCCAACAAATTATCATGAATTCTTCCCGTTATAATTGGTTTATGGTCAAGAACCAAATATTTCTCATCTAAGAATTTTTGGATGTGCGGTTTATATTCCAATTGCTCCACCACAACGCACTAAGATGGGACCTCAAAGGAGGTTAAGGATATATGTTGGGTATGAATCTCCATCTATAATTAAATATCTTGAACCATTTATAGGAGATTTATTTACGGCACGTTTTGCCGATTATCATTTTGATAAGTCTATTTTTCCAACATCAGGAGGAGAAAATAAGCAGCTGGTAAAAGAAATTAGTTGGAATGAATTATCATTGTTCCATTTCGATCCTCGTACAAAACAACATGAACTTGAAGTTCAGAAGATAATTCACATGCAAAAACTAGCAAATCAACTACCAGACGTATTTACTGACCTTAAAAGAGTGACAAAGTCACATATACCAGTTGCAAATGCTCCAATCAGAATTGTTGTCCCTGAAGGACAATCTACTACTGCTAATGAGATAAAGGGATAAGTAAAGCGTGGTAGACCAGTTGGTTTCAAAGATAAAAACCCTCGCAAAAGAAAAGGAGCAAAGCATTTAAATGATCAGATTGAAGATACTGTGATGCGAGAAAAGATTCCCAGTATAATAATAGAAGTAATTGAGACTCCAGAGAATAAGGTACCTAAAATCAAAGAAAATGAAGAGATCTCTATCAATTATATTATGACTAGGGAAAGATGAAACCGATATAAGATGATCGTCGACGATAAGTTTGTATATTATGATGCGCAAAATATTGAAAATGAAAATAAGGATCATGAACCAATGTCTATGGAAGAATGTAGACATCGACAAGATTGGCCAAAATGGAATGATGCAATCGATTCTGAATTAAAATCGCTAGCGAAACGTAAAGTTTTTGGACCGATTGTCCAAACACCTAATGGTGTAAAACCTATAGGATATAAATGGGTATTCATGCAAAAGCGAAATAAGAATAATGAAATTATGAGATATAAAGCACGACTAGTTGCCCAAGGATTCTCACAAAGATTCGGTATTAATTATGAAGAGACGTATTCTCCTATGGTGGATGCAACAACTTTTCGGTATTTGATTAGTCTAGTAGTGCATGAAAAACTTGAATTGCATCTTATGGATGTAGTGACAGCCTATCTATATGGTTCACTTGACAATGATATCTATATAAAAATTCCAGAAAGATTACATTTGCCTGAAAAGTTTAACTCTAATCTAAGAGAACTTTTTTCGATAAAGTTGTAGAAGTCTCTCTATGGGTTAAAACAAGCAGGCATATGTGGTACAATCTTTGACTGAATACCTATTGAAACAAGGCTATAATAATGATCTCATATGTCCTTGTGTCTTTATAAAGAGATCTGGATCATAATTTGTGATCATTGCAGTATATGTTGATGATTTGAACATGATTGAACTCCTGAAGTGCTTCAAAGGGCAGCAGATTACCTAAAACAGGAATTTGAAATGAAAGATCTTGAAAGAACAACATTTTGCTTTGGCCTGCAGCTCGAGCATCTGAAGAATGAGATTTTTGTGCACCAATCTGCTTATACAGCAAAGATATTTAAAAGGTTTTATATGGATAAAGCACACCCATTGAGTATTCCGATGGGCGTAAGGTCACTTGAAATCGATAAAGATCCTTTTGATACCAAGGAAGATGACGAAGAACTACTTGGTCCTGAGGTACCATATCTTAGCGCAATAGGTGCATTAATATATCTTGCGACTCATATTCAACCTGATATATCTTTTTCAGTAAACTTGTTAGGAAGATATAGTTCTTCGCCTACAAAGAGGCATTAGATAGGTGTTAAGCACATATTTCGATACCTCAGAGGTACAATGGATATGAGTTTGTATTATTCAAATTTATCCAAATCCGAGTTGATAGGTTTTGCATATGTAGGATATTTGTCTGATCCTCATAATGGTCGATCACAAACGGGTTATATCTTTATATATGGTGGCACTGCTATTTATGACGTTCTACAAAGCAAACAATTGTAGCTACATCATCTAACCATGCCAAAATTCTGGCAATTCATGAAGCAAACCAAGAATGTGTATGGCTTAGATCGGTAATCCAATATTCAGAAGACATATGGATTATTCTCTCAAAAGGAGGTACCAACTATTTTGTATGAGAATAATATAGCCTGCATAGCTCAACTGAAAGAAGGGTATATCAAAGGTGACAGAACAAAACATATATCCAAAGTTCTTTTTACTCATGACCTTCAGAAGAGTGGTGCTATTAATGTTCAACAAGTTCGATCTAACGATAATCTCGCTGTTTTTTACGAAAGCACTATCTACAAAGAGATTTGAGGAGTTAGCCCAAAAAATTGGACTACGACGACTCAAGGATCTCGAATGATAATTTTAAAGGAAGTATATCAAGAAATACAGTCAAAAGGAGAGCAAAATATTGTACTCTTTTTTTCTTAGCTATCGTTTTGTCCCATTGGGTTTTGGCAAGGTTTTTAATGAGACAGTATCCACTCTCAATAAAAGATATGAATTGTGTACTCTTTTCTTCATAAAGAATTTTCATGGGCTTTTACCAAATAAAGTTTTAAGACGCTCTGTCAAATAAATGGACATCCAAAGGGGAGTGTTATAATATTGCTAATAAATGGATGTCCATTTGTATTCTAAGAGAAGGTTATGTAAGTTATAAAAATGGTGTCCATTGGTATTTCAAGGAAGGTTATGTCTATTGGTATTACCATATCTTTTACCATGGCATAGAATTGTATTAGGGAAGGATTGATAAAATAAGATACGGATGAAATAAGAAAAGATGAATAAGAGAGAACATATTTCAATACTTTCTTTTCTTAGTTTCTTTGTTCTATTGTTACTCTTTAATTATATAACACACGTTGACAAATAATAGAATTATAAGTGTGTCTTATTGAATTAGATATGAATTTTATTAAATTAAGTATATTTTTAATATTTTTTATTTTATTTAAAATTTTATTATTAAAAGATGATATTTCTTTCTTTTTTTATCGTGGGGATGGAGGAACATAAGAACGAGAAGGCAAGGAAAAAAATAATTTATTTATTAATTTAAATATTAGGATATATAAAATAAATTGTTCAAAAGAGGGGAAAAAATAAATAAATTACTTAAAAAATAAAAAAAAACTTGATTTGGTTTCAATAAATCGAATCTGAAATGACCGAGTCGACCCAATTGCGGCCTCGCATAGGCTCTCCTTTGGGAAACTGCCATGCCCTTCCATTTCAGAAAATTCTATTCAGCCTGCAAGTTTTGCTCAGGCCCCCCTAATTACTCAGTATCTCCCCATAGTTCCTAAACTACCCCTTCCCTCTTTGGCCCCCCCCCCCCCCAAATTTCCTCAGCGCACCCCCTCGCCCATAGCCCGCCTCCTTTCGCTCATCCCCTCACTCCCCTTCTCCTTCCCCGGCATCGGCACCGGCAGGCAGCCTTTTCGCAGCCTTTCCGGCGAGCTCCTTCCCTGGCACCGGCACTTATCTTCCTCGGATCCATGAGTCCCTAGCCTCGACCCAAAAGGTCGAACAAAGCATCTCTGTTCGGCCCTCTAGGCTGAACATAAGCTTTTTTTGTTCAGCCCAAAAGGCTGAACAGAGCTATTTGTTCGGCTTGCTGGCCAAACAGAGTTTTTTAATAGTAAAAATATATTATTAATATATTTTAATAATAAAGAGTTATTATTAAAGAGAGTTATTTTAATAATAAAGATTTATTAAAAAATATTTTAATATAACATTTAAAATCTTTTTATCAAATGAGTTTATGTTATTTTTATTAAAATATTTTTTTTAAGAAATAATAAATATATCATTCATTATTTGATTACTATTATTACATTATTTTAGCCATTTTGTGATGAAAATCATGGGGACTAAATAAATTTTTAATACAGCAAAAAAATTTAAATAAGCTAAAATAACTTATTTGTTATAATAATTTGAATAGATACGATTATTATTTTTCATTCAAGTGCAATAATTTCTCACCTATTATGCTTGCCATCTCTGAATTCAATGATCTCATCTCATATGGCATATGGTAATTAATGCAATATGCAAAGATAGATGATTAATACTAAAGTAGATACATGTATGATTTTACATTTTAATCTTACGTATTAATGTTGATTAATGCCATGTTTCAGATATGGATGCTGGTCCGAGTTAGACCCACAGCGTCTGCTAAGAGACGTCATGCTGAGTCTGAGGTTCCTATTGCACCATCGCCCCCAGTTGAGACAGTAGACGAAGACATCCCAGCTATGAATGTTGATGATGAAGCAGATAGTTTCAGGACACATATAGCAGCCTCCATCTGGAGGCAACAGGTATTGTTTGTTTATTTTTCTATTATATTTTCTTTAATGTATTCTTATGATGTTGTTATATAATTTATTCATGTTATCTATTTATATTTTACGGGAATGGACCCCACTGAAGTGCATGAACCATGCTGCCAAGGTAGGTGAGTGGCAGTGGTGGGCATCAAGGCAATCAAATAGGAGATTTAGAGAAATAGTTCAGCAGTCGGGCCTAGTTGAACTAGTGCACTGCTCTTATCGGTTCATCAATAAGATTCTTATCTCGGGCTTCGTAGAGAGATGGCAGCCCGAGACGAACACCTTCGATCTTTCCTTTGGCGAGATGACGATCACATTGAATGAGGTTACTGTCATATTAGGGATTAGTATCATAGATGCCTCAGTGTCTCTGTCATGTGATAAGATGAGTGATCGAGATGTTGAGGACCTACTAGTGAGCTGTTAGGTGTGTCACAGGTAGACGCACGTTAGGAGGTGCTATCAGTATGCGATCAGTCTGTGAGGTTAGAGTGGCTAAAGAGTCATTTTCATGCTGTATCTGATAGAGATAGCCATCATAGGATAGAGTATGCAATGCAAGGGTATTTGCTCTTTTTGTTAGGGTGCACACTCTTTGTTGATAACAGCGGGATGAGGGTACCTATATCTTATCTTTCTATACTTCGCGATCTGAATAGGGTGAGCACATATGCCTGGGGTGCTGGTGCCTTGGCTCATTTATATCGGCAGTTGGGGATTGCATCTAGAGCATCCGTTAAACAGATTAGTGGAGATATGACGCTGCTCCATGCATGGATTTATAAGCATTTTTCATTATCACTCCTCACCCAGCCCTGGATTATACTGATGCTAGGCCCTGCGTGCACCGTTGGATTCCCAGCAGTCCACCACGTACTATGATGGACCATTTAATGATTCTACACGAGTCATTGGACATTTTGAGAGCTGATGAGGTATGTACCATAGGACCATGCACTTGTATATTTCTATGATTTGCCATATATTATCAAACTGATTAGGATTTATCTATTGCAGGTAGTTTGAGATCCCCAACGTCATATTCGGGAGGATCGTCCATTCCTAGATATTGCATTCTTTAGTGGATGCCTGAAGTGCATGGATGTCGTAGAACGCTATCTTCCTGAAAGGGTTCTACGACAGTTCGGCATGATACAGATGATCCCCCGCGCGCCACTAGCCCCTGAGTGAGCCAGCAAAGATTGACAGCAGCATCGTACCGCATCCGGTATGTCTTCTATGATCAGATGTGGGAGAGGTGGGTGGATCACCTGCTGAGCTGAGTGAGCAGGAGCCATCCAGTGACCCGACCATCAGATTGCATACCAGGATATATCGATTGGTATTCTCGTATCGCGCACCTGGCAGTTCACCCCCCAGAGAGCCGATCAGCATCTATTCCCGATCATGTCCCGATGATGTTGATGCTGACATGCAAGGACAACATATTGCAGATGCCATTAGCATTAGCACTAACATTCTACATATAGATCGGGAAGAGGTTGCGTCACAGGGGATCGACCCATACAATGTTATTTCTCAAATCTCACAGGTGTTGTAGGGTCAGCATATCTTAGTAGTTGAGCCTGATGTACCTGACCCTAGTGACGCATCGCCATAGCAGTACAGGCGTCGATGATGACAAGGTAGGGATTGATGATGTATCCTAGATATTTTATAGCTTTTTAGCACATCTTTTTGTAAAATACATTGAATTTTGAATGAAAGTTTGAGTTTCCTTTTTTTGCCAGAGTCCATATTCAATATACAACTCAACAGTCTCGCTAATTATAATTAGTAAACAATCGCATGCTAATAATATGTGTCACGGTTCGGTATGCCCCAGCACGCCCTAGCACTCACCAGCACAGGCCGACCGCACGCATCAGCATGTGCCGACACGCATTGGCACGCTCCAGCACGGGCTGACCAGCATGCTCTGACACATGCCGGCATGCATCGACTCGACTTGGCATGCATCAGCACGCTCCAGCACGTGCCGGCATGTTTCGCCACTCACTGGCACAGGGCTCAGAACGGCGTATTATTGCTACTGCTAACTATCATTTACAGGCTCAGAATGGTGCCTCCTGAAATACTTTCTGTTGAAGGACATAGCATGCTCTGGGAAGATTTCCTTGACAATTGTACAAATTGCTCAGTCAACTAATAAAATAATACACTTTATATAGAAATTTTAAACATTATACAACTTTGTATATTGATAAAAATTACACTCTACAACTCAACAATCTGCTAATAATAACATCTGACGAGATCGTTTGTTTGAACTGTTGAATCCTAGATTCATATGAAGTTGCCATCTGAAAGCACAAGGTAAATGATATCTTCACCAGTTGGTCGCTATTGGGGAACGGGATGACCCAGCAATAGAAATACCTATAAAATAAATAAATAAATTAGTAAACAAAATAATTTTTGAGTCATTTAAGGATGAGTAAGAGACGTTTAATTAATACCTCAATAAAATGATTGCCATTTAAGAATGCTACTACAATGTCTTTGCGGAATAGAGGAGGGAGCGATACTAATCTAAGAGGTAGGAATGTAAGATATTGCTGCAAGGAGTGGTGGTGTAAGACAATGTTATAGCAGGATGCTATAAGGTGCTCCATATCCGGCAATGTCATCCACCGATCAGATAGTGGACAATTCTCAAAATATGATAATGTATGAGCGATCTCGTCTCACCTCCCTTCGACAGCAAATAAAGTGCGATAGTGCTCTGAATAACATTGCAACTCATGTAATAAATTGTTGCCCAGATGTAGCAACCCAAGAGGGGGGTAAATTGGGTATTTAAAATTAATTACTAGCTCAGATATGTGCTTAATCACTAGTTAAAAATTAGTTCGCAGCGGTGTAGTAGAGTGCACGAAACAAAATCACACAGAATAAGCAATCACAAACACAAGAGGGTTTATAATGGTTCGGTGCCAAACTCGGCTCCTACGTTCACTCCCCAAAAATCCTTTGGGAATTTCACTAATTGTATCACAAGGATTACAATCCCTAGCCTTTCCGGCTAGTCCTCTTATTTCACGGCATAAGGCAGCCAAACCCCTAGCCTTACCCGACTAGTCCTCTTGTTTAACGGCATAAGGAAGCCAAACCCTAGCCTTACCCGGCTAGATCTCTTGTTTAACGGGACAAGGAAGCCAATCAACAATCTAGGGTCATCCTTGACCCTATTACAAGAAATTTCAGAATAGATAATAGATAGCTCCTAACTTGAGCAAATATTCAAAGAATACTTTACAAATTTGAAGCAAATCTTTAGCAATGAATGTGGATCTCCGAGGTAGCTGAAGCTTGAATGCTTTAACGGATCTGGACGACTTGAGTAGTGATTAAGATTTGTCAACTTCAATGCACAAGAACTTACTTTCCAACACTCCAAAAAATATACAATGAACACTCTCTTTCTTGATTCTTTCTCTTCTTTTTCTTTTTCAGGTTCGTCATTGTGTTCCTCTGATCTCAGCTATTGAAACCCAAAAAAAGAAAATATTCGTTAGATACATTGGTAATAAGAGGAAATTAAAACGGAAGAAAAATGTAACTGTTTGAGATTATTTCCCTAAGTATTGATTGCATTTAATCCTTTGATGAAGAAAGATCTCTGTCAAACACAAAAGATCAAAAGTCAGTAATCATGAGAATGGAAATATAATTAAAGAGAGAGAGAAAGAGAGCAAGAGTGCAGAGTGGTGGTTGGCTGGAATTAATTTTCTAGCTAGCTTCTTTGAAGATGTCCGGCTCATGGAGAAGGAAGAAAACGGCTCCAAGCTAGCTAAGCATACAAATCCAGCTAGCTATCTAGCAAAGCTCCACGGCAAGAGGAATAAATCAGCCATGAGAAGGAAAAAAAAAAGCAATTAGCTTTCAAGCTAACTCTTCCCTTCATGCACACGGCTAGGATTAGCTTCCAGAAAAAATAGTTAGCTCTATAGCTAACTTGTTTTGACAAGTGCACGGCTTGGAGATGAAAAATTCTGCCACAGATAAAAATAGTTAGCTTTCTAGTTAACTATTTCAAAAGTGCATGAGGCCAGAAAAAAGTAGTTAGCTCTCCAGCTAACTCAGACAGTGAAACCATGCAGCCAGGATGAGAATTTGTTAAAGAAGTTAGCTCTTCAGCTAACTAGATGAAAAGTTTCATGCATCAAGAGAAAAAGTAGTTAGCTATTCAGCTAACTGAATTTAAATTCATGCGGCTGGGTGAGATGAAAAATTAGAATAGTTAGCTCTCCAGCTAACTAGATGAAAAGTTAAATGCATCATGATAAAAAGTAGCTAGCTTCCTAACTAACTGAATCCATCATTCACACGCCCAAGAGAGAAAGGAGTTAGCTTCCCAGCTAACTTGATTTGAATTTCATGGTGCCGCCTAAAGGAGTAGCTAGCTTTCCAGCTAGCTTATTTCCTCATCCACATGGTTTTGAAAGATCTACAGAGAGAATGGTTAGCTTCAATTGCAAAGTAGTTAGCTCTCCAGCTAACTTAATTTAAATGTCATTCGGCCAGGAGAAAATCTGCAACAAATAGTTAGCTCTCAAGTTAACTCTTTTCAACCATCATTCGGCCAAGGAAGAAAATGAAATGAAATAGTTAGCTTCTCAACTAACTGCAGCAAGCTTCCACACGCCCATGAAGGAGGGAGTTAGCTTCTCAGCTAACTAAATCCAAAGACGGTTCGGCCAAGAGAATTCTGCATGAAATATGTTAGCTCTTTAGTTAACTAAGAGTGGAGGGAGTTAGCTAACTAGCTAACTTATTTCTCCAACCATTCGGCCAGCATTTCCTAGGCAAAAATAGTTAGCAAGGAGTGCAAGTCCAGGTAGCTAAAAGGAAAACAAGCTAGCTAGCTAGCTAGCTCATGAAGTCATGCAAATGCCCTGGGAAGACTGAATCATTTAGCTATATTCAAGACAAGAGAAAATAAGTTATCATGTAACAAATAAAATTTCATTGGATATGACTCACCTGTACGATATTTGCACGTCCCTGCATTATTCTTAATTTTCATAACAAACTTAGTCTTAATTATTTTGGAATCATCAAAATCAATCTAGTGGCCAACAATCTCCCCCTTTTTGATGATGACAAAACCATTAAGCATGCAAAAAAATATGTAATCTCCCCCTGAGTATATTAATCTCCCCCTGAATATATGGAGTGCATGACTTTCTCCATAAATAAAATATGTAATCTCCCCCTGAGTATTAATCTCCCCTGAATATATGGAGTGCATGACTTTCTCCATAATTTCATTTTATGCATTATTCTTCTCCCCCTTTTTGTCATTGATCAAAAAGATGATTTGAGGAATATGCAATAATCCAACACATAATTCATGAAGATAAGATGCATACAATATTCATATTAAGTCAAACATAATACATTGTCAAGTCAAGCATAAGATAAATATTACAAACCATTGTCCTAAACTTTCATCACTCATAGTACAAATATTACAAGCATCATACAAAACATAGAACAAACATAATGAAGTCATTTATCATCATCTGAAGAGATAACTTTTGGTTGCTGAGAGGATCCGTCCGGTCGACTGGATGGTCCAGGGACATCATCTGACTGTTGCAGAGGAGGCATCCATAGGATTGGATAAGAGAACGATGCATCAGGAGCTGAGCAGCAGAGAGAGCAATGTAGGTTTTTACGAGACTGCTAAGCTTCACGGTAGATACGTTCAGGTGATCAAAAGCATTCGTTGCATCCTTCGTTCGGCTTTTATTAGATCGCATTTGATAAGTCACCCATTCAGCTTTAGTTTCAAAGTTTTCAAACTTGGATTTCAATAGGTCGACTTCTTTCAAAATACGATCCATCAAAAAATCATTGTGGTGGAACACTCGGCCATTAAGAATATTAACATCATGGACAAGTTGATTTTGAGTCACAATTAATTGGGAAAGAGTTGCAAAAACTGAGAGATATGGGGTACCATAGTGAAGTCATTAACAGATGAATTGCTGTCACCAGTACTCCGACTCGATTGAGCAATGGAAAGTTCACGGATAATCCGCTGAATCTATTCTTCACAGATTCGCATGGTAGGAAGAGTAGAAGTTGAGTTGTCATGTCGATTTGAAGATTCGGGTACATCAGGAGGTTCAGTTAAAAATAGATTTGGTTCAGTTATTGCAGCTAAGAATGGATTGGGTTGATGAAAATCAAAATTAAAGAAGTTTGGAGGAGAACAAGCAGGTGGAGGTGGATCTGAAGGTGCTAAATTTATTGGTTGAAGAGCAGGTTTATCACCAGTTCTAGACCTAACTTTGGTCCATATACCATTTCGTTTAGCATAATCCATACAGTGGAGGGAATGAGCATTAAATACATCAGTATGCAATGCTACACTCATTTCTCCTTTGAGTTTCACATGGTAAAATTCAAACACATAGGTGAGAAACATCCCGTATGGTAATGCAGCTTTAGATCTACCTACAGCTTCTTTCATTATTATCATCATTAATTCAGAAAATTTAAAGGAGTTTCTTCTAATATATCAAACATGATACATATATCTCTATTAGTTACAACATTAAACGATCCGGCACGAGGGGCAAAAATCTTTGCAATGATGCTATGTAGTAATCTATTTTCAACAGATAACATGTTTGCATCAAGATTAACTATATTAGAATCATCATCCTCTAAGCCTAAAATAGTTGCAATTTTATAGTTTCTTTCACTTGGAAAGTTTTCTAGAATGCCACTTGACGGAATACCTAAGGCGAAACTAGCATTTTACTATCAAATTGGATTTTAATATTTTTGGCAATTGAGGCTATGGTTCCATCACCAAAATTTATATTTTCATAAAACTCATATATTAAATTTGGAAAGATAGGCTTTTTAGTGGATAATAGATTTGACCAACCTTAAGCAAGTAGTTTTCCTATCTTAAACTCTTCTTGTTCTAGGAAATTAAAATCTACTAACCTTCCATTAGCTATTGATCTAGTGGTAAGGGTTGGAAAGATACATCTTGAAGAAGAAGAAGGCTTCTTTGAAAGATCGGAGGACTCTCTCTTGAATGAGTTGATTTCTTCTTTGGAGCCATTCCCTTTCTTCTAGATGTGGACGGATTTGAAGCTTGAAGAAGAAGAATGAAGGAAGGAGTGGAGACTTTGGAGAAGGCGTGGAGAAGAAGAGAAGAAGCCGGTTGGAGACAAGTTTTCTTGGTGAAAATGTGAAGTGAAGAGGGACGAAAGCTTTTATATGAAAATCTAAAGCGGTTAACTGATCAGGTGGCTGGTTGGTTGCCTGGTCAGTTAACTACTTTAAAGAAATCCAAGAAAAGGTAGGTAGGATTGAGTGGAATTAATTAAAGTAAATTTCATGGTAGGGAGATGGCCAAAGCCAGTTAACTAGTCAGCTAATGACATACTAAAAGACGAAAGCAATATTGCAATTTAAAAGATATTTCATGAAGGATTTGATTGATTAGATTAAGATTAGTCAAGCAACACATGCTAACCATGATTTTTAATCATAAAGTCAAGTACCACAAGCATAATTAATTAAATAGATGGATCAATCATTCCAAGTTCCCTTCTAATTTCATAAAATTTCGATTCTTCTAATGGTTTAGTAAAAATATCTGCAAGTTGTTTTTCAGTACATAAGAATTCTAGTACAATGTCACCATTATTAACATGATCTCTAATGAAATGATGTCTAATTTCTATATGTTTAGTTCTTGAATGTTGAATGGATTCTTAGTTAAATTAATTGCACTAGTGTTATCACATTTTATTGGTATGCCTTTCTGTTTGATACCATAATCCTCTAGCTGCTGCTTAATCCATAAAATTTGAGCACAGCAACTTCCAGCTGCAATGTATTCGGCCTCGGCCGTAGACAATGCTACTGAAGTTTGCTTTTTGCTAAACCATGAGATTAAGTTAACACTAGGAATTGGCAAGTTCACTAGTTGATTTTCTGTCTAATTTATATCCAGCAAAGTCTGAATCAGTGTATCCTATTAAGTCAATGCTAGATTGTCTGTCATACCAAAGTCCTAAATTTTTAGTTCCATTTAAATATTTAAATATCCTTTTAACAGCAAGCAAGTGTGATTCTTTAGGATTAGCTTGATATCTGGCACACATGCAAACACTAAACAGATATCAGGTCTACTAGCAGTTAAGTATAATAAAGATCCTATCATGCCTCTATAAAGTTTTAAATCAACAGATTTTTCAGAATTATAAGATTCAAGTCTACAAGATGAGCTCATAGGGGTACCGATACTCTTAGATGTCTCATGCCAAACTTTTTGATCATTTCCTTGATATACTTGGATTGGCTTATGAAGATCCCGTCTTTGCTTTGTTTGATCTGAAGTCCGAGAAAATAATTTAATTCTCCTATCATACTCATCTCGAACTCTCCCTGCATAAGCTTAGCAAAGTCTTGCATAAAGAATCATTAGTGGCACCAAAAATGATATCATTACATAGATTTGAATAATTAAAATATCATTATTTTATCTTTTAATAAATAGAGTTGTATCTACATTTCCTCGAATGAAGTCATTACTAATCAATTTGCTTAACCTCTCATACCAAGCCCGGGGTGCTTGCTTCAAACCATACAAAGCTTTGTTTAATTTAAATACGTGGTTTGGAAACAAGTGGTTTTCAAAGCCGGATGGCTGTTCCACAAAAACTTGTTCAGCAATGTATCCATTTAGGAAAGCACTTTTAACATCCATTTGATATAGTTTAAAATTCATAAAGCAAGCAACAACAAGAAGTAATCTGATAGCTTCTAATCTAGCAACAGGGGCATAAGTTTCATCAAAATCAATTCCTTCTTGATTATAACCCTTAGCTACTA
The DNA here is from genome assembly GCA_900491605.1 of Calamus simplicifolius. NCBI lineage: Eukaryota > Viridiplantae > Streptophyta > Magnoliopsida > Arecales > Arecaceae > Calamus > Calamus simplicifolius. Next base: position 393,670 of record UESW01004389.1, read on the forward strand.
GTCTGCTTTATTTCTAATTATGTTACCATTTCATCCAATTTATTTCTAAAAACCCATTTAGTTCCTATAATTTGATGATCATGAGGTCTATCAATAAGAGTCCATACATTATTTCTTTCAAATTGATTAAGTTCTCATGCATTGCATTTATCCAATCAACATCATTTTAGCTTCATCATAGCATTTAGGTTCAATTTTAGAAACAAATGCTAAGTTATTATAAGTATCTCTAAATGACGATCTCGTCCTAATTCCTTGAGATAATTCACCAATAATTTGATCTTTAGGGTGACTGTGAACATACCTCCATCCTCTTTCTAAATCATCATTACCTTGTAGGCTTCAGGTGGATTAGCGTTGCTTTCTTCATTTACCTCTTGTGTATCTAATCCTCCTTGTCCTTCAAGGTGATATCTTTGAGTTGATCTTCAATTTCATCTGCATCATTTATACCTTTTCTCTTCCTTAATGGAAGATCATTAGATTCATCAAAGATAACATGAATTGATTCTTCAACTACTAAAGTCTTTTTGTTAAAAACTCTAAAAGCTCTACTAGTAAAGAATAACCGAGAAAAATTCCTTCATCAGATTTAGCATCAAATTTATCAAGGTTTATTTTTCATTATTTAAAACAAAACAGCGGCATCCAAAACATGAAAATAACTTATGTTAGGTTTTCTTCCTTTCCAAAGTTCATACGGAGTCTTTTTCAAAACAGGTCTGATTAATGCACGATTTAAAACATAACATGCAGTGTTGATAGCTTCAGCCCAAAAGTATTTTGGGAGATTACTCTCACACAATATGGTACGAGCCATTTCTTCTAAAGTTCTGTTCTTTCTTTCTACTACTCCATTTTATTGAGGTGTTTGGTGCAGAAAAATTATGTTCAATTCCATTTTCATTACAAAATTTTTAAAATATTATTTTTTAAATTCTTTTCCATGATCACTTCGTATCGATAAAACAGAAGAATTCTTTTCATTTGTAATCTTTTAAATAATTTTTGAAATGACGGAAATGCTTCATCTTTACTAGCTAAGAATAAAACCCATGTAAAACGAGAGAAATCATCAATCACAAAACCATATCTTTTTCCTCCTAGACTAGTTGTTCTTGTAGGACCGAATAAATCCATATGCAAGAGTTCCAAAGGTCTAGTGGTTGAAATCACATTTTTTGATTTAAAAGATACTCGGGTTTGTTTTCCAAGTTGACAAGCATCACAGATTTTATCTTTTTCAAAAGTAAGTTTTGGCAAACCATTTACTAAATCTTTTTGATTAATTTAGATAACAAATCCATGCTTGCATGAGCTAACCTACGATGCCATAACCAACTATTATCAGTTTTATTATTCATAGCAACTAGGCAATCAACATTTCGATCATTCAAATCATTTAAATTAACAATGTATACATTACCATGCCTATGACCAATAAATTTCATATTTTCATTTGTAGGATTTTTAACAATGCATAAAGATGATTCAAATGTAACTTTAAATCCTTTGTCACATAATTGACTAATGCTTAGTAAATTATGTTTTAATCCTTTCACAAGTAAGACATTATCAATAAAAGCATGAGGTGTGATATATTTTTTCCAATGCCAATAATTTTTCCTTGGCCATTATCACCAAAAGTAACAACACCTCCATCTTTTGCCTCCAAAGTGATGAATTGAGATTCATCACCCGTCATGTGTCTTGAGCACCGCTATCCAAGTACCATTATCTTTTAGTTGCTCGGGTAGCAAGACACACCTACATACACAATTTTAAGTTTTGCTCTTAGGTACCCAAGCTTTCTTGGGTCCTTTGGGTTAGTTAAAATAGTTCCTTTTGGAACCCATATTTGTTTAACTTTGTGTGTGTGACAAGTATATGCTTTGTGTCCTAATTTACCATATTTAAAGCATGTAATTTTAGTTGAATCATCAGCATGCACATAAATATTTTTCAGAAATTTTTGTCTTTCAATAGGATTATATCCAAGACCAGCTCTATTGTAAACAGCCCTTTGACTATTTAATATCATTTCTAACTTTTCTGAACTCAAAATAAATTTATCAATAATTGGTCTTAATTTACTCACTTCATTTTTCAAATCTTGGTTTTCCTTTAATAATGATTCATTTTTATTTAAATTCTTTCTTTTTCAAGAATAAGTTCTTTAATTTCATTTTTCAAATCTTTGTTCTTTGAACTTAATTTTGCAAAATCATCTACAAGTTCATAAAATGCACCATGCAATTCATCGAAAGTAAAGTCATCTAGAAAACTAGGACTTACCTCATTATCATCAGCCATGAAACATACATTGGCAACTTCAGTCTTTTCTTCATCTTCTGAACTTGTTGCTTCACTGTCGCTCCATGTAGCCAACATAGCTTTCTTCTTTATTTTCTTAAATCCTTTCTTCAATTGTGGACATTCCGGTTTGATATGTCCAGGCTTCTTGCACTCAAAGCATATAGGAGTTCACTTCTTTCCTTTTCTTTGCTATGATCTCCTTTGGTAAATATTTTTCTTTTTCTAAATTTTTTCTCCTCATAAATTTCTTAATTTTCTGAGATAAATGTCATTTCATCATCTTTTTCACTATCACTGGTTTCTTCTCACTTTCCTCATCTTGAGAAGCACTCTTCAATGCCATAGTCCTTTTCTTTTTGATTCATCTTCATCATTGTGTTGTCGTTGTTGGAGTTCATGAGTCATCAAAGAACCGACCAATTCTTTAAGTGATAGAGTATTGAGGTATTTTGCTTCTTGTATAGCAGTCACTTTTGCTTTCCATGATCTAGGTAAAGATCTTAAAATTTTTCTAACAAGATCACTGTTAGCATAAGATTTTCCCAAACTTTTCAAACCATTAATGATATCAGTAAATCTAATAAACATATCAGTGATATTTTCAGCTAATCCATCTTAAATAATTCATACTTATGAACAAGCATATTAATTTTGGATTCCTTGACTTGATTAGTACCCTCATGGGTGACTTCAAGTCTATCCCAAATCTCTTTAGCAGGCATGCAAGTAGATATACGGTTAAACTCATTTGCATCAAGAGAACAATAAAGAACATTCATAGCTTTTGCGTTTAATTGAGCTAATTTCTTATTTGCTCATCCCATTCTGATTCAGGTTTTGCAATATCAATATTATCAATCTTAACAGTGGGTGTGTGTGGTCCATTAATTATGATTCCCCATAAATCATAATCAAGTGTTGAATGAAGATTTTCATTCGTGCTTTCCAATATGTGTAATTTGTTCTATTGAACAAAGATTGTCTATTAGTTGATTGTCCTTCGGTCAACATAGATTCCATTTGGATTACTACTGATCTTTGGCTCCAAGCTTTTCAAAGCTATAGGAATCAAGAGCACGCTGCTCTGATACCACTTGTTGCCCAGATGTAGCAACCCAAGAGGGGGGTGAATTGGGTATTTAAAATTAATTACTAGCATAGATATGTGCTTAATCACTAGTTAAAAATTAGTTCGCAGCGGTGTAGTGGAGTGCACGAAACAAAATCACACAGAATAAGCAATCACAAACACAAGAGGGTTTATAGTGGTTTGGTGCCAAACTCGGCTCCTATGTCCACTCCCCAAAAACCCTTTGGAAATTTCACTAATCGTATCACAACGATTACAACCCCTAGCCTTTCCGGCTAGTCCTCTTGTTTCACGGCACAAGGCAGCCAAACCCTAGCCTTACCCGGCTAGTCCTATTGTTTAACGATACAAGGAAGCCAAACCCTAGCCTTACCCGGCCAAATCTCTTGTTTAACGGCACAAGGAAGCCAATCAACAATCTAGGGTTATCCTTAACCCTATTACAAGAAATTTCAGAATAGATAACAGATAGCTCCTAACTTGAGCAAATATTCAAAGAATACTTTACAAATTTGAAACAAATCTTCAGCAATGAATGTGGATCTCCGAGGTAGCTGAAGCTTTGAATGCTTTACCGGATCTGGACGACTTGAGCAGTGATTGAGATTTGTCAACTTCAATGCACAAGAACTTGCTTTCCAACACTCCGAAAAATATGCAATGAACACTCTCTTTCTTGATTTCTTTCTCTTCTTTTTCTTTTTAGATTCGTCATTGTGTTCCTCTGATCTCAGCTATTTAAACAAAAAAAAATGTTGTTAGATACATTGGTAATAATAGGAAATTAAAACGGAAGAAAAATGTAACTATTTGAGATTATTTCCCTAAGTATTGATTGCATTTAATCCTTTGATGAAGAAAGATCTCTGTCAAACACCAAAAGATCAAAAGTCAGTAATCATGAGAATGAAATATAATTAAAGAGAGAGAGAGAGTAAGAGTGCAGAGTGGTGGTTGGCTGAATTAATTTTCCAGCTAGCTTCTTTGAAGACGTCCGGCTCATGGAGAAGGAAGAAAAAGGCTTCAAGCTAGCTAACATACAAATCCAGCTAGCTATCTAGCAAAGCTCCACGGCAAGAGGAAGAAATCAGCCATGAGAAGGAAAAAAAAAAGTAGTTAGCTCTCAAGCTAACTCTTCCCTTCATGCACACGGCTAGGATTAGCTTCCAGGAAAAATAGTTAGCTCTATAGCTAACTTGTTTTGACAAGTGCACGGCTTGGAGATGAAAAATTCTGCCACAAATAAAAATAGTTAGCTTTCTAGTTAACTATTTCAAAAGTGCATGAGGCCAGAAAAAAAGTAGTTAGCTGGAGAAAAGTGCATGAGGCAGGAAAAAAAGTAGTTAGCTCTCCAGCTAACTCAGACAGTGAAACCATGCGGCCAGGATGAGAATTTGTTAAAGTAGTTAGCACTTCAGTTAACTAGATGAAAAGTTTTATGCATTAAGAGAAAAAGTAGTTAGCTATTCAGCTAACTGAATTTAAATTTATGCGGCTGGGTGAGATAAAAAAAATAGAATAGTTAGCTCTCTAGCTAACTAGATGAAAAGTTAAATGCATCATGATAAAAGTAGCTAGCTTCCTAGCTAACTGAATCCATCATTCACACGCCCAAAAGAAAGGAGTTAGCTTCCCAGCTAACTTGATTTGAATTTCATGGTGCCGCCCAAAGAGTAGCTAGCTTTCCAGCTAGCTTATTTCCTCATCCACACGGTTTTGAAAGATTTGCAGAGAGAATGGTTAGCTTCAATTGCAAAGTAGTTAGCTCTCCAGCTAACTTAATTTAAATGTCATTCGGCCAGGAGAAAATCTGCAACAAATAGTTAGCTCTCAAGTTAACTCTTTTCAACCATCAATCGGCTAAGGAAGAAAATGAAACGAAATAGTTAGCTTCTCAGCTAACTGCAGCAAGCTTCCACACGCCCATGAAGGAGGGAGTTAGCTTCTCAGCTAACTAAATCCAAAGACTGTTCAGCCAAGAGAATTCTGCATGAAATAGGTTAGTTCTTTAGTTAACTAAGAGTGGAGGGGAGTTAGCTAACTAGCTAACTTATTTCTCCAACCATTCGGCCAGCATTTCCTAGGCAAAAATAGTTAGCAAGGAGTGCAAGTCCAGGTAGCTAAAAGGAAAAACAAGCTAGCTAGCTCATGAAGTCATGCAAATGCCCTGGAAGACTGAATCATTTAGCTATATTCAAGACAAGAGAAACTAAGTTACCATATAACAAATAAAATTTTGTTGGATATGACTCACCTGTACGATATTTGTATGTCCCTGCATTATTCTTAATTTTCACAACAAACTTAGTCTTAATTATTTTGGAATCATCAAAATCAATCAGGGGCCAACATAAATCCTTCCTAACACGAAGCCAATCCTCCTCTCCAAATCCCAGCAAGTCAGCTATTGCCCTGAATCCAGAGTTGCCATCAGCTTTTACATACTTGATATGCCGGATGAACGGCCTCAACCCATCCGGAATTTGATTAATGTAGAGTGTTGGCTTATATAACGGGTTCGATAACGAAAAAACATGCAAACCATATTGAATGACCTTATTATATTGCAAACAATCGCATACTAATAATAACTGGCATGCCCCGGCATGGGTCGACATGGGCCAAGCTACCCTGATAGACTTAAAAATGAAATAAAATCCTTCTTCCTCGGCTGCCTCTTTTGCACTTGCATCATTGGGGTACCCGTACCAGGTGAATACCTATCTTGTCCAGAGAGAACCAACTCAAAGCATAAGGGTCACGACGAGTAGACGTATCAATCTTCAATGAAGCGGGGCCACGTGAATCAGTCATCCTTTTTGCAGGTTCTTCAAGAGAAGTACTATCTAGGCTTATAATTTCTCGCAATTTCCTTAACATATGCAATTGAGAAGCCCCATCCATCTGCTTGAATTTCTGAGCAATAATATCCAACTTCAGTTCATAGCTCAGCTCATACTTTGCACATTTGAAGTAGGCACGATATCAAGTTTTCTTCAATAAGGATCTATGCAGTCAAGGGGAATAGGCCAACCTTCCTTCATATACCGCACAATATCATGAGCGCATGGTAAACTATGTGTATGTTGAATAGCACATCCACAAACTGATTCATCATCCCAACTGAATTGGCTCTGTTCGCTTGGGCGAGGATATGATTTAATGCACTTATAGATATGAAACATCGCAGTTCTTTGAATTCAGTAGGCTTAAAGTTATGTTGCACTATCGTCAAACTCTTCTCAAATGAGGCTTTAATGTCACTGTGCTGCAACTCAATCAAACTATGAATTATTATCCAAGATGACTCGAAATTCCCTTGGCTTGATCCAAGCTGTCTTTTAAGCCTTGCATGTGCACTTTCAGTCATAGTAAAGTAAATAAAATTAAATAAAAGTTAGATAACAAATACACAATTAAATTATAAAGTTCTAAAATGAATCAATTTCTTGTGATACCTATTAGTTGTCACATTTTCGTAGTGCCTACGTGCATCTGTCCATGCTGCGATAAATCTTTCCTTGTATTTGCTTAGCCAAGTATCTGATACATACTATAAAGCATCTAGATAGGCACTAAACTCTCTCTGAAGTGCACTCCATGAACATTATACTTGTCTTCTGTGCTGAACAACACTAGTATATTCCACCTCATTATAAACTTATCCCATTTCTCCTTCATTTCAAATAATCTTTTGCACTAGGCCAAAACATTCCTACTAATATGCCATCTACATAACAAATGTGTTGCCGTAGGAAATACCATATGAATTGCATTCAATAGAGCCAAGTCTCTATCTGTGACTATCACCTCAGGCAGACCATCAGCGTCTATGACACTGCGCAATCTCTCTAATGTCCATGTATAGTTATCTTCTCGCTCATACTCCATATATACAAAAGCAATAGAAAATGTTAGGTCAGTTGATATCACCCCATAATCTAAGAGAGGAAGACGATATCTATTCGTCTTGTAAGTGCAATCCATTATCAAAACATGAGAAAATGCACGTAACAAATCTATACTGCCAGGGTGTGCTCAAAATAAGTCACGTACAACATCAGACTTAATACAATTCCTATGCCACTCAATGTATTTACCTTCAAATATTTACCCAGAAGATATTGCATCTGAGATCTCCCAGCTTTCTTTGCAACCTTATACCTCTGCCGTGCATTGTAGATTGTCTTCATTGTCGTAACATTGAGGGCATCTCTTTGCTTCAATGTGATAATGTCCTTAGGCCGAACCAAACTCTTCGACATATCCACTAACATTGTAGTCTCTTGCTTAGATAATCGTTTAGCATATGAGTGCCCCTCGAGATGCTTTGCAGCCGGATGATTGTGCACACCACAAATGACCATTAACATCCAATCATCGGTCCCTCTTAAGGCAAAAGGGCATCTACACTTCTTAGTGCCACTGGTCATGGTCTTTAATCCCTTTTCCCTTATGCATTTACTTTTGAAGGTACCATTTCCCTCGCAAGTAAAAATAATATTGGTTTTTTAACATTGCTACCCGAATCAAATTTTTTATAATAACGATAAATCCATTCTTCCTTCCAGCTTCCCGACACCAATCACACATTTCTTTTCTACTCTTGAATATCTACAAAATAAATAGTTTAATGTGAGTAGACAATTTTATACTTTGCTCAGTCAACTAATAAAATAATTGTAATCAAAATTATCTTACCTCGTAAGTTGTAAATTCATTTGTGTAATCCATCACACATTTAGAGCCAATCACGCTGCATTCGATTGAAGTATTGCCCTACATGATTAAAAATTATTTTAAATCCTAACCCTAATTTATCCCTAAACCATCAGAGAGGTTGGCCTACTATGACCGAACAAATTTCTGTTTGGCCACATAGGGCCGAATAGAGGGTATATGTTACAGAAGCCCTCTGTTCGGCCTGTGTGGCCGAACAGAATTAATTTGTTTGGCCACACAGGGTCGAATAATACATGAATCATGAAATAAAATTCAAAATAACTTTAAAAATTAATCAAATCTTTCTAAATCGCTTATTGCTTATCCTTGCTTGATTAAGATTGAAATTACTTCACTCAAACTTCAAAATGAATTGAGGGGTTTTGATTTTAAAACTTGAAATGAAGAGGGGGTTTTTTGATAGGGGGGGGGGATATATTTTGAGGGGCAAATTGTTTTTGTTTGTTTGTTTGTTGAGGAAGGGGGGCGGGCTGAATAGAATTTCCCTTCCCTTTCCCGTCCATCTTTGGCGGTAGGATTTGCCGTTCTCTGCTGCATCTCTGGAGTGGATGATTAATCGCGCCGTCTTCTCGAATATCTAATAAATAAAAAAAACTTGTTCCCGACTCTTCTCTCTCGGAGGAGTCTTCCGATGTCTCCACCATTCGAGCCCATGCGGGTAGAAGAGCAGCCGGAACGAGAAGGAAGAGAAATAACTGCAGGAGAGGAGGAGGAGGAGGAGGAGAAAGAGCCGGAGCAATCTGGTGGTTGGGGCACAGAGGTCGCGGAAACTACCCCATGGCCGGTGCTCAGATTCGACGTCCCCCCTCGTAGGGTTTACCACTTCTGGCAGCAGTTCCGGATGGGCGCCAGCCCTAACGACAACTTCCTCAAAGGGGTGAAGTGGTCCCCTGACGGCTCCTGCTTCCTCTCCAGCTTGGACGACAACACCCTCCGCTTGTTCTTCCTGTGAGACAACTCAGACAAGAAATCCCCTTCTTTCCCACCACTAATCCGCTACTCCTTTCATCCGTTTGTTGCTTTTTGCTGCTCTTTGTTCCTCCTTCTAATCGTTCCCTTTCCATATCAGACCAGAGGAGGCTTTCAACGACAATGTGGACCAGGAGGCAGCTTTAGATGATCAGGGTGCCTCGGCATATTAGCATCCTTCTTTCCTTCCTTATATATATATATCTTTTTTCTTCCAATCTTCATTTTAACAAGGACCTGCTCGATGCTTTGTGTAGCAGATTCCTATGCTTCCAGTCTCGTGGTGAGTGAGGCGGAGACGGTGTACGATTTCTGTTGGTATCCTTATATGTCTGCATCAGGTGAAGCTTCATTTTCGTATGATCAATATTAGATTTCAGTTGATGATCGGAGATTTCACTTGATCATGTATTGACTTGTTTACTGTCTTTCCAGATCCAACCACCTGTGTATTTGCAAGCACCACCCGTGACCATCCTATTCATCTTTGGGATTCTACTTCTGGTCAGGTGCTTGCTAGCTTCCTTCATAGGATTTTATTTCTTCCTTCATTTCCATGGATGAATGAATTCATGAAGTGTGTTTTGCACTATCGACGACAGCTCCGCTGCACATACCGGGCGTATGATGCCATGGATGAAATAACAGCCGCACTTTCGATCTCTTTCAACTCTTCTGGGACCAAGTACTGAACATCACCCTCGTCTTTCTTTCTTTCTTACCCTCTCATGATTATATCGCTACTGTTTAATAAAATTTGGAAATTTGTTTGCAACACTCACAAATGCCAGATATTGCTAATACGTTAGCAATTATGGTGAGGGTAGACTAGGCGCAAGAAAAGAGATAAAATTACAGAATCTCAAGAGAAAATAATGTAATTAATGATGATTTTGTATTTGCTGAATTGAGATGATAGAAGAGGAAGTGGATCATTGGAACTATAGATCAAGCTAGATACGCCAAAGTTACAACAAAACTATGGTGAGTGATAATGAGATTGAGAAGAATGGAAAACTTGTCATGGAAATTGTAGATGTTTAACTTTGCAAGAGGAGTTAAATGATAAAAATTATATTGGTGAGTTGGTGCATGCATCATCATTTAATTTAGTGCCAAGCAAAAGGTTCAAGCTTTAGGGCCAAATGAAATATCAATTGAGGCATGGATATCATGAGACACTTAGATAATATGGCTGATTGGCTTATTTAAAAAGATCATGTGATAAGAAGAACACCAACTAGTTGGAGAATAATTATGTCAAACCAACTAACTTGGTATCAAGTTTACTATATGGATGGACATTGTTTTTTCTCTGGCAGGGGGATGTCAAAATTACATAATATAGCCTCACCGGGTGGCCTCATCAACCTTTTTGTAAGGTCCTTACTCAAGCTACACTTGATGTTGAGTTTGTCATGTCTATTGCTTGAAACTTGAAGTTGTATTATGTCCATTGGCTGCATCTGGTCCAATTGTACTGTATATCTTGCCTCATATATGTTAGAGGAAACATTTGGTAATGTTGTCATAGTTTTTATAAAAGTTAGTGGCATAAAAAAAATAGTTTTCTATTTTTCTCTCCAGACAATGATGCCTTCAGGCAGTATTATATGAATTATATTTATATGAAGTTATGAACCAAACATGGAGCATCTTATTATATTTGTTTCAATTTTAAAAATCAAGACCATGTTTAATTCCATCCATAATTCCTTTTAAATGTTTCTTATGTTGTTCCATAGGCTCTTTGCTGGATATAATAGATCTTTAAGAGTGTTTGATGTACATCGACCTGGTCGAGATTTTGAACAATATTCTCTGCAAAAAGGCAATGATGGTCCCTCAGGTAGTTATCTACATTTAGCTGATATAGTATCGAGTTTTATAGTTTAGAAGAAGTCTGCTTATTTTATAGTTTAGAAGAAGTCTGCTTACAGGATGCTAGAACTTTAGATTTAAAGTAGTAGTAGGAACACTGGACTATGAAACACAATCATAACAGAGATTCTTAGTAGAATTTGCAAATAAACTGATGGGGTAGGATATGTCTTTCCTTATTTATTTTTGCATATAATTGATACACATAGGTATTTAAAAGCAATGCATTCATGCTATATCTCTGGATCTTATTTATGCAGATTTGTTCATTTGCCTATAGGACACACATGCATATTATTTTACATTTGATAACACTCATAAATGGATATTCATCTGTTATGGATTGTGTATGTACATAAGCTTGGTTCATTTATAATGTGCACCTTCAAATTTGTTTTTCATCTGATTTATTAGAGTCTGCTAGCTTAGCAATTTTACTGATTAAGAACTAACGGATTTTTTTCCCATCACACCTGTTTTTCTAAACTGGATTTTCAGCATGATGATTACTGCAATCCTTAAGGTGTCAACTGCTTAACTTCTTTTCAACTAATTTTTGCTGAAACAGAAAATTATTTCAAATGTATTTTTCATAGGTATCGTATCTTCAATTGCCTTTTCTCCCATTCATAATGGGATGCTTGCTATTGGCTCTTACAACCAGACAACTGCAGTATATGCAGGGATAGTATGGAAGCTTTATATGTTTTACATGGCCAACAGGGTGGTGTTACACAGGTTTGTCAGACTTTCATCATATTTTATATCTGACATGTGCTGAGTCAAAAAATGGGTTATTAAATTTACATTTTCAGGTTCTGTTCTCAAAAGATGGAAATTACTTATACACTGGAGGACGGAAGGTAATTTGAAGCATTGAGCTCTCTCAAGTACTCTATTTATGTAAGAATAATTCTATCATGATGGTTAACCACTTCCCATTTATTTAACAGCCATTTAATAAGTTCTGGGTTTTGAAGTCTTATTTGAGGAAAGAATTGGTATACATATGTCCTACTTAAGGAATATGTTGGGTGAGGAAGGGTTTTAAGTATTTGGTTTGTGTTTTGAGTTGATTTTAATGGCCTTTTACTTTGGGTTCTTTAGTCAGACAAGTTTTGCAAGTTTAGAATGCATTAAAGTCCTCTTCTTCTTCTTCTTCTTTTTTTTTTTTTTTTTTTTGGGGGGGGGGGGGTGGGTGGGGTGGGAGAGAGAGCCTGAAAGTATTATCTTTGTCTTCTTTTTTTTTTTTTTTGAAAAAAGAAAGTCTAGTATTGTGTTAGTTAGATAATGAGTCCTGTCTTGTGAGGCTTGTCGTCTCTGTACCTATAAAGGGGGGAGAGGGTTTGATCAATTTGACAATGATAGGATAGGAATTAATTTCTCTTCTATCTTTTCTTTCAACACATTCCTTTTTTTTTCCTGTTGTACTTCATGTTCATTCTATTCTCTGTTCTATATATTCTCTTTTCTCTTTAAAATTTCCATTAGTCACAGCAGCTTAATTTCTGTCTATTAGCGTAAACCCATAAATAGCATACCCTGATATGTTATTAATCATGTATATCCTTTGGCCAATGGTGCTGCTTCATTTACACCTTATGCACTTCAATATACTTTAATTGTCAATTTTTATTGAGCTGATTCCTTAATCAAAAAAAGGCCTGAATGCCATATTTTTCATTTTCACCTAACTTTTCTTGGATCTCCTTGTCCTCCATCTAGCATTTCTATGAACCCCTGCTTGTCAGATAAATTTGATCATGCAACACATGAAAAACATAGATTTACATATTCACTTATGTTTCCTGCGATGTAACCTGCAAGGTCTGTTATATGAACTGTTAGGATTGATGATTTTTTACGTTGCTTTAGGATCCATATATTTTGTGCTGGGATATTCGTAATACCATTGGGGTGGTTTACAAGTAAGTTTATTATGACCAATCTGATATTGTTTATTCCTTCTATTTTTTCAGTAACAGATTTAGTGTTACTAGTGTGAATTGAATTCATGTTTTTTGTGTTATGCTATTGTCTTGCTAATGTATTGTATGGCAGTTAAAGTCATGGCAGGCTTTTGCATGTTTAATGTAGGAATTACTGTTCTTCTTGGTAAATTAAGAAAATAGTTATTGATGAAGAACATCTAAATTTTGTATTAGAAACACAGTTGGTACTCTCAAAATGGCATAACATAATTCTCCCACTTTTATTTCATTGAAAAACTTGGTGCCAATTATAATAAATGTAATGACGTTTATGCAAATTTACAAGGAACATCAAGAATTGAACTTCTTTTTAAAGAACATCAGGTTCTAGGTTTCAGTTTCCTCGATCAAAGAAATTCGAGTTGCAGCTTTGATAATATTATTGGTTTTTGTTCCACTTTCAGTTGAAAAATGAAAGAAAAATTGTCAATTAAAATTAGGGAAAGCAGAAAATGAAAACAACAAATTATCAAAGCATGTCCGCAATTTAAATTATCTTATATTGTTTAAGATTCTTTTGAACAATTAATCAAAAAAATTAACATCAGGGAGTTTATTTAGACTGTAACGCATTATTTTTATGTTATGACAGGCTAACATATGACAATATATGTGCCTATGAGATTTGGGATTTAGAATACCAAAACCTATATTAAAATTTTACTTTCCTCTGATCTCTTTGGAAAGTAACATAGCAAAATGTGCATTTGTTCCAAATATTTTTAAAATCCACAAGACTTAAAGTTTAATATAGACAACACTTCCCACACACTCCCTGCATTCTATGAAGCAAAAATGACAAAAAGGAGGAAATTTTGTTGACACATACAGTGAATTTTGCCCCTTAAATTAGTTATCTGCTTTCTAATCAGGATTTGAAGAGTCCTTGGAAGAAAGCAAATTCTTAGGAGAAATGTGTTCAAACAAAACCTTAAAAATATGCTGCTAAAATCTTTTTTTAGGGTAATATATGGCAGAAGCCACCAGAGTTATAATAAAAAATAAAGAATATGACTATATATCCTCCCTCAACAAGGTTGGGGAGAAACACAGGGAACAGTAAGAATAGCTGAATTACTTCATTGATTAAGGATTCCCACAACCTTCTGACAATGTCCAGAGGATTACCCTACAACAGAGTATTCTTCATTCAAGAACCAAAAAAGGATACATTGCAAGGCTGTCAAATGGGAGAACTTTCTTGTTGATATATACTAGATTGTTTTTTCTCTCTACAGACACCAAGTAGTCAGCACAAATTGATCTTAGACGCATCTGATATTCATAGGAACATTTCTTTTCCAATCAGACCCCAAGGATCACCAAGAGCCCTGCCAATTATACCCCATCCATCTTTAAGCTCCTTCCAGATGATTTTAGCCAATGGCTAGCAGTTGTTTCTTTAGATATGAGCAGTTGTTTCTTCAGGATGACTGCAGAGAGCACATCCTCCTCAAACTAACCAACCTTTCCTGGCCATAACATCCAATAACTGACCACACAAAAATCTTTGCTTTTTCTGGTATTGGGGCTTTCCATAGGGAGGATTAAAAGGGACATAAGAACACCCCTTCATTGAGGAACTTATACAAGGAGTTAACTGAAAAATTCCATCCTGCAAATCAGCTTTTCAGGCTCACCAACTGGTGCTAGCAAATTAATAATTTCCATAAGATCCTTCCCTCCTGCTCGTGATCCCGAGTCAAAGGACTTTGAGCCAATATTTTCCAGCATCTTTCCCTTTCACTCCAACATCTGCCACAAAGAGCTTCTCTGTCAGGGAAAGCTCCCCAAGACCAGGAAACAAGGATCTCAGTGAGGCTTTAACAGTTCAGATGTCATCCTGGAAGTGGATCAATTGATTGGGACACATCAACTAAAGTGGGTTTTGAATTCTACCTGCTGGCTTAGGGGCAAGTTGCTGCAAAAAGAGGTGGACCCGGAACGGGCTTCTGATCTCTAAATGGATCTGCTATAGTTATCCCTGTTGCTTACTTTGACTGCTAACCTCCTCGAAAAGGAGCAATTATTTGATAATGTCTCTCCAGATTTACGATTAGACAGGTGGATCTTTTGGATCTAGGTCCAATTTTTTTTTTCCTTGCCTTTTCATCAGTGAACGATTTCCCACACCACTTTCCTAGGAGTGCTATGTCCAAATCTTTCAAATTCTTGGCTCCAATACCTCAGTCTTCAATTTGCTTAGACTTCCATGCTACTAAACATGAAAACCTTGAGGTTGAGGTAGTTCCCTTCTAAAGGAAAGCTCTTCAAATCAATCCTTTGTATCACCCAAGCTGAAAGTTTAAAGATAGACATGAAGTAGATGGGAAATGTTGAGAGAACAGCATGGAGGAGGATTAAGGGTCCTCCATTATCTTCCCTTCCGCCTGACGGTCTTTTTATCAATTATATAGATTTTGTCTGTTGTGACAAATTTTTAGATGTAAAATTTAGGTACTGGGAACTTATGTTCCCCTTTCATATATGTTTCTTGTGTCCAGTTTATGCATATAAGCAAGAAATTTGTTGGTTAACAATTGCCACAGTTGTTAAGAAACCTAATGGACGAAAGCATTCATCTACTTATTGAGCCACTTGACATATTAAAGGCTAGGTTTGACATTGACACCTTCCTTCAATAATATCAGAACTTTTCTCTCCCTCCTGCAAACAGCAAGAGCAATCACAATTAAGATCTAAGAGGCAATATTAGGTGTTTATATAATATTTGTTTTATTGGAAGCTGATGTGAACTCTTTTATGGAATTTGTTTGAAAGAATTGATACTTTTCTTGTAACACCTCTTTCTTCATTTTTTTTCTTATTTTCCTTTTTTCTGAAGAAGTGATACTTTTTTAAGAACAGCATGGTTTGTCACTAAAATGAAGAGGGTTGATTCTGTTGAAACACCTTTAATTTATGAATCTTCTTCTGGATCCTGCTATCAGATTGTACCGATCAGCAGAATATACAAATCAGCGAATATCATTTGACATAGAACCTTGTGGCAGACACCTTGGGACAGGTGGGCAGGTATTGTTCTAACCTCACTTGTTAGGAACTTCAGCATGAATAAAAAAAATCTGGTTTAGCTTATGATACTCCATGCTGATAGGATGGCCTAGTTCACATTTATGACCTTCAAACTGGGCAATGGGTAGCAGGCTTTCAAGCTGCATCTGGTACACTCTATTTATTGATTCCAGGAATGGCTTCTACTTCGTCTTTTGATCAATGATTATTCTTGTTACTTGTCTTTGCTAACTGATACATTGTTCTTCTTAGATACTGTAAATGGTTTCTGTTTCCATCCATCTTTGCCGTTGGCTGCATCATCATCTGGGAATCGGAGATTTGGCTTGTCAGACAATTTAGAGGAGAATTTGAGTTTTCATGGTATCAAACTTTTCCTTCAGTCCATGTATATTAAAAATTTGTTGCTGCAACTTTATGCATACAATTCTCATGTCAACCATATCAGCTTGTTACATTCTGCAGAACCTCAATCATCTGCACTACTATTACTTCCAAACTATGTATGGGTTATTCTTGAGATGATTTGGTCTATTTGGATACAAGATTAAATTTGCTACCTCTTTCAAATACATGATATTATTTATAATCATGTTTTATACTATTATGTCCATTTTCCCATTCTTAAGAGCAACCAACTACATAGTTAAGACAAGCAAGGTGACTAAGCTTCATTCTAAGGATATGGGCCTTTTGGGATGTACAACAGTAAAATCCTCTGAGACTTCATCGTGACAGGAATTTGGTTGGGATGAGGTATGATATCGGGTAAGGGTAGGTCTGGTTCGTAAAAGGGGAAAATAAGAGCTACAAATTTTTGAAGGCTTTGAAGAACTTGACCAATTGTGCTTGGGAGATGCGGGATGTTTGTTCATGTCATGGTATTGTTCCACTGGCTCCAGCATTCTTCAGAACTTTAAAGTCTGGTATGGTATACAAGTTTACATTTTTCTTTATTAACATTTGGCTAGAAATATTTTGGGTTTGAGTTGTCAGAGTGGAAGGCTTGGATGTGGCAAGACATTTGCTGGCCCATGCGACTGTGGGATTCAATATGACGATGGATTTTTGTTGTTAGTTTGGTTTCAACTTTTGTGTGAAGGCGTATCTATGGTGATTAATACATATGGGTCATTGAACAAAAAGAGAAGGGAGACATTGTTGGATGGCCATATCCTATTAGAAGTGGACATCCCAAGTTTCATTTCCTATGAAAGAAGTGGTGGATTACAAATGTGTTGAATTATGTTTTAATTTAAACGAATTATTTTTTAATTTAAACGAATTATTTGAAAAACAAAAGCTTAATGACATCTCATTGGTGGGCATTCGCTTAGAAGATCCAATTATTCTTTGTAGTTTTCCTTTTTTTCTAGTTCACACTTGGGAGATAAGTCTCATTATCCATTTCTTATGTTGTAAATACTTGAGGTATTGGCTGCTATAATACGTACATGACCCAAACGGTATTGCGGTTTTGTTTAAATTGAGTGCACTCCAGGGTTGGGCTCTGATTCTGTTTGAATGTTAAGTCAAACTGTAATTCTTTTTAACCTTTTTACATCATGTTTGATTTTACATTTTTATATGGAAGAGATGTTGGGCAATACTAAAACAACATGTGAATAAATTAAGTGTAACAAAAATGCGCATGTTAAGATGGATATGTGGTAAAACTTTAAAAGATAGAATTAGAAATAAACATATACGAGAAATGATAGGAGTAGCCCCAATTGAAGATAAAATGAGAAAAAATCGATTGCTCTGGTTTGGACATATACAACGAAAACCTTTAAATGCTCCATTTAAAAAAAGTGATCTTTTAATAGTCCATGGTATTGATAGAGGTAGAGGTAGATCTAAATTAATATGAATAAAAATAATTAAG
The DNA here is from genome assembly GCA_900491605.1 of Calamus simplicifolius. Lineage (NCBI taxonomy): Eukaryota > Viridiplantae > Streptophyta > Magnoliopsida > Arecales > Arecaceae > Calamus > Calamus simplicifolius. Next base: position 411,584 of record UESW01004389.1, read on the forward strand.
AGAGATATAACTATTTGTAATTGATTGTTGACTTAGTCCTGAATAGAGCAAAGTGAAGGAAGCAGATTCATGTAGCTAACCCCATGTAGTTGGGAAAAGACTTAGATGAGTTGAGTTGTACACTATGTGGTCTCTATATCAAGTTAGGGTTTGAGATGAATTGTTGTTCATGGCCCATCTTGTGAATTGGGATTAGGATCAAGTCTGGTCAACTTTTGGCCTCAGTGCTTACCTTTCACCATGAAAGAAAGATTCTGCAAATAATTGTTAAGGAACAAGGGCAACAGGTTGAAATATTGATTGCCAATGGTGGGAAAAGTTTCAATGAAGCTAAGAAATTCTTGTGAAAAATTTCTTAGCTTATCTTTGAGTTGAGTGCATACCAAGAACTCAGGCCTGGTGGGAATCACATGCTTTTTGTGAGGTATTTGAAGGTGATATCGTGCAAATATTTAGCAAACTGTGATAGAGATTAAGTCCGAAATTCCCCATTCTCTGTTCACTTGATCTTGTTAATAGTGAAGATTTTTGACAACTTTGGCTACAGAACTGTTGATATGATTGAGCAGGGGGTGGTGGGATGTGGCCTGGATTGTTGATTGGGGTTTTGTTAACTGCATAATGAGGAGAATGGTTTTTGGAGCAGCATGGTTTTTTGCCTTTCAGAATTCAAGATAGAAGAGCACAGATTAATGCATGGTTTGTTCTATGTGTATTTTTCTTCTTGATTAATGGATAAAAGATTGAGCCTTAGGGCATTAGACATGGAGATACTTTAATATCATGTCTTTGCAACTTATCATAAACTCTTGAGGGAATACTAAACATGGATAAGCTTTAAATCAAACCTATTTATAAATAATTATATTGTGAACCTTAAGCAGCATGTTTATCCAGATCTGTAAAGATGCACATTAACCTATGTGAAGAATATCTTGGCTCATGTAAAGAACAACATTATATATAAAATTAGTGGAAACAAAATTAAAGAATGCTTGGTAGTTAATAAATTTATTATAGTATTGTGTCTATTACTACTCTACCGTCTCTTCATTTTAATATTTTAATTCTACTCAACTCATCTAAGCCTTTTTCCAACTACATGGGGTTGGCTATATGAATCTACTTCCTCCACTTTGCTCTATTTAGGACCAAGTCGACATTCAAATTACAAATAGTTATATCTTTTTTAATTATTTATGTCCATGTTAGTTTAGGTCTATCTCTACCTTTATCCTTACCATGGATTCTTAAAAGATCACTCTTTCTAACTGGAGCATCTAAAGGTCTATATTGTATATGTTCAAATCACCGCAATCGATTTTTCTCATTTTATCTTCAATTGGGATTACTATCATTTTCTTATATGTTTATTTCTAATTATATCTTTTAAAGTTTTGTCACATATCCATCTTAATATACGCATTTCTATCGCACTTAATTTTTTCATATGTTGTTTTAATATTGCCCAACACTCTGTTCCATATAGCATAGCTGGCCTAATAGCGATGTTATAAAATTTTTCTTTTAATTTTAATTATACAATACTCTCGAAGTACTCCTTCACTTAATCCATCATGCTTTAACTCTGTGATTCACATCTTCACCTATTTCACCTTCTTGCTGAATAATTGATCCCAAATACCTAAATTTTTCACTCCTTGATATCTCTTGGCTTGCAATCTTCACTATTTCTTCATTTGTATTTCTACTCCCACTAAAATTACATTTCATATATTCAGTTTTAGTTCTACTAATCTTAAAACCTTTAGATTCTAAAGCTTCTCTCCAAATCTCTAGCTTAGCATTTACTCCAGATTTAGTTTCATCAATCAACACTATATCATCTGTAAATAACATACACAATGAGATATCATTTTGAATATATTTGGTTAATTCATCCATAACTAATACAAAAGATATAGACTTAGGACAGATCCTTGATGTAAACCTACAGTAATTAAAAACTCACTAGTTTCTCCTATTGTTGTTTTAACAATAGTTATTGCCCTATCATACATATCTTTTATTAATTCTATATACCTTTTGGTAACTACTTGTTTCTCTAAAATTCATCATATTATTTCTCTAGGTACTTGTCATATGCTTTCTCTAAATTAATAAAGACCATATGAATGTCTTTTTTTTTTCCTATACTCTCCATCAATCTTCTTAATAAATAAATAACTTCATAGTCGATCTTACATGCATAAATCTAAATTAATTATTTAACACCAACGTTTCAGTTCATATTCGATTTTTTATTACTCTCTCTTATAATTTCATTGTATGACTCATTAGCTTAATCCCTCTATAATTTGCACAGTTTTAAATATCTCTTTATTTATATATATGGGTATTAATATGCTTTTTCTTCAATCATTGGCATTCTTTTAGTTTTACAATTCTGTTAAATAAATGATTAACTACATGACTTCAATTTTTTCTCAACCTTTTAAACCTCAATAGGGATCGCATATGGTCCTAAAGCCTTTGCATTTTTTATTTTACTGAAAGCCTTTTTAACCTCAAGCATACTAAATCAACGAAAAAAATATGTTCATTTGTTACTCCTAGTTATCACATCCTTCTATCCTTAAATTTACTAAATTATTTTTATTTAATAAAATTTTTAAATAACTTTTCTATCGTTCTTTTATCTCTTCTTTTTTACTAAACTTTTTCATCTTATTCTTAATACATTTAATATAGTCAAGATATTTTATTGTTTTGCTAGTTTATATATAGTCTTTTCACATTCTTTCGTATCTAATTTATTATATAATTATATAAGCTTTAAGTTTGGTATTACTTACTGTTTTTTTAGCTTCTTTCTTTGGTAATATAATTCATGCATATATTTCTTGTTATGTTTTCTATCTTCTTTGGTAATACAATGTGGCCACGTTCTCTCTATTTTCTGTAGGCAATGAGAACTGCGCCTCTGTGTGGTCCTTCTCTTGTCCCAACTTGGTGAACAACAACCGTCAATGAAGCATTTGATTGCAGAAACAAACAGAAGCGGAGAAAATTTTTGAGCTTCTGGATCTGCTCTTATGTAGATAAGCCGCCTCTCTCCCAGATGATCAAGTTCGTGCCACATGTATTGTAAACACCAACAATCAAGCCATATTGCAGCTACTCTTGCTGATTTCTTGTAAATTAGATTGGAAGTTTCTGCAAACTGAGTCTATATTTATCATCATTACAACGCCATTCTCTTGCATGTAGAAGTGGCTTGGGGTGAAGTTTTATAGATTTTGTTGTGGTTGTTGGCGCAGTAAGCCTAATTTTGTTAAGTCCTCAGAACTGTTGGCGAACTTGTGCGGTACTCCCTTCTTGCCTGAACTTTTGACCTCGGAATTTGTACTGTTTTTTTCAGAGAGCTTTGTAAATTGTATGGGCTACTTCAGGTGAATTCCATTCCATGACATTTTAGCATCACTTCTTTTCTGTTTGAGGGAGTAACAGTATGACGTTGATCTATACTGTTTCAAGGTATCTTTTTCTCTGAAGCATTAGAAGATAAAATCAGACGAGCTATCGACGATGCGGCAAACTTTTGGCGGCATCCCTGTAATGGTCCCTCCAATCCGGTTAACCTCGACACTATATTTTCTTGCAACCTTTTCTAAACCTATATTAAAAAAAAAAAAATTTCAAGTCTTTCCTTTGTTATCCATCTAAGAAAATCGATTTTAAGATGGAGATTTATGCTAGAAAGAAAACCGATAAATAGGATGGAGTAGGGTGGAGAATCATAATAAAATCTTTTGGTACTATAATCATCTAAAAACGTTGCGGAGGGTGGTGGGGACGATTTTTATACATCGTAAACTCGGATGCAAATTAATTGATTAGTCTAATGGATGGGTGCCTGACACCATCCCGAGGGCTCTTAGCTGCCGTTCAAGGCTTGCGTGTGGTCTACCGGGTTGTCTACCGTTTCGTTCCTTGCCCCTTGGGGGAACGTTGGAAAGGGGAGCGGCAGAGCCGCCTTTCTCCTGCCGTGCCTCCTCACTTCCGTTCCGTTCCGTCGTCTTTCCCTCGGGGTCTCGCAAGAGCAATGGTTACCACCAGAAAGAGAGCCGCAACCAGCAGGACGGAGCCCCGGCCACGAACTCCCTCTCCGCATCCCCCTCCTTCTCCATCACCGCTGGCGGAGGGAGGCTCTGGATACGAGAGGTTCCGGGAGGAGAGGATAAAGGAGAACCTCGGGAGGATGCAGAAGTTGGGCATCCTCCAGCTCAAGTCCCAGCTCGACTCGATTGTCCCCAACGATCCCTCAAAGCGCCCCCACCATCAGCGGAAGGTGGTCCAACCCCCCTCCGGCCTCGACAAGCACCCTGTGCCTCCCAGGCGCTCTTCTCGGTACATAAATTGTTGGGTATTTTTTATTATTTCAAAACAACTTCCCACACTTTCTCATTTATTTATTTTTGTTTTTTCATCTTTAATCTAATTTTTATCTATTTATTTAAAAATAATCCATGGTTAGACTACCATTGGATATAAGAGTTTTTTTTTTTTCCCCTTGAGGGATCTTTCTCATTCAAATAGTTACATATTGTATCCCTTCTTTGATTCAAAAAAATGGCTTACTACATCCCTTCATCATCTATAAATCAATGTTCCTATCCCTATCCAATAAGCGAATTTATCCACTTTCAAATCACTCCCATGCCCCTCCATCTATAAATCAGTGTCCCTATCCAATAATCTATCCACTTTCAGGTCACTTCCACGCTGTTTTCTTATGTCCTTTTCATTCACTGTAATATTCTTGAATGAGAGATAACTAGAGGCAATTCAATAATCTTTGTACTTGGAAGCACGTCCCTGCAAAGTCACTGCTATAACCTTTGTACTTGAAAGCACGTCCCTACAAAGCTGCTGCTATAGTTGAATTCTGGAGGTAGATGCTGGACTCCTTCATGCTGAATCATAGATTCCAGAGAACGTGAAATCTACCTTCAAGGACAATGCAATCCGCTTGTCTGCATGTATGCATGAATTCCCTCTCTGCGTGCCACTGATCAGGGGCTCGGCAAGAGTCTCTCTTTCTTGCCGGCGCCATATGTTCGATGGGTGGGAAAGAAAAGAAATTCAACTCTAGATTGATTGCTTCTAACCCTTGCTCGTACAGGGCCAATGGATGTGCTTTGCTCTCGTTTTGCTTGAAAGTAATCTTGTCTCCTTCCTTGTTGCTTTTGATTTGTTCTTTCCTTCTTTTTTCTTGGTTCTCTCTCTCTCTCTCTCTCTCTCTCTCTCTTTTTCTCTCTTGCATGTGTGTGTTGTCGGTTTTTTTTTTTTTTTGGTGGGGGGTGGTGGTGGTGGTGGTTAGGGAATTAAGGGGTGTTGAATATGCTAAATTGTTCTCATTCTTCGTTTCATGCAAGGGGAGTATTACAATGCCGCCCCTATATTGTGGAATTGAACTTATTGGATTAGTTATGAATTTATGAGAGGCTTATCAAATGCATACTGATGTTAGAAACACTTGAAACTAATATTATGAAGGTTGACACAGAATTGCAAAACAAAATCTAAAATTGGACTAACTTTGAGAAATGTTTGAAAGTAGGCCATTAGGGAGAATTAATTTTGTGCAATTAAAATGGCTAATTGAAACTGCAGAACTGTATGAAGTGGTGACTAGCTTTTGGCATAGTTGTGCATTAAGCAGTGATTTTCTGTTTTCAGGGCTTTATAGCGCAGCCTAGGGTTGCTTAAGTTTGTATTAACACATGCGGGATAAGACATGAGGTGAACTAAGAATAGAGTAGACCAGCATGGTTTCCAATGTGTACCATCTCCAGTTCACATAAATGTTTCTTATAGTTTGGTTTCCATTTTTTTAATTCCATTTTTTTACTTTTTTTAAGGACATTCGTGAATGACTTCTTCTCGTCTGCTCCTTTGGCTTGTTCTTCCACTACTTTTTTAGAGAGCAGAAATGTTAGCATCGGTAACCTAAACCCCATGATACTTCCGCAACTCTATCAGGAAGAGTCATGGCTGCTGGTTTTATAGATGATAGTTTAGCTAGCCATTTGTTCTGGTCTTCTGTTGTATTTATAATGTTTGGACTACAGAAGTTAGCTTCAACTGGCTTCTTTTATACAGGAAACAGAAGATGATGATTTGCTGAATAGCATCAAGGATTTTTAAAATTTTTCTTAAAGATAACCTTTGAAGCTGTTAGCCCTTAATTTTGGTGCCATGGGTGAAGCCGTTATAATCTGAAAAATGGTAGTTAGTCAGTATAAAATTAAAAGAAAAATGGCTATTGCTTGTTCTGCAATGATATCGGTACTACTGGATTTTAGTTTACCATGTGCTTTTCTTCTTTCTCATTTTCATTATGTCTATTTATCCTTGCATTTTTTTTTTTCTGGCTAGATTCAAATATGGGAAATTTTTTATAAATTATGAGAAGCTGAAAGTCTTCAAATTCATGTACTCGATCAAGGCTGATGATCTACTTCTCTCTATGCTTTTGTGCACTAATGGTGGAGGAGGCTGTTTGCCTTATCTTTGGTTGGATGTTGTCTTTTGGATCACTGTCTGTGGTTCTTTTCTTGAAAATTAATGGAAATATTTCCTTCCTTGTTCCTGAAATATTTTAGGTTGCAAAATATAACTCCGGTTAGCTATGCTGAGATTGATGCAAAGAAAGACAAGAATATAGTGAAAAATAGGTCACTTTTGCTTGAACAAGGTGCAGCTGAAGAGGTTTATACAGAAGAGCATGAGAAACTCCTAGGTACATGCGAGGTGACTTGGATTCTCTTTGTAGATGGATATGGTAACGATGGAAGGCGTATATATGATCGGATTAAGGGAAAGACATGTCATCAGTGCAGGTGAGCATTTTGCCTATGCTGATTATGATTATATGCTTTAATAGCGCTGGATGGGGAATGCCACAGGTTTAACTTTCAGTGTTCTTTCCATCATGCAGAGTTTATGAGTTAGCTTTTGTTTAACATAATTACATTTTAGAATATGAGAAGCTGTTTTGCTGGATTTTACCTCTTTGGGCTAACATAAATAAAATTAGTACGGATCAAATAAGTAGTGAAATTGAATAACTAAGACTAATTGTTCTTGATGCAGCAGAAGCAGAAGTATTGCCTTGGCAAACAATACATTCTATCTAAAACAAACTGAAAACATAATTGCTGGAAACCTTTCAGTTAAGAAGCTACTAGACTGAAAATATGAGAATTAGAAACTTTTTCAGTCAAGGAACTGGTTAAAGCTGTTGGAACGAGAAATTGGGCAACATAATATTCAATCAAAAGAAGTAAAGTTCAATCAAAAAAGTGTAGTATAAAAACATGCAGTTAGCAAATGTTGGTAGAATACTTGGTAACCACATGCAGAAGTTATGAAGTAGTTACAACTGAACACATTGTGGGAAGTTTTAACAGTTATTTTCAACTGAATGACATTACAAAACTACAAGCTAGACAGTTGCAAGATAATCCAGAACATGGATGGAAGTTGCTTGAAAGTTCTAGATAGTTATGATTCTTACCATAATGCTCCTCGGTCAGTTCAGCATAAATGGGAGAAGACAAGATGAAGACAGGACCAGCCTCATCTCAGAACCAGCCAGCATATTATTGTAGCCTAGTTTAGGAGTAGATTTAATTCTAGGTTAGATGCTCTATTTGTGCCTTTGTACCCCTCTCCTGTTTGTATATTTGGAGTGAGAATTGAGTCAGTCCATCACCTGAGGATGATCTTTGTGCCAAGAAACTTCACCTGGTTGTAAAAGAAACTTGCAAAATGAATTTTAAAGTAATAAATTCTAATTGGAAATGTTGATTGAGATCTATTCAGAATTCACTGTCATTAGTGTGAGTCCACACTAAGAGTAGGAGCAGACCCTGAAGAAATATGCCTGGTCTGGTGCATAATCATCTCAGTTGTTGACGCTCAAAAATGGAGAGAGGAGGAGGCAGCCAAGTGAGATGCCAGATAAGCACCTCATCCTTCTGAAATCCACCTCGAAAGGGAGGAGTGAGAACATGAACTTCTTCTCCGGGGGAGAACTTATCTTTGAATTTAAAATCACATTCATCATCATTCATCATATGTAGTGCATCTATTATATAGCTGGTAGTACCATAAACGTTGGCATTTGGGCTGGTTCTAAACCAGAGCCTCGTCAGCTTATTTTCTGCAGATGTGCCTTAGAAATATTAGCAATCGAAACATAAGGAAGCTCATCTTAATTATCAACAATAAACTAGGAAACTTTAAACAAAATAAATGGCTTCAGGAGCGTATTCGTTTTTTGACCCAGCTGAACACTAGGGAAACACCTCTTGTGGTATGATTCTTCCTAGATGGAGAAGCATAAGAATGGGCTATGACCAATTTGTTATGCATAGTTACGTATAAGATGGTTTTATAGAAACAGTTTATGCAATGATCCCTATGGCGAGCTAAATACAATTAATGTTTAATTTATTAAATACTGATTTTATGTTATTTCATGAGTTAATAATATCAATATGTTTCTATGTCATGACTAGATACATATTTTGATACTCTGAATCTGTCGTTCTTTCACTTTCTTCTGCATGTCAAAGTATTCAATGCTGCTTGTTCTTCATTTGTATCACTTTTATGCAGACAAAAAACTCTTGGTCATCGTACACACTGCAACAAGTGCAAGCTGGTCCAGGGACAGTTTTGTGGAGATTGTCTGTACATGAGGTACATATTTTTTATGTCCTAACTATAAGAAGATCGAACTATTTTTCTACTGAGGTACATATAGAACCGGTTATTTTGTAATAGGAAGAAACAACCTTCACCAATTTTCATTATCATAAATATCTTCAAGTCAATGCAAACACTCTTTTGCTAACATTATAATTGATATCTGTCTAAATTTCATTTAAATCTCTGAAGTTCTTGATTTATTCAAGGTTTGACATCTTAACAAATATGCCGACATTTTCTATATATTGCTCTCCTTTTGAGGATATTTGGTATGAAGTAATCTACTCAGGATCATCGGTTATTTGGGTGAAAGTGATGGATTCACCGTATTTGAGAACCCTAGTAATCCTAAATCATCCCACCTCAAAAATCATTGCCCAATCTAGTGATTCCATATTTGTCCTTGAGGATGGTTATCCAAGATCACTCTCAAATAGTGACCTTGGGTTAAGGTATGGGGTTCAAAATACCTCTCAGCCATAGGAAAAAAAGGACTCTTGATATTATTTTCATATCAATATAATATATTTTGTTGGGCAATACTGAAACAACATGTAATAAATTAATTGTAATAGAAATACACATGTTAAGATAGATATGTGGTAAAACTTTAAAAAATAAAATTAAAAATAAACATATAAGAGAAATGATAGAAGTAGCTCCAATTGAAAATAAAATGAGAGAAAAATGTTTATGGTGGTTTGGACTTATACAACAAAGACCGCTTGAGTTAGAAAAAGTGATTTTTTACCAATGCATGGTAATGATAGAGGTAGACCTAAACTAATATGGACAGAAATAATTAAAAAAGATATAACTATTTATAATTTGAATGTCAACTTAATTCTAAATAGAGTAAAGTGGAGGAAGAAGATTCATGTAGCCGACCCCATATAGTTGAAAAAAAAAAGGCTTAGATGAGTTAAGTTGAGTTGAATATCAATATAATATATTTTAATATTATAAGATTATATTATATAACATAATATTATATAATTATATTATATATATATATTACATAATAATAATATATATTATAACATAATTATAGTTATTATATTATAATTTTATAATATAATATCATATAATATAATATATATTATTATGCTGTAATATTATAATTATATTATAATTTAAGTATAATGTAATAAATATAATATTGTAATGTTATAATAATAAATAATATGAATTAATGATAAATTATCATTGTAGTTGCAAAATATATTAGGAATAATTTTGGTATTACATGACTAGTAATGTTGCATTCCTATGACCTATGAACAGCTTAATCTTGGATATTTGGGGATCTTTATCACTGAAACATAGCATATCAAATGTGACGGTCTTAGATCATAAGGGATAAGATCACTTCAAGAAAAGGATCACTAATGATCTAAAGTTATGTGGTAATCCCATTTGGGTTGCCAAATGCCTCCTTTCTGTTTTCTAACAGTATATGGCTATAATAACTCAAGCAAGACAAGATATTGAACTTTGCTCTGTTTTTTATTGCCATGGTTGTCTTACCCTAGAACTTTTTAGTTGTTGAAACTTGAAGGAGTATTTATTGCAAAATAATGTGCTATAAACAAGGATCCATCTATTAGGGGTACTCTAGCCTAAATGTAAACAAGTAATAATGTTCTATAGTGCTTGAGTGCCAAGTGGAAAATGCCTTTTTTTTTTTGTAAATTGTTGGTCTTTCTTTTCTTATCAAGTTCCACCTTCATAAGCAATAACTTTTGTTTTAAAAGGTTAATCATACAAAATCTACTCAACCATATGTACATTATTGTTGTCCTTAAAACAGAAAGTGTCTTCAAATTTATTACATGACCTTCCTTTCAAGATCTTCTTGAACTCTGATTTTGACCTTCAATAGTTACCTGAAATTCCCACCTTGTTCAATCGATCTTTGATACCATACATGTCTTAACCATCTCATAATTTTTCCCTTCATGTTCATGGAAACAATCAAATGCATGCAAGAAAGCAAGTCTTGTAATTTTTCTCATGATCACAAGACATTCCAAAAGGTGCATCACCAATTCATGGATCCTATGCTAATTACATTGATAACACCAAACATGTCACCCCTTCCTCTCTGTAGAATAAATTCAAGACAGCATAAATGAGTGATTTGTCCGTGAAATATCTTATCCCTCAAACCCAACAGTTGAGCACCTTCTTACTTTTTCTCGCTAGAATTGCACCCATTCTCTTTTTAGAATAACCAGTAGTTGAAATCATAAGGAACCTAAATGTGACCAACAATCAAAAAAAATTGTCCCCATAAACTCTCTTTTATTGTCATGAGTAATATGTATGCTTTCTCAACTACATCTTTTACATGTTTAATATGTCCACTTGTAATGTATGTCCCTCATCATCAAGTAAGCTTTTTTTAGAGTTTTTCAACATCAATATAAAGTGTGGTTAAAGATCTCCCTTTCTCTTTTTTTTTTAATAAATGATTGAGCAAGGAAAAATTATCATTAATTCGCTTACCTGAGAGCGAGCCCAAATTATTTCTGAAATATTTATTTCTTTCATCTTGTGTTGTTCTACCATTTTCCACAGCTCTGTAATCTCATCAGTCCAAAGAGTGCTTGTCATTTGGTCACTTCTATGAATGGTCCTTTCTTGAATTCCATGGTTCATACTATTATTTTCATTTAACAACATTTTCAAAAGTAAGTTCCCTTCATTTTTGCATTATATCAATGGTTTTTTAATAATAGTCGGTAATCCCCATTTTTTGTGCTTCTTATGTGTTCTACATTTTCTTGTTTTGGTTGTCTTAAACAATAAATATCCTCCTCACTCACTTTGGAGCATAGCATGCGAAGATCTATTAAGCGAATTTCATCATAGCAACTGGCTTCCCCACCTCCGTATGCATTTTCATATTTAGAAGCACAAATTTTCAAGCTTTCAATTTCTAGTGTGCACTTTTAATTGATTGTCTGATGAACTTCTGCTTTCAATTGCCAAGTCTGTTTAGACATGTTTCTACCTAATCATGTCAAGCACATTCTTAGTGGTATTATGAGTGCTATCAGTGCAACTTAACTTTAAAATAATCCAAGCCTGTTTTTGGCTGAATTTTTGATGCATTCGAACATCAACTCCTCATTTAGTTGATGCCCTTTCAGGTTCCATTTTCCTCCTATAATTTGTTCAGAAAGTAGTGTTCCTTCACCTTTCAGAATTATCAGGTGATGATGTGAGCAAACTCTCAGTATACATTTTTCTGTTACTATTTCACAATGGCAGGCTGTATTTGAGCTAGTGGAACTCCTTCCTATACAAATTATAGTTCCTATTGTTCATACTTTTCAAGAAGTTCATATCTTCATACATATTTGATGGACTTTTTCCACTCTCAAAATTACTTGTTGTTAACATCATGGCTTGCCATGGTAGTATTGGGTGTGGTACTGGCTGGCCACCAGTAGAGTAGGGTATAGGGAGAGCTTGTGCAAGAGGGGGGATGTTGGAAGTTGTTGGGCTGTTTTGGCCCTTGAACTGCTTGGAGCCAAGCTGTTCAACCTGCTATTCACAACTGAGAGGCCGAATTATGAGGGTTCAGGGCTGATACAGCTCGGTATGCCATGATTAACATGACTGTTTACTTCAGTAATTAGGGGTATTAATCTGTAAGAGCACAGGGGCACTGTCTTGTAGGCTCACCCAATATAGATTTCACTGAACTTGACAGGTTCTTGTTCCCGAGACCTGTCTTTGATGGTGAGTGTAAAGCATTTTTTTTCTATGCTGAATTGTACTACATGTGCATGTTCATGTCAATAAAAATAAGACTACATTTTCTTTTCTCAGGAAATCTGTCATCTGTTGAAGCAATAAAATGACCTCATTGTACACCATATTAACATGAAGAGATCTGGTCCTTGAAGATCCTACCTGCATATAAGTTGTGAATCACAATCTAAGTAGATCTAAATTAAAATATTTAATTCTGAACTTACAACCACTTTCAGAAGTTTGAAGTTGGCCTAATTTAGGCTTCACATTGAGATATTTTCTATTTCACTGGCAGTAAGCCACCAAAGGAAATGAAGCTGTTTCACCATGCTTCTTATCGCACTTTAGTAAATATGAACCTATTCATCTTCTCAACCACCATTGATTATGTTCACAAATATGCAGATATGGTGAGAATGTCCTGGAAGTTAACAAGAATCCCTATTGGATATGTCCTGTTTGTCGAGGAATTTGCAACTGCAGCCTCTGCCGAATCAAGAAGGGATGGGCCCCCACTGGTCCTCTCTACAAGAAAGTAAAAGTTGATACTTCTCTTCCAATCTTTCCAGAGGCTTCCAGAGTTCATTATAACGTTAGGAACTGTCATTACAATTTTCTGTGATGCGTCATGTGATCCAATTCTATAATCTAATGTCCAAACGCGTTCAAATGCTTTGACATGCAAGTTGTTAACATTATGTTAATTATTATTCCTTTTTTTTTTTTTCAATGCAGGTATTAGAACTGGGTTTTAAGTCAGTAGCACATTATCTTATTCAAACTCGAAGATCAAGAACAAACCCAAGGGACTCGGAATCTTCCCAACCAGTGTCTTTGATAAATTCACCACGTATTACTGATGCCAAAGGTACTCTCCATTTGGAAAAGCCACTGGCTTTACAGGATGGCATGAAGTTGGAGTACTATGAAAAGTACAGCAATGACTGCTGTGAGAATGGTGGATTGGATGGTTCAGATATGCATATTGTTAGCACTACCGAGGAGGAAGATTTCGTAAAGCTTAGAAACAAGAGTGAGGAGACAGAGAACTCAGAATATGCCCAAGTATTCTCTTCAGAAAATTCAGTACATCTTACCAATGCAAAAGACTCATCCCATCCCAAAAGATTCTTGGAGGATGGCTTAAAGTTGGAACCTCAAGAACAGAATAGCAATGACTTCAGTGAGAATGGTCGATTGAATGCTTCAGTTTTGCATACTGCAGCCAATTTTCCAGAGGAAACTGTTGCAAAACTTAGAAGCAAGAGTAAGAAAGCAAAGGAACCAGATGCATTTGTGAAAGCAAGCCTCGACTGTCTTGCTAGCAGATTAAGGAAGCGCCCCGGCAAGCCGTGAAGATGTTTTTGGCTCATAATTTTTGGGCAGCAGAAGGGATGCTTAACCAAATAGCTCATACTTAAAGCCGTCTAGGTGATGTCTAAAAGCCAGCTCATTTTGCAAACAGTATTTATTTTTTAGGAAAAGTCTTTATACACCGCTTTCGATACAGAATGGTCTGCATCGGGTGCAGTGATTCGTCAGTGCACAGGCCATGCACGGTGAATTATCACACCTGGTGCACAGGCCAGGCCATTCTGTAACGAAGGCTATAACATCTTGAATTTTGAAGATTTGTATTTTAATTTTGAAGTATGCTTTGTCTTTGAATTGGCATTCTGATTCTGTAATTTAAGTGAAGATCTTGAGGAAAGAAAATCTTTAAGTCAGTTATTCTCATTTCTTTTCCATTTTGTTGAGTTATCAATCTATCTTCCTCCCCTTTTAAAAGTCCTTAAGCAAAGCATGCCAGCCATCCATTATCCCTTTCCTTGAAAATTTTTTTATGCTTGCCAGCCATCTTCACGCATGAATTAATGGCCATTACTTCAAGAAATTAGTTGACTAGTTAGGAAACTAGTTGACCAGTTAAAATTCTAGTCGACTAGTTAGGATTTTAGGTGACCAGTTTGGGCAAAGCATGAAACTAGGCACTCAGATGCCTAGTTTGGAGAAAAATGAAACTAGGTGCTAGGTGCATAGTTTGGAGAAAAATGAAGCTAAGTACCCAACTAGGCGCCTAGTTTCCTAGTTTAGAGAAAAAAAAAAAAACTAGGTGCCTAGCTAGTTTGAAAATTTAGATTTGTTAGGTCATTTAAAATTCACTAACTTCATGCTTAATCCTTAAGTAACAGTAAAGGGTGGTAGGTGAAAAGAAAATATAAAAAGTGAGGGGAAAAGGGGAGAGGATAAGAGAAATAAAGAGCCTGACATGAGGAAAGAGAAAGGAAAAAGGAGAAGAAAAAGAAGAAAAAGAAGAAGAAAAGAGAGATTTCTCTTGCTTCTAAGGTAAGCATGTCCTCCCTAAGCCTAAGAATAGCTCTAGATTCTTGTGATTAGGTATATCATGCTAACATGTGTATTTTGTAAAGATAAGAAAGGGTGGAAGAAAATTATATTAGGATTTAAACATGGTATTTTCATGTACAAATGCATGAAACCTTTCATGTTGTAGTCTTAATGATGCATATATGTCGGCTTAGGTCAAGAAACCGGTTCTAGGAAACCTATACAAGGGTACTAATAGCCTATTCAGCGTGATAGCAATTAAGGTGAGTGGGTTTCTCATCTAGCTTTATAATTACTTTGGAATATCATGCGGTATTATACTATAGACTAGAGTTTCATTATGTTAAGTATAGTAGGTAAAGGGGTTTGAAATGTGGAAATGAGAACAAAATGTATGATATATTTTAAAGCATAATATGTGTATTAAGGAAAAGCATAAACTTGCAGTATATGTTAAAGCATGATGTTATAGTATTTTTAAAATATAGCATGGGTTTCAAAAAAGAAAGCATGAGTTTCAAAGAAAAGCTTAAGTTTCAAATGCATTCATGGCATATGCATAAAATGTTGTTAAAAAGGAATATGTATTTCATAGCATATATCATACAGATAATTTGAGCAGCTATGGACTGATCACCCTGTAGTGTGTACTGTAGAATGAGCATCGCACACGACTGAACCAACGGCACCTCTTTGCGATTCGATCGTGCAATGATCGATCCCTCGGCCAAGGGTGAGTACAACCTAGACCAGGCCCAGTGGAGCAGGTTGCAAACAGCCCGGTGGGAATGAGTCATAGCTTAGTATTGAGCTGATTACTATATAGCCCAAGAGGGCACAGAGAAAACCCGAGATCCTAGGGTCAAGGGACAAAGCACTTTTTGCTAGTGAACTACATGAGTATTGAGGGGTGCCACCAAAGTGCAGGAATTCTATCCAGTCATGCACCCGAAGAGAGTACATCTACAGGAGGGCGGCTGTAGGATGGTACCTCGGAGGTAGCACACACACCCAGCATTCATGTATTTGAATTTGAAAAGCTTGCATCTGGATTTGAAAAAGAAATGCCGGTGGGCAAATTTTATGAAATGCATTGGATTTTAAAAAGGACTTGGTGAGCCAAGTACATCCCAATGGGGATCAGAAAGCAAAAAGTATAAAGGTTGGGCTGCAGAAAAATAGGTCCCAGGTGAGGGACAAGAAAGTTTATAGTAGTATACAGAAAAAGGCTTATACATGTTTTATAAAGCAAAGTAATTTGCATGATTTTTATGTAAATGGTTTATGTTTCAGTGAGAAAATGATTGATATGTATTTATGTTTTAGTTTTTATATTGTTGGAAGTATAAGCTATTATATATTATCTGTTATCATGTTAAAATGTGAACTTTGATGTATTCATGTTATACAGTGCTATAAATTAAATGATGATTTATGTTCTCACTTTCCCTATGGTTAGATAGTTATTTAGTTACTGGGACTTCGGTCTCACCCCATTCTTGTTGATATTTTTATTTCAGCTCAGTGAGCTTATTGCCAGGGTTAGAAGGTTAGTCATCACCTTAGATTGGTCTTGGATGTAGTTTATAGCTGTTCTTTATAATCAATCCTTTGCGAGGAAAATTGAAATGTATACAATTGCATGTGTATGTGGAGTTGGGTGAAGGCATGTATATATGGATGTATATAACAATAGACTGGTGATGTATCATAGTCTGGACCTGTGTGTGTGTGTCTATATATATATATATGAGATGGTTTTTGGTTAGAAAATGTAGCATGTGCATAGATAGATATAGGTGAAGATATGTATATAGAAATGTATATAAATGTAACCTGGTGTAACTTCGTCTAGATCTATATATTTATAAAATGGTTTTTGGTTGTGAAATCAATTGTGAATATGATCTTTAAAATTGTATGTTAAATTGTTACTATTGTGGGCGGGATGAATTAAGTTGAGTTGTGATGTGAGAAATGCATAATTGTATGAGCAGGTTAAAAAGTTTTTATTAGGATAAATTTTGAGCAGATGATTTATGGTAATTTAATGGGGTTCACTAGTGCTTTATGGTGCGCAATATAAAGGTTAGCAGAACTCTACCCGATTTTAATAGGTTACCACTTTTGTCGGGAGAAGGGCTCGACAGGGTTTGGTATCAGAGCCTAGGTTGTTAGGTCTTAGGGATATAAGCATAAGTCTAGCATAGTTAAGTATAATGTTGGATGATGAAACTGATCAAATGGATTGTGTTTTGCAGGATGGTTTTTACAAGGACAAGTAAGGAGGGAGAGTGCTCTGCAGGAGAGGTAGAGGCAGGGGTCGGGGTAGACCCAGGAAGTTAGATAGAGAAGACCAACCTGGTGGAGCAATTTATAGTAATCCACCTTCTGATGGGGTAGGGGTGGGGGTATCTTCAGAGCAGATACCAGAGTTTTCTTCTCAGTCAGCTACCCTAGTGTCAGTTGATCCATCCCAAGCACAGGCCTAGAGGCCAAGTATGCCAGATCTAGTGGAGATGATCACTCAAGCTGTGGTAGCAGCAATGGGTGCTAGCTCCAGCTTGCAATCTAAAATCATGAGGCTGAGAAGAATGTGGAAAGGGCCAAGAAGTTGGGGGCTCTAGAGTTTCAAGGCACCACTGACCCTATTCAAGCTGATGCTTAGCTCAAGAGAATCGAAAGGGTTTTTAAAGTGATGGGATGCTCTGAGAAGCATAGGCTGAGCATAGCTGCCTTTTTATTAGAGGATAGGGCTCAGAATTGGTGGCAGTTTGTTAGTAGTAGGCAGCCATGGGGAGTAGATATGACCTAGGAGGATTTTAGAAAGGAGTTCAACCAGCAATATTACTTAGAGGTATATAAAGATCAAAACAGGAGGGAGTTCCTAAATTTGACCCAGAGGAATAGGTTGGTGGCTGAGTATGAGGCCATTTTTATTGAGCTGTCTAGATTTGCTAAAGCCCTGGGGTGGATGAAAGGCAAAAGTGTAGACTTTTCCAGGATGGACTGAATCTCCAAATCAAAGCTAAGACCAACATGCAGAGTTATAATAGTTATATGGAGCTAGTGCAGGGAGCCCTCAGGGCAGAGGAGATAGAAAAGGAGTTCCTCAATAGGAGACAAGAAAGAATGAAAAGAAGTGTACCTAGTTTTTCTTAGGATACAGGAGGAACTCAGTCTTTCAAGAGGCCCCAAAAGAGGGGACAATATAGTGCTAGTCCTATAGTTCCAGTGGAGGTTGGTAGAGGGTCTGGATCTGTGTCAGTGTCCAGCCCCACCTAGAGAAAGCCACTGTTTGAAAGAATGCCTCAAGTTGCCAGTAGTGGAGTGGCAGGAGAGGCTAGGAGCCAGGGCCATCCCCATGGTGGAGAAAAAGTTGTCCCACAGTGTAATATATGTGGAAAGATGCATTTGGAGAGTGTAGAAAATTTGTTGGGGGATGTTATATCTGTGGTTAGTTAGACCACATCAAGAGAGATTGCCCTAGGAGGATGTGAGGCAATAAGCACACCTAGGGATCAGTGGCACCCAGAGGACAGCCAGCCGGAAGAGCAGATAGCAGTGTTCCTGTTAGTGTGTGCCCTAAATCCAATCGGATTAGATGCTAGTTTGTACACATTTCATTATGAATGCAAATCAAATTTATTGGTTTCTTTATCTATTAAGGTATAATTCTTATATATATATATATATATTTTACCTGTGAGATAAAGTCCAAAAGAATATGAACTGTGCATATGAAATTTGTAATATAGATTACAAATTGTGAGATCCAAAATTGTACATTATGGTTTAATTCTTTAACTTTCTAGTCGATGCGTAGACAGGACTAGGCACTGTTGAACACAATTAAGACTAGCACACATTGCATATCTTCATCTTTATGGTGAGCAGCTGATCTCACAAGCTGAAGTATGAAGATACTTGGATAGGTGTGTGGATGCTTGTTATTATAACAATGCATTGGATGACCGCACAGAGATCCTATATGGATATTCTATATAGTTTCGATGGTTGATCTCTAATGATGGTGGTACGAGTGATCCTTTGACTTGAGATCTTTATTGCACCTCATATGTGGAATATCATGCTTTGACGACATGCAAACATCGCTCTAGCTATGGATGGCAAATTTAGTGTCGGTTGGGTATGACATGAAGCATATGAAGGTGGTGTTTGATCAAGATATGATTTATCTTCCTTGATAGAAAGGGTTATATCTCACGACCACTTGATGGATTAAATTAACTATTAAATCCTTGCAAGGTTATGTTGGAATTCGAAATGGTTTCGAAGTTCTAATTCATGTGAGTCAATTTTTCTTGAGATCAAGTAAACAAAGATCAAATACAGGATTGATACATTCTATACCACTGATTGATCTGGGATATGTGACAAAGGGATTGAATCGTACGATATCTGTTCATGGATAGGTGTTGATGATCACGTCAATAAAACCCTTAATACTTGGGTGGTCATAATGCTTTGCTAAAGGCCGCTCATGGTCTATAATCATGTATTCTTTGACTTAATCAAGGAGTTGATTTGGTTAAAGAATTGACTTGGACAAGGTGTTGATCAATTCATCCCTAGGGTCAATTAAGGGATATAATTATTGTGAATGTGTTAAGGGACCTAATGGGTCACATGCATTAAGAAGATTATTGTTGACCCATTTATTATTTTGATGATTAATAAAAGCCATGAGTATATTCCCTATGATACTAATGAGATTGATAAGTGTTTCAGGAATTTAAAATGATTATGTATTCATAATTCAAACAAAAATGAGCATGAATCAATTTTTAGTGGTATGTGTCAAAGTTTAGACTTTAGAGCCGACTTCAGAAGTATTAGAGCCAACTCCAGAGCGTATCAGAACTGTTTGGCACGTTCGGTATGGTTTAGAGCTCACTCCAAAAGTTAGAGCCGACTCTAACATGAGATATAGAGAACTATCTTTCTGTGTCAGAATTTAAAGCCAACTCCAGCAAAGTTAGAGCCGACTCTAACCTGAGAACAGAAACTACATTTTTCGGGACACTATTAGAGTCGACTCTAACTTAAGAACAGAAACTACATTTTTTGGGATACTATTAGAGTCGACCCCAAGGAATTAGAGCTGACTCCAGTGCGAGTTGTGTCGACCCCACGAAAATCTAGAGCCGACTCCACGATGGATGTTTCTTTCTATTTTGGGCAACCTGACTTAGAACCGACACCAGGCAAGATTAGAGCCGACTCTAATCTGTCAGAGGCGACTTTCAGATTTATCAGAACAGGCTCCAACGGTTATATTTCTTCTGGTAATCTTCAACAGCTCTTTCCCTTTTCATGTTAAACTCATCCACAAGTACTTGCAACGGCTATTTTGCATCAAAATGTGGATTAAGAGAGATTATAAAAGGAGCATTCCGACCATTCAAAGGAAAAAAAAGAAAGAAAAAAAGAGGAAATAGAAAATAAAAGAGGAATATCAAAAGAGAAAACTCAGATTCAAGGCTCAACTATTCGAAAGAGAGAGGAGAAATCCAAAAGCATTCAAAAGTCAAATCCGAAGGATTTCTATCAATTAGAAGAAGAAAAGTAAGAGCCCTAGTTCTTCATCCTTCTCATCACCAACATATCTTCTAGAGCTTCAGTTCAATGTTGAGGAAGTTCATTCAAAAAGAAGAGGAAAAGAAGAAATGCTCAACAACAAATATCTTCTAATCAGGCTTTTCTATCTTTATTTTTACTTATATTATTTATCTGCTCTTTGAGGAGCTTTTATATTCTTGTAATTATTTACTTGATACATTTGTTTTCTGATTCAATCAGGAGATTGATTCATGTAAGGCAGTTGGCCTCGGGCAAGCTAAGATTAGCTTGAGTTAGGTTGTGTGCTGGTGAACCTATGAAAACCGGCTGGGTTCGTTGTGATCCCATTATAAAACAACAAGTTTGGGTTGTGATCTTGTAAAATAACTCAGCTGTAATTAGGATGATTATAGTGTGTGCCCAAGAGTTGCTTGGGAGTGGATGTAATGTAGCTAACACCAAACCACTATAAATCCTTCGTGTTTGTCGTGCTTATTTCTTCTCTCTTTCACTCTAATTTTTACATTGTGCTCAGCATTTATAGCATCACACTCTCTACACCTTCATTGTGTACATTCATCTTGGGAAATTAATTTTAATTGTAAAATTTTTAAAGAACCCAATTCACCCTCCCTCTTGCGTTGCCATATGGGCCAACAATTGGTATCAGAGCTAGTGCTCATCCTTGCTTGATCTAACAATCAAGAGCTAAAGATCCAAATGGCAGCTCAAGCTGGCTCTTCTTTTTTTGAGGGACAATCCACAAACCGTCCACCCTTGTTTAGTGGCACAAACTATTCATATTATAAAGCAAGAATGTGGATTTTTATTCAAGCTTTAGACTATGAATTATGAGTGTCATTATCAATGGACCTAGCACTCCCACACACTTAGTAGAAGGATCCATTGTTCCTAAGCCCGAAAGGGATTGGAATGAAAATGATAGGAAAATGGCTCAGCTAAATGCCAAGGCCATGAATGTCCTATATTGCTCCTTGGATGCAAATGAATTCAATAGAATATCCACTTGCATCTCAGCTAAGGAGATATGGGATCGGTTGGAAGTTACTCATGAGGGTACCAACAAGTTATGGAATCCAAGATTAATATTCTTGTACATAAATATGAGCTCTTTAGCATGGATCAAAATGAATCTATCACATGCATGTATACTAAATTTACCGATATAGTAAATGGATTGAAAAGTCTTGATAAGACCTATACTAACTCTGAATTGGTGCAAAAAATTCTTAGGTCTCTTCTAAGAGCATGAGAAGCTAAAGTGACAGCAATCCAAGAAGCCAAAGATCTGAACAGTCTACCTTTGGAGGAGCTACTTGGATCTCTTATGACTCATGAGCTTACAATGAAGCAGCATCAAGAAGATGATGTGAAGAAGAAGCGTACCATCGTACTTAAAGCTACAGAAAATGAAAAGAGCAGCAGTGAAGAAGATGAAGACGACGATGAAATCGCTCTCCTTGCAAAGAAATTTAAGAAGTTTATGCAAAGAAGGAGATCCTTCCACAAGAGAAAAACTGGTATTAATGGAAGAAGAAAAAGAGAAAGATAAGGATAAAGAGAAAGATCCTTGATATGCTACGAATGCAAAAAGCCGGGACACTTCAGATCCGAATGTCCTCAACTTAAGAAGGGATACAAAAAGAAGAAGCGTATGTTGCAACTTGGAGCGATAGCGAGGAATCTTCGTCCGAAGATGATCAACAAGAGGTTGTCAACATATGTCTCATGGCAAATAATGAAGATGAGGTAAATTCTGAAACTCCCAATGATGATTTCACATTTGATGAACTATATGATGCTTGCAATGAATTGCTTAGTGACTTCAAGGTTTTAAGAATAAAAAATAAAACTTTGGAAACTGAAAATCTAAATCTTCTTAAAAAGAAAGATGAACTTGTTTTTGAAATTGAAAATATAAAATATGAAAAAAAAGATATGCTAAAGGAAAAAGAATTAATTTCTGCTGAAAATCTGAATTTAAAGAAAGAAACTGAAAAATATAAAAACATTGTTGATAAATTTACTAATAGCTTGGAAAAGTTTAACTTACTCTTAAACAATCAAAGAGCTATTTTTAATAAAGATGATTTAGGTTATAAACCACACAAAAAGCAAAAATTTCTTAACAATTTCTTTATAAAGAAACCAATTAAAAATGATATTTCCTGTTTTCATTGTGGCATAAAAGTGCATAAATCTTATGTATGCAATTATAAAATCTCATAAGAATATCAGTCATAAAGGTAAGATAATTTGGTTCCAAAAGGAACTATATTCACTGTTACTAACCATGAAGGACCCAAGAAAGCTTGGGTACCTAAACAAAAGATATGATTGCTTTGTAGGAGTGTCTTGCGGTCAAAGGATCAAAAAGAAAATGATATCTTGATAGTGGCTGCTCAAGACACATGACGGGTGACAAAAAGTAATTCATCACCCTTGAGGCTAAAAGAGAAGGAGTGGTAACATTTGGAGACAACGGTAAAGGCCACATCATGGGCTTCGGTAAAATTCAGATCACTCCATCCACTTTTATTGAAAATGTCTTATATGTAGATGGATTAAAACATAACTTATTTAGCATTAGCCAACTATGCGATAAAGGTTTCAAAGTTTCCTTTGAAGCATCTATCTGCACTATATTAAATCACATTGACAATAGAATTATATTTGTCAAAAATAGAAATGGCAATGTATACTTAATTGATCTGGACAATCTGTCTACAAGTAACCATTGCCTAATTGCTGATAATGCGAAGGTAAATGAGATTGGATGGCTATGGCACCGTAGATTAGGTCATGCAAGCACACACTTGATTTCAAAATTGCTTAGAATGATTTAGTTAAAGGACTTCCAAAATTAGATTTTGAAAACAACAGAGTTGTGATGCATGTCAATTTAGAAAATAGACTAGAAATTCTTTCAAATCTAAAAATATTGTTTCCATCTCTAGGCCACTCGAGCTACTACACATGAACCTTTTTGGACCTACTAGAACCACTAGTCTAGAAGGAAAGAAATATGGTCTTGTGATAGTAAATGATTACTCTAGATTCACTTGAGTATTGTTTTTAGCTCACAAAGATGAGACCTTCTCGATATTTCTAAAATTCTTCAAGAAAGTCACAAATGAGAAAACACCACCATAGTGTCTCTTATAAGTGACCATGGGACTGAATTTAAAAATTTAAAAACTTTTGCATTGAAAATGACATTCATCATAATTTCTCAGTACCTATAACACCTCAACAGAATGAAGTTGTAGAAAGGAAAAATAGAACTCTAGAAGACATGGCCTGTACTATGCTATGCGAAAGCCAACTCCCAAAATATTTCTAGGCGGAAGCTATAAACACGGCATGTTACATTCTAAATAGAGCCTTAATTAGACCAATTCTTAAGAAAACTTCCTATGAATTATGGCATAATAGGAAACCCAACATTAATTATTTCATGCATTTGATTGTTGATGTTTCATTCATAATAATGGTAAAGATAATCTTAAAAAGTTTGATGCTAAATCAGATGAAGGTATATTCTTAGGATATTTCACTTCTAGCAAGGCATATAAAGTATTCAATAAGAAGTATCTGATTGTAAAAGAGTCAATTCATGTAGTGTTTGATGAGTCTTTGGTATCAAGTTATGAAAAGATAGATGATGAGGAAGATACTAATTTACTTGAAAGAGATCTTGAAAAATTAAATGTTGATGTATCTTCAGATCATGAACCTGAAGCTAAGAATGATGACTCACCTAAAATTGATGATATTGATACTACTCGTAATGATACAGATCTACCTAGAGATTGGAGATATGCTTATGGTCATCCAAAGGACTTAATCATAGGCGATCCATCTCAAGGTGTAAGACTAGATCATCTATGAGAAATATCAATAATCATCTTGCATTTGTATCTCATATAGAACCCAAGACAATTGAGGAAGCCGAAAAGGATAGTAATTGGATGTTAGCCATGCAAGAGGAATTAAATCAATTTACTAGGAATAAGGTATGGACCCTAGTTGATAGACCCAAAGATTATCCAGTTATAGGATCCAAATTGGTATTTAGAAATAAATTAGATGAAAATGGCATTGTTTATTAGAAATAAAGCTAGATTAGTTGCAAAAGGATATAATCATAAAGAAGGAATTGATTTTGATGAAACCTTTGCACCTGTTGCTAGATTAGAGGCCATTAGGTTGTTACTTGCATTTGCATGTTGCATGAACATTAATTTATTTCAAATGGATGTAAAAGTGCATTCTTAAATGATTTATAAATGAGGAAGTTTATGTTGAACAACCACCTAGTTTTGAAGATCATAAATTTCTAAAGCATGTTTTTAAACTACACAAAGCACTTTATGGTTTAAAACAAGTACCTAGAGCTTGGTATGATAGGTTGAGTAAATTTCTGATTGAAAATGATTTCTTTAGAGTAAATGTTGATAAAACCCTATTTTTGAAAAGAAAAGAAAAAGACTTATTAGTAGTACGAATTTATGTAGATGATATAGTATTGGTGCTACTAACAATCTTCTTTGTCAAGATTTTATAAAGTTAATACAGGAGAAATTTGAAATGAGCATGATGGAAGAACTAAACTTCTTCCTTGGACTTCAAATCAAACAAGAAAGAGAAGTGATTTTCATCAACCAAACTAAGTACACTAAAGAGATTCTTAAGAAGTTTGGCATGGAATCCGTTAAATCTCTTGGCACACCGATGAGTCCTTCATGCAAACTCGATAAAGATAAAGATGGTAAGCAAGTAGATCAAAAATATTATAGAGATATGATTGGTTCTCTACTTTATTTAACAGTTAGTAGACCTGATATTATGTTTGCTCTATGTTTATATGCTAGATATTAATATGAACCTAAAGAATCTCACTTAATTACTGTAAAAAGAATTTTTAGATATCTAAATGGAGCTAAAAATGTAGGGTTATGGTACTCTAGAGATTCAATACTAAATCTGATTGCATATTCTGATTCTGATTTTTCTGGATGTAAATTAGATAGAAAAAGCGCAAATGGTGCATACCAATTTTTAGATAGTAACATAATCTCTTAGTTTAGTAAAAAGCAAAATTCAGTTGCACTATCAACTGCGGAAGCTGAATACGTTGCAGCTGGAAGTTGCTGTGTTCAAATTCTTTGGATTAAGTAACAACTTGAGGATTATGATATAACACTTAATAAAACTCCAATTAAGTGTGACAACACTAGTGCAATAAATTTGACTATATTCAACATTCAAGAACTAAACACATAGAGATAAGACACCATTTCATTAAAGAACATGTAGCTAACAATGATGTTTGTCTTGATTATGTATGTACTGATGAATTAGCTGACATATTTACAAAACCTTTAAGTGAAGAGAGATTTTGCTATCTTAGAGGAGAATTAGGAGTTTGTGATCCATTAGAATGATTTAGAATGACTCTAGAATTCAATTATCTTCTTAAAAATCTTCTTATGATTCTAAGAAAAATTTATCTAGATATTTGAACTTCTTGATTAACCACATTTTAAGGAAAACTTATCTAGAGTTAGATTATCATCTTGACAAGTTTCAGATTCTTTGAAACTCTTATTTTTCACTAAAACTGTCTTGGAGCCGACTCTATTTATATTGGAGTCGACTCTAATTTATTGTGCCCTCTGTCTGAGTTTTTAGAGCCGACACCTGCTACTGCAGAGCCGACTCTATTTCGGGTGCTGACTATGTTAGTGATTTAGAGCCGACACCTCGCTTTACGGAAGCCGACTCTAAGTGGTCCCCTTTCGATTTATCTAGAGCAGAGTCGATACATTCTCATTTCAATCCGACTCCAATCCTCATCAAATTTCTTTCTACTTGTCTCAAGCTCCAAAATTTCTTGAATCCAACCTCTCTTGACCTCAAATGGCTCCCAAGCGACGTGCATCTGCCATTGGTGTCACTGTCACCATCGGGAGGAGGTCCGCTCGACGTCCGGTGAGGCAACCCTCTCTAAGTTCATCTTCAACCTCTTCTTCCTCGACTCCTAGCGCCATTCCTACTTCACCTTCACCTCAAATTGATCTATTGGCCGAAAATCTATTACAACTAGAAGAAAGATAGAATTCAATTTTTTTTGATTCTGAAGGCTTTTCTCTTGGGAGGCAATTAAAGAAAATGAGATGGAAAAAAGTTTGCTCCCTTGACGTCCCCACCTAACCTGGTCTAGTAAAGGAATTTACCATAATTTGAGTAGAGGAGATGGTGGGATAGTCAGTTCAGTTAGAGGAACTCGAGTACATTTAACTTCTAAAATTTTGGAAAACCGTTGGAAATTCTGGTGATTGGCATGACTGCCACCTCACATAGTGATAGAGGAGAGGCATTGTCAAGAATGTTAGGAAGAGATGTTATAGATTTTGAAGAGATTAGTGCAAATCGATTACCATTGGAGTAAGACTGCTACATAACATTTGCATCAGGATTTTGTTTCCAAAAATTGGTAGGTTTGAATATGTTTCAGAAAGAGATATAGTTGTTATGGACTGTGTTGTAACGGGATAGCCCATTAACTTAGCTGGAATGATGATATGTTATATGGCGGAGGCTGGAAGTAAGAAAGGTCCACCTTGCCATATGGGATGATTTTGACTTTAGCTTTTCAAAGTCAAGGAGTAAGTATACTGAAAAATGAGCCATAGAAAAAATTGAGACATACGGATTATACAATGTTGCTACACTTCACCATATGAGCTTCAAGAAAGTACTTGGTCAATGGCAAAGAAAGGTCAAATTGGAATGACTGAATCTACTGGAGAAGACAGGGCAGCTGAGGCTAATATGAGGTCTCCGGTCCTTCAGAAGCTGGATCATATGCAAGAAATTCTTCACCTGGACTGAGCACTTCGGCACCCCCATTGGCACCAGCAGCGGCAACTTCTTCTGTACCCAGTTCTTTTGATTTTTCTGACAAGCAACTTGAGCAGATCAAAGTCTTATTGATAGAGCATGAGATAAGAATTAAAGAAGATGTCAGAGATCAGTTATATGAGTTAGGAAGCTTTGTTATACTTGGAAGAGAAGGTCAATAAGATAGAGTCGTCATTCAGTGCCTCTTCTGATGTCTTCAAGACTGATCTGAAATTAATTTTTGACAAGATTAAAGACATTGGAGGTGACTCTGATGCCTATTCTAAAAGTAATGTGGAGCTTCAAGAAAAAGTTATGGCAGCTGCTTTCCTGGTTGACAGAATGCTTAATGATTTCATGAAAGTTCAAGAAAAGGAATGGGACAGATTCTGGCAGAACTAAAGAAAATTCTGAGATGATGGTTTCTCCAAGTCAAGCCTATCCATATCTACATCAATCCAATCAATTCAACTTATCTTAAGTTATCTTTAGGTTTAGCATATGGAAACTAGTTTGTATCTAGGACACACTTAGAATTATAATTTTTTTTTTACCTAGCCTGTAATTAGGATCAAAGAGTGTTTGATATAATTATCTTGTCTTCACATATTATGTACTTGATGGTTTGTACTCATTGACTCAGTGAAATATATGATATTTTCTATGAAATCAGCCTTGATACTTGATTTTTAAATTCTATAATATTCAATTCCTATATTGATTGATTTTGATTCCAATTTGAGCAATGATTACCCTATATCTTCTTAACATCTTTGTTGATAATAAAAAAAGGAGGAGAAAGAGTGTATATGCATATGGACTTATGGACTTAAATGAATTGTTAAATGAATTTTAAATGGATATATTGTATGCACATACATAGGGAGAGCTACCTCACTCAGGGGGAGCTTAATTAAGTCATTACTCATTAAATCTTCATTGCATGATACATAAGAAATTACTTGAATTGATAAAATCTTTGTAAAGCATAAACTATGGTTGAAATGAAATTATAGCATGAATTGTTATATCTCAACTAAATAATGAAATTGCTTATTTTGATACTTATGCATTACCTAATTATGCATATACTCAATGTTTTTGTCATCATCAAAAAGGGGGAGATTGTTGACCCATTTATTGATTTTGATGATTAACAAAAGCCATGAGTATATTTCCTATGATACTAATGAGATTGACAAGTGTTTCAGGAATTTAAAATGATTATGTATTCATAATTCGAACAAAAATGAGCTTGGATCAATTTTTAGTTGTAAGTGTCAAAGTTCAGACTTTAGAGCCGACTCCAGAAGTATTAGAGCTGACTCCAGAGCGTATTAGAACTGTTTGACATGTTCGGCATGGTTTAGAGCTGACTCTAGAAAGTTAGAGCAGACTCTAACCTAAGATACAGAGAACTGTCTTTCTGCGTTAGAATTTAGAGCCGACTCCAGCAAAGTTAGAGCTGACACTAATATGAGAATAGAAACTACATTTTTGGGACATTGTTAGTGTCGATCCCAAGGAAATTAGAGCCAACTACAGTGCAAGTTGTATCGACCCCACAAAATCTAGAGCCGACTTCACGATGGATGTTTCTTTCTATTATGAGCAACTCAACTTAGAGCCGACACCAGGCAAGATTAGAGCCGACTCTAATCTGTCAGAGGTGACTTTCAGATTTGTCAGAACCGGCTCCAACGGTCATATTTCTTCTGGTAATCTTCAACGTCTCTTTCCCTTTTCATGTTAAACTCATCCACAAGTACTTTCAACGGCTATTTTGTATCAAAATATGGATTAAGAGAGATTATAAAAGGAGCATTCCGACCGTTCAAAGGAAAAAAAAAAGAAAGAAAAAAGAGGAAATAGAGAATAAAAGAGGAATATCAAAGAGAGAACTCAGATTCAAGGCTCAACTGTTCGAAAGAGATAGAGAAGAAATCCAAAAGCATTCAAAAGTCAAATCCGAAGGATTTTTATCAATTAGAAGAAGAAAAGCAAGAGCCCTAGTTCTTCATCCTTCTCTGCACCAACATATCTTCCAGAGCTTCAGTTCAATCTTGAGGAAGTTCATTCAAAAGAGAAGAGGAAAAGAAGAAAAGAAGAAAAGCTCAACATCAAACATCTTCTAATCAGGCTTTCCTATCTCCATTTTTACTTATATTGTTTATTTGCTCTTTGAGGAGCTTTTATATTCTTGTAATCATTTACTTGATACATTTATTTTTTGATTCAATCAGGAGATTGATTCAGGTGAGGCAGTTGGCCTCGGGCAAGCTAAGATTAGCTTGAGTTAGGTTGTGTGCTGGTGAACCTGTGAAAACTGGCTGGGTTCGTTGTGATCCCATTGTAAAATAACAAGTTTGGGTTGTGATCTGTAAAACAACTTGGTTGTAATCAGTGTGATTATAGTGTGTGCCCAAGAGTTGGGAGTAGATGTAGGTGTAGCTAACACCGAACCACTATAAATCCTTCGTGTTTGTCATGCATATTTCTTCTCTCTTTCACTCTAATTTTTACATTGTGCTCAACATTTATAGCATCACCCTCTCTATACCTTCCTTGTGCACATTCATCTTGAAAAATTGATTTTAATTGTAAAATTTTTAAAGAACCCAATTCATCCCCCCTCTTGGGTTGCCATCTGGGCCAACAATTATAGTTGAAGTTAAAATAGAAATTAAGTTGGACTTAATTCAAATTAGATGATCAATTAATTAGGATTAGGTTTAACTCAATCTTAATGAAAGAACATGAAATTGTTGAATAGGATTTATCATAGAGGAAAGAATTTTATGTTCAAGGAAGAGACCTTTTGTACATGTGATGTACATATGAAATCCATTAATTGAATACCCAATTAGGCTTGATCCATGTGATGGATGGCTTAGATTAATTGAGATTAATAATGTGGTGTTTAATTGGGTCCATATGATGGCATGATTTAATTCATTGAAATCCAATTGAACCGAGGGCTGAGATCGTGCCACGTGGAGGATGGATCCATGCTCATGTGATGGACATAACCCATCTCCATGTCATGAAGGAGGGAACACTCATAATTTTGGTATCATCATGAAGCCAAATCCAAGGGTTGGGGTTGGTTTTAAGGGATAACCAATTTTCTATTTTAGGGATGCGGTTTGTTGGTTGTAATCCTAACATTATCATGATAACAAATATCCTAAATTTGTTAGGATAATTTGTTATCAACTTGATATGATTGCATGGTTAGGTGGTTGAAATAAAATCCTCCTTTTTATGGAACCACACAACCTCAGATAGATGCCTCCCTTGAAAACATACGCCTAACTCCTCCTTTCTCTCTCTTAGATGCTCAGACCCCACTTTCTCTCTTTAGAACATTTTTTCTCTTTCTAGGAAATTCCTCTCTCTTTTGGATGGGTTGAAATCTCCTCTCTCTCTCATTCGCTCATACTCTCTTAGACAGATTGAAGAAAGTTATTTTTTTCTTCCTTGATTGATCAAGATTTGATCTTGATCAAGAAATCTTTTCTCTCTGGATTGATCAAGATTTAATATTGATCAAAAAATTATTCTCTCTCTTAATTTGAAAAATCAGTTGAAGAAGAAAAGAGGCGCTAGCACCCCTCGCTAGAATGTCATCATCCATTTCTAAAAGAACATTATCCAAGGATCTCCGTATGGATCATCATTAGAGGCCGGACACATGGATGGCTAGTGGTAAATCATTTATTAGCTTTATCAGTCTTCATTCCCAATAAAGAACACATGTATCATTTATATTATTTAATCATGCATTATTTCTTGTTAACTGAATCTGTTTCCTGAGAATCTTGGGCTTTAGGAATTAAATTTGTATTTATTTTATCTTTTACTACATGATATATGAATTTGATTCATATAAAAATACATGAAATTCCAATAGTTTCAACTTTAGCCAGTAAGATGAAGCCTTATACCAATCAATAAGGAGTGACCCCAAATGTACCAAGGGCTAAAGCTAGAGTGTTTGCTATGACCAGATAGGAGGCTCAGGTCAACTCGGATGTGGTAACATGGATGCTACCCATTAATAATCATGATGCATATATTTGATGGATTCTGGATCTATACATTCATTCACATCAGTTAATTTTTTCAAACATCTAAATAAAGAAATGGATTTGTTGCGTAGCGAGCTAGTTATGTCTATGCCAGTAGGAAAACCCTTTATTGCAGACCTAGTGTATAGAGATTGTGATGTTTTAATGGAGGATCATAATTTACCAACAGATCTAAATCCATTGAACTTAAAAGAATTTGATGATATTTTGGGGATGGATTGGTTATCTATGCGTTGAGCCAGAGCAGATTGTTCAAAGAAAGAGTAGTATTTTATATTTTAGATAATAAAGAAGTTTGTTTCATGGGTGATAGTAGAATGCTATCCTCATGAATGATTTCAGCCTTAGTGGCTAATAAATTAATGAAAAAGGATATGAAGCCTTCCTAGCATGTGTGATAAACTTAGAGGGCAGTGGCCCAGAGTTGGCTAATATCCCAATGATATGCGAATTTTCAGATGTATTTCCTAAGGAATTGCCAGTGCTGCCATCAAATAGAGAAATAGAGTTCAGTATAGATTTGAATCCAGACACCAGACCCATAGCCAAGGCATCCTATAGAATGGATCATGCAGAGTTAAAGGAATTGAAAGTCCAGCTTCAGAATTTATTGGATAGAGGGTTTATTAGACCCAACATTTCACCTTGAGAAGCACCTGTATTATTTGTAAAGAGGAAAGATGATACCTTGAGGTTATGTATAGACTATAGACAGCTTAACAAGGTGACAATTAGAAATAACTATCCATTGTCAAGAATTGATGATTTGTTTGATCAGCTTCAAATGGCAGCAGTGTTGTCAAAGATTGATCTTAGATTTGGGTATCACTAGTTGAAAATAAAGAAAGAGGATGTGCCAAAGACTGCTTTTAGAACTAAATATGGCCATTATGAATTTTAGTGATGCCTTTTGGCTTAACTAATGCGCTAGTGTGCTAGCAAATCAAAGCAGAGCATCAAAGTCTAACTGGTAAGATGCATCCTCTATTTGTGCCAAAATGGAAGTGGAAGCACATTACTATGGATTTTGTAGTAGGTCTCCCAAGGACTAAAGGGGGTAATAATTCTATACGGGTGATTGTTGATAGATTGACTAAATCTACTCATTTCTTACCTATTAAGATTTCTTTTATCTTGGATAGATTAGCAAAGTTATATGTGAATAAAATTGTGAGTAGGCATGGTGTGCCAATATCTATAGTATTAGATAAAGATCCAAGGTTTACATCTCATTTTTGGGCAGAGTTGCAGAAGCTTTGGGCACTAAATTGAAGTTTAGACAACATTTACCCCAAACTGATAGACAGTCTGATATGAACCTCGCCGACGAGGCGACGGAACCCGATACCAAATATGGAATCAAACCCCAGAATCTTCAAAGCACAAGTTTGTTGAGCCCTGACCCGTTGCCTAGCAAGATAAGAACCAAGGACTACAGATAGGAAGACGCCACACCTAGAATCTTAAGAATGCTCAAGAACTCTAGATGATAAGTCGGTTGTTTGAACGCCACAAGAATTAACTTGATAAGTTCAAGAGTCTTCTCAAGAAAATAAGAACACAAAAACCTCCAAAAAATCTTTTATAATAATGATCTACATCTTTAATCTCTGCAAATAAAACAAAAGGGTTTATAAGATATAGGAGCCGAGCCTGCTAACTTGAAAATCCATAATGGCATTTTTTAAGCTAAAATTAATCCCCAAAATGGCTAAAAATATTCAAAAATAACAAATAAAGTAACAAGAAATGTCATCCCTCAAAAGGTACCCACAAATTACATATATAGTGCCCACAAATAGGAAGGTCTATCGAGATTATGAATTTGACAAGTTGGCCTCCAAGAATGGCTAGAAATCGTGCACCTATAAATTGAAAAGTATGCCGAGATTATGAATCTGACAAGTTGGCCTCCAAGAATAGCTAGAAATTGTGCGCCCATAAATATGAAAGGTATGCCAAAATTATGAATCTAACAAGTTGGCATGCTTGATAGAGACAAAGGATCACTAGAATGCCAATCATGCTTGAGTGTAGCTCCGTTTGCATCATGCTCCCCCTCTTGGAAAGGATTTGTCCTCAAATCCTTATAGTGCTCTTGTAATTGTAGGTTCGGAAGGGCTCGTTGTTGAACCTCCTCGGTTGAGTTTTCTTCTTGGTTGAGTGACATGCTTAAGATCAAGAAAACAGGATTAAGGAAACTCACTAGCTCTTCCTCACATGTTTCACTACTAAATATGGCTTTTGTTTTGATGTTCTCACCACTCTTTTGTGTCTTTTAGGATTCTTAATCAGACTCAAGAAATAGCCCAAAATCAAGCAATAATTCAAATTGAGAATTCAACTAACCAACCACAAGAGTAAAAAAAGTCAAGAAAAGAAACTTCAAAAGGAAGCAAAAGACATGCCAAAGAAATGAGTAGAATGCAAAAAGGAATAAGAACAATCAAAGCAACTTTGTTTACGCAAGGAAACAATTTTTCATGAATAAAAGGCTCTGCCTCCCTCTTCATCCATTCATCCTTAACCTATTAGATAGGTATGAACTTGTTCCGGTATAGTTGACTTCAAACTTGGTTCGGATCATCTGTGCCTTCGTCGTTCTCTTTTCTTCCACTGCTCGGAGGCTAGAACTTCTCTATTTCGAGCCTTTTACAAACTCCGCCACCACAGTGAAGACGGGTGATGGATTTTTACTTCCAGGCCCCGTAGGACCCTACCACTAAACCTCCCCTTCAAAGTCAAGGGATGAAAATCCCGCTTCCTATTCACCCACGTGGATGGAGTGAGGATGAGTTGGAGGAATCCCAACATTGGCCCCAATAAAAACTCCGCTGTGGATGAGAGGGACTACTGGAAGCTCTTCGACTGCCTGACATCTTCCGAGATTCCTTTCTACAAGGAGTTGTTGGCTGAGGCCAACCTCTATGACGCCGAATTGGCCCCAGCATTGGTGAGCACGAGAACCCGCTCTCCTTATCCCCTTTGCTCATTTATTCTTTTTTTCTAACCATCAGTTCCTTATGCAGCAATGAAGTTATCCGCTGAGCGACTAAGGCAACAGTTCGAAGGAGGGAGGAGGCCGACTGTCACGCCCCAGTCCCAAAATTTGAGCTAGGGTGACAACCCGCCGCATGCCAGGCATGCAAGGCGTCTCAAATTTCAACACATAAATCAATAAGGCAAAAAAAATCCAAATCCATGATTAATTACAAACCATAATTTTCAGTCTTGGGCTACCAGCCTACACACAAGCAATACTGGACTATCCATATAATGAATCTTAATTTATTTAATAGAAGCTTCATCTACCCCAAATATCCTTCTTCATTCCTATGGCTCTGAAAAACATTGTGAGAATTATATGAGCTCACACTCAATAAGCAAGCATAATACAATTTCAATCATCATATTTTATCATATCATATCAAGATATTCTCAAATCATATTTTTATAAAAACTTTCAATTTCAAATACATTTATCATGCTATCAGCACATTCATATCATCAGCTCAAAATAATTTGAAAGTTTAATTAAACAATAAATACTAACATATGCAATGTAAACAAATCACTGTTTATACATTCATTATTTTCTTATGTGTTCTACGGCCCTACAACACTCATCTATTGTATCACTCTTAAATGTCCCCTACGAGGAAGGGTCCTGGTACCAATGTTATGCCATATCATAATCTATCATCAGAACACATCTTACGGATGTATGTCCTCCACATATCTTTCCCTGTGGAGGTGGGTTACGTATCACTTGGCATTTCAAGTCATATAAAAACCGTGGCGACACATACAAGTAATTTCAATGTTATCATCATAATTGCATATTATCATCTCAATAGTACCAAGATAATTCTACAAGATTAACATAATTATAATTTTGCATATACACTATAAGCCATATCTTGCAAAATATTATCTGCTACAAGAGTCATAACAAATGCTTATTTAAAAATTCATGGTACTATGTATTTTTCAATATAACTGCAACTTTATTTTCGCATTTCATAATATGCATCGAATTATAAATTCATGATTTACAAATTAAATAATTTATAAAATTATAATACTTAGCTTACTTACCTCAGTACGCAAATCCCAATTGATAACCCAGCTATTTGGACACCTGGGCACCTATAGCATCATTTTACATAATTAAGTTTTTAAAATCTGAATAATACACTCTTAAGACTCTACCCAGACCACTTCACGGGCCCAACTTTGGGCTCGAATATCTCTCAATGTATACACCCAAATAGGGAAACAAAATTATCCCCAGAAACTAGAATCAATCTTGATTCGGGCCATAATTTTATTTTACCATTTTCGGCCCATTACAGGGCCCAAACAATGGCTCCAAAGCGGCTCGCAGACTGGCCCAACAGGCCCAAAACTGGCTCAGCCCAGCCTGCCCAATCTCTTCCCTTTTTTTCTTTCTGCTATTCCCCTGTTTCAATCGAAATAGGGACATTCCGTGCCGGCGGCCAGGGCTGTCGCCGGCCAAAATTAGGGGCGGCCCGGCCGTCGATGGCCGGACAAGAGCCGGCCGCGCCACCCTTCCCTCTCTCTCTCTCCAATTTCTCCCTATCTCTCTCTTTCTCTTCCACAATCCGCCGCAGCTAGGATTCACACCGGCGACATGGCCAGCAAAATTCGGGGAGGCCCGGCCATCGCTACGGCCGGCCTCCCCTCTCTCTCTCTCCCTAATTTCTCTCTTTCTCCCTCCCCCTTTCTCCCTCACGATTCGCCGCAGCACATTACTGTGCCGACGGCATGGCCGGCCACCATGGCCGGCCGGACCTCCATCGGACGCTTGCCCGGCACCGGTGGGGGTCTCCGACCGGAGCTCAGGCCCGGTGAGGCGACGAGCATGCCGCCGGGCCCGAACCGAGGATCAACCGGCTGCTGCAAGCTCTCTCTCTCTCTCTCGTCTCTAATCCCTTCTCTCTCTCCCTCCCAGGCATGGATAGGGGACTTACCAGGAGCAGATGCGCGCACGATGATGAGGAAGGAGGCGTTCGAGGATGATGGAAAGGAGGGTTTGTGATCCTTTAAAGGCGATGTAGACTCCTCAAATCAAGGGATTTGAGACTCCATTAGTTATGGGGTATTCGAAAATACAACCGTCAGGTGTTATCTAATCCAAGAATATCGCGATTAAGTTTCGCGATCAGGTAATCATATCTCGGAGGTTACATTCTCCCTCCTTATAAAAATTTCGGCCTCAAAATTGATACCCTTTCATTAGAGGAAATTAGAATTCCAATTTGTCATACAATCAACTAAGTCTTTATTCAAAAGTTAACAGTTGTAGTTACATCATTAACTATATTAAGATACAATAGTTGTGCATACTTCTTTTTCATTTCCTCCTCAAGTTTCCAAGTAGCCTCCCTCTCAGAATGATTACTCCATTGTACCTTGATATAGGGAATGATACGCCGTCTAAGAACCTGATCCTTGCGGTCTACGATACGCACAAGATGCTCCTCATATGATAAAACTTTCCTCAATTGTATAGGCTCATATGCTATGACATGGCTGGGATCGAAATATACTTCCTCAACATAGAGACATGAAAAACATTGTGTACCCCAGCTAAAATCGAAGGCAGTGCCAGGCTGTAAGCAACCTCCCCGACTCTGCTCAGATCTCGAAAGGTCCATATAACATGGACTCAGCTTTCCTCTAATCCTAAATCTCATCACATCTTTGGTTGGTGATACCCTTAAGAAAACATGGTCCCCGACCTGGAATTCCAATTCCCTTCCTCTGACATCAGCATACTCTTCTGCCTGCTCTGAGCTGTACGGAGACGCTGCCTGATCAATTGCACCTTATCTACTATCTGCTAAACCAGCTCAGGGCCTAACAATTTTCTCTCTCCCACATCATCCCAACATAAAGGAGATCTGTACCTCCTACCATACAGAGCTTCAAATGGAGCCATCTGGATACTGCCTGGTAACTATTATTATATGCAAACTCCACCAAAGGTAAGTGGTTATCCCAAGCTCCACCCAAGTCCATCACACAGGCTCGCAACATGTCTTCTAGAATATGTATGGTCCTCTCTGATTGTCCATCTGACTGGGGATGATAGGCAGTGCTGAAGTTTAATTTGGTCCCCATGGCCTTATGAAGACTCTGCCAAACTGGGACACAAACCTGGTATCCCTATCTGAGACAATAGATACATGAACACCATGGAGTCTCATGATCTGCTCAATATACAAATTAGCCAATCTTTCACTAGAGACCCCAACTCTGAAAGGTAGGAAATGAGCTGATTTTGTTAGTCTGTCCACAATAACCCAAACCGCATCATTACTCCTGAGAGTTTTGGACAGACCAATCATAAAGTCCATTGTAATCTTTTCCCATTTCCACTGTGGAATCATCAGACTGAAGAGGTCCCGCATGCCTTTGATGCTTGGCCTTCACTCGCTGACACACCAAGCACTTGGCCACATATTGAGCAATCTCCCTCTTCATACCTTTCCACCAAAAATTTTCCTTTAAGTCTCTATACATCTTAGTGCCACCTTGATGCACAGTATAGGAAGAGTAGTGAGCCTCTTTCAAAATTTGGCCTTTAGCTCCTCAACGTTTGGCACACAAAGTCTTCCTTCAAATTCAGGGATCCATCCTCCATTACATAGAATTCATTCTGAACTCCTGACTGCACGCTTCTTTAATCTTTTGTAAATCTGGATATTCTATCTGAGAGGACTTGATTCTGTCAACCAGGTTGGCTGGAGTACAAGTACTGCAACAAGCCCATCAGACTGTTGTACTCTCAAACCAACTTCCACTTCTCCAGATCTCTCAATATGTGAGGCTGGGAAGTAATCATAGCAGCTAACTCAGAAGAGGATTTTCTGCTCAAAGCATCAGCCACTACATTGGCCTTCCCAGGATGATACTGTAGATTTAGGTCATAATCCTTTAATAGTTCCAACCACCTCCTCTGCCTTAAATTTAGCTTCTCTGTGTGAAGATGTATTTTAGACTCTTATAATCTGTATACACATCACACGACACTCCATATAGATAATGCCGCCAAATCTTTAGAGCAAAAACCATAGCAGCCAATTTCCAGATCATGAGTAGGATAATTTGCTCATAAGGTTTCAATTGTCTGGAGGCATAAGCTATCACCCTTTCATTCTGCATCAAAACACATCCCAATCCTTTCCGAGAGGCATCAGTGTATATAGTAAAACCTTCAGATCCTGTCGGAAGAACAAGAATGGGAGCTGATACCAGGCGCTGCTTTAACTCCTAGAAACTTTCTCACACTCACTGTCCAGTCAAACTTCACTCGCTTTTGGGTTAAGCGAGTTAGGGGTAGAGCAATGCGAGAGAAATTCTCCACAAATTTACGGTAATACCCGGCTAACCCCAAGAAGCTTCTGACTTCTGCCACATTGGAAGGTCGGCTCCAGCTAATGATAGCTTCAATCTTTTTCGGGTCCACAGACACACCATCTTTAGAGATTATATGACCCAAGAAAGATACTTGATCTAACCAAAATTCACACTTCTGCAGCTTGGCATAAAGCTTCTTCTCTTGAAAAATCTGTAGCACGATCCTCAGGTGGTCCTCATGCTCCTTATGGCTCTTGGAATATATCAAATATATCAATGAAAACCACCACAAATTGATCCAAATATGGTTTAAAAATTCTGTTCATCAAGTCCATGAATGCTGCTGGGCATTAGTTAACCCAAACGGCATCACCAAGAACTCATAGTGGCCATATCTGGTTCTGAATGCTGTCTTTGGCACATCTCCCTCCTTGACTTTAAGTTGATGGTACCTGACCTGAGATCAATCTTTGAGAATATCCGGCTCTTGAGTTGATCAAACAAGTCATCAATCCTCGGCAGAGGGTACTTATTTCGCACTGTTACCTTATTGATTCTCGGTAATCAATGCAGAGTCGAAGACTGCCATCCTTCTTCTTAACAAATAGAACTGGAGCACCCAAGGAGAAGCACTGGGTCTGATAAATCTCCGATCTAGGAGCTCCTGCAATTGATCCTTCAGTTCCTTTAGCTCAGCCGGGGCCATGCGTAAGGGGCCTTTGATATAGGTCAGTTCCAGGAACTAGATCAATAGAGAACTCGACTTCCCGATCAGGGGGTAAATTAGTCAAATCCTCAGGAAAGACATCAGGAATTCTCGAGCTATAGGAATATCCTCCAACTTGGTCTCTTCCTGCTGAAGGTCCTTGACTACAGCAAGAAATCCTTGACCACCACTCATCAGATACTTTCCAGCCTGCATCGCTGATATGAACACTGAGCTAGGTGTTTCTGACCACCAATAAAACTGAATTCAGGCTGACTTGGAGTTTTGAAGTTGACAATCTTCCTGAAGCAGTCTACTAAAGCATGATAGGAAGCCAACCAATCCATTCCAAGGATAACATCAAAAAACTTCAGTGGAAGGACAATGAGATCAGCATTCAACCTCCTATTCTCCAAGACAATTGGGCAAGATTTGCATACTGTGTCAACTTTCATAACATCTCCATTCGGAAGCGCAATATGCAACTCTTGCTCCAGAGGAATAGGTGTCAATGATGCATTCTTGTCAAGATAGATATCAGATATGAAAGAATGCGTGGCACCCGGGTCAATTAAAGTTTGAGCATAAGTAGTACCTACTTTAATCATTCCTGGACATAAGTGTAATTTGTTTTAACATCAAGACTGAACCTAACTTCTAATTAATTATCAATGCATTGCACTAGGTAAGATTGTAATACTAGATATAAAATTAAATGGTATACCTGTCACCACAGAATTAGAGGCGTCAGCATCCTGCTGAGTGAGGTTGAAGACCTTCCCTGGGTCCTCGGTGGCTGCTGTTGATATTGCTGGCTCATTCCTTGACTTGCAGAAGGCTGTTGATCCTTCCGAAAGGGACAGGTAGCAATCTTGTGATCAGTTTTCCCACAGATAAAGCAGGCACCAGTCAATCTGTGGCAAGGCTTTCCAGGGTGGATGTTCCCACAATGAATGCAACGAGTCTCCTTATTCTGTGGTTCAGCTGGGCCTGATGTGCACCTTTCTTCTTGGCCTAAGCTGGAGATTGGCAAGAAGTAGGCCCTTTCCTCTTCCTCGCTGCTCCCAATCTTTCTGAACAACATTCATATCTCTCTCAATCACCAAGGCCTTATTCACCACACACTATAAGTGAGAAGCTCAAATGCGTTGATTGCTTGCCTCAGCCTGGGTCGCAGTCCCTCAGTGAATCTGATGATCTTGGCCATTTCATTAGTCACAATATTTGGAGCAAAACGGGCCATCCTGGTGAATTCAGCTTCATACTGGGCCACAAACAGATCCTTTGCTCAAATTTGATAAACTCTGATTCCATCTGTCTCTGTACACTCCTGGGGAAGTATTTATCGAAGAATGCCTCCCTAAACTCTCCCCAAGAAATAACATGTCCATCCCGATGCTGCTCCTCAACTAACCACCAATCATAAGCTTCCCTGGAGAAGATAGGTGGCAAATCTGATCCGCTCCATATCCTGACTACCATGGGCCGTAAAAGCCTTCTCCATGTCTCGCATCCATCGCTCAGCATCAACAGGGTTGGTGGATCCAGAGAAAGGGGCATGGGCAAACTTCTTGAAGTCTGCAAAGCTGCGGCCAACCCCTATCCAGGATTGAGATGGAGTAGGCTGGGTCAATGGTGGAGGAGAGTAGCAAGGTCGGGGTAGGCTGAGTCTGCGGGGCAGTGGGAGCAGGCTAGTGGACAAGGCCTGCAGAATCTGATGATTCATATCCCGCATCGACTGCGCATCCCCGA
The DNA here is from genome assembly GCA_900491605.1 of Calamus simplicifolius. Taxonomy (NCBI): domain Eukaryota; kingdom Viridiplantae; phylum Streptophyta; class Magnoliopsida; order Arecales; family Arecaceae; genus Calamus; species Calamus simplicifolius. The sequence goes on from UESW01004389.1 coordinate 452,882, forward strand.
GAGAACCTGAAGCATCTCGGTCTGGAGTTGCTGACTGAGTTGCTCCGACTNTAAACATGGTATTTTCATGTACAAATGCATGAAACCTTTCATGTTGTAGTCTTAATGATGCATATATGTCGGCTTAGGTCAAGAAACCGGTTCTAGGAAACCTATACAAGGGTACTAATAGCCTATTCAGCGTGATAGCAATTAAGGTGAGTGGGTTTCTCATCTAGCTTTATAATTACTTTGGAATATCATGCGGTATTATACTATAGACTAGAGTTTCATTATGTTAAGTATAGTAGGTAAAGGGGTTTGAAATGTGAGAAATGAGAACAAAATGTATGATATATTTTAAAGCATAATATGTGTATTAAGGAAAAGCATAAACTTGCAGTATATGTTAAAGCATGATGTTATAGTATTTTTAAAATATAGCATGGGTTTCAAAAAAGAAAGCATGAGTTTCAAAGAAAAGCTTAAGTTTCAAATGCATTCATGGCATACATGCATAAAAATGTTGTTAAAAAGGAATATGTATTTCATAGCATATATCATACAGATAATTTGAGCAGCTATGGAACTGATCACCCTGTAGTGTGTACTGTAGAATGAGCATCGCACACTACTGAACCAACGGCACCTCTTTGCGATTCGATCGTGCAATGATCGATCCCTCGGCCAAGGGTGAGTACAACCTAGACCAGGCCCAGTGGAGCAGGTTGCAAACAGCCCGGTGGGACAATGAGTCATAGCTTAGTATTGAGCTGATTACTATATAGCCCAAGAGGGCACAGAGAAAACCCGAGATCCTAGGGTCAAGGGACAAAGCACTTTTTGCTAGTGAACTACATGAGTATTGAGGGGTGCCACCAAAGTGCAGGAATTCTATCCAGTCATGCACCCGAAGAGAGTACATCTACAGGAGGGCGGCTGTAGGATGGTACCTCGGAGGTAGCACACACAACCCAGCATTCATGTATTTGAATTTGAAAAGCTTGCATCTGGATTTGAAAAAGAAATGCCGGTGGGCAAATTTTATGAAATGCATTGGATTTTAAAAAGGACTTGGTGAGCCAAGTACATCCCAATGGGGATCAGAAAGCAAAAAGTATAAAGGTTGGGCTGCAGAAAAATAGGTCCCAGGTGAGGGACAAGAAAGTTTATAGTAGTATACAGAAAAAGGCTTATACATGTTTTATAAAGCAAAGTAATTTGCATGATTTTTATGTAAATGGTTTATGTTTCAGTGAGAAAATGATTGATACTGTATTTATGTTTTAGTTTTTATATTGTTGGAAGTATAAGCTATTATATATTATCTGTTATCATGTTAAAATGTGAACTTTGATGTATTCATGTTATACAGTGCTATAAATTAAATGATGATTTATGTTCTCACTTTCCCTATGGTTAGATAGTTATTTAGTTACTGGGACTTCGGTCTCACCCCATTCTTGTTGATATTTTTATTTCAGCTCAGTGAGCTTATTGCCAGGGTTAGAAGGTTAGTCATCACCTTAGATTGGTCTTGGATGTAGTTTATAGCTGTTCTTTATAATCAATCCTTTGCGAGGAAAATTGAAATGTATACAATTGCATGTGTATGTGGAGTTGGGTGAAGGCATGTATATATGGATGTATATAACAATAGACTGGTGATGTATCATAGTCTGGACCTGTGTGTGTGTGTCTATATATATATATATGAGATGGTTTTTGGTTAGAAAATGTAGCATGTGCATAGATAGATATAGGTGAAGATATGTATATAGAAATGTATATAAATGTAACCTGGTGTAACTTCGTCTAGATCTATATATTATAAAATGGTTTTTGGTTGTGAAATCAATTGTGAATATGATCTTTAAAATTGTATGTTAAATTGTTACTATTGTGGGCGGGATGAATTAAGTTGAGTTGTGATGTGAGAAATGCATAATTGTATGAGCAGGTTAAAAAGTTTTTATTAGGATAAATTTTGAGCAGATGATTTATGGTAATTTAATGGGGTTCACTAGTGCTTTATGGTGCGCAATATAAAGGTTAGCAGAACTCTACCCGATTTTAATAGGTTACACTTTTGTCGGGAGAAGGGCTCGACAGGGTTTGGTATCAGAGCCTAGGTTGTTAGGTCTTAGGGATATAAGCATAAGTCTAGCATAGTTAAGTATAATGTTGGATGATGAAACTGATCAAATGGATTGTGTTTTGCAGGATGGTTTTTACAAGGACAAGTAAGGAGGGAGAGTGCTCTGCAGGAGAGGTAGAGGCAGGGGTCGGGGTAGACCCAGGAAGTTAGATAGAGAAGACCAACCTGGTGGAGCAATTTATAGTAATCCACCTTCTGATGGGGTAGGGGTGGGGGTATCTTCAGAGCAGATACCAGAGTTTTCTTCTCAGTCAGCTACCCTAGTGTCAGTTGATCCATCCCAAGCACAGGCCTAGAGGCCAAGTATGCCAGATCTAGTGGAGATGATCACTCAAGCTGTGGTAGCAGCAATGGGTGCTAGCTCCAGCTTGCAATCTAAAATCATGAGGCTGAGAAGAATGTGGAAAGGGCCAAGAAGTTGGGGGCTCTAGAGTTTCAAGGCACCACTGACCCTATTCAAGCTGATGCTTAGCTCAAGAGAATCGAAAGGGTTTTTAAAGTGATGGGATGCTCTGAGAAGCATAGGCTGAGCATAGCTGCCTTTTTATTAGAGGATAGGGCTCAGAATTGGTGGCAGTTTGTTAGTAGTAGGCAGCCATGGGGAGTAGATATGACCTAGGAGGATTTTAGAAAGGAGTTCAACCAGCAATATTACTTAGAGGTATATAAAGATCAAAACAGGAGGGAGTTCCTAAATTTGACCCAGAGGAATAGGTTGGTGGCTGAGTATGAGGCCATTTTTATTGAGCTGTCTAGATTTGCTAAAGCCCTGGGGTGGATGAAAGGCAAAAGTGTAGACTTTTCCAGGATGGACTGAATCTCCAAATCAAAGCTAAGACCAACATGCAGAGTTATAATAGTTATATGGAGCTAGTGCAGGGAGCCCTCAGGGCAGAGGAGATAGAAAAGGAGTTCCTCAATAGGAGACAAGAAAGAATGAAAAGAAGTGTACCTAGTTTTTCTTAGGATACAGGAGGAACTCAGTCTTTCAAGAGGCCCCAAAAGAGGGGACAATATAGTGCTAGTCCTATAGTTCCAGTGGAGGTTGGTAGAGGGTCTGGATCTGTGTCAGTGTCCAGCCCCACCTAGAGAAAGCCACTGTTTGAAAGAATGCCTCAAGTTGCCAGTAGTGGAGTGGCAGGAGAGGCTAGGAGCCAGGGCCATCCCCATGGTGGAGAAAAAGTTGTCCCACAGTGTAATATATGTGGAAAGATGCATTTGGAGAGTGTAGAAAATTTGTTGGGGGATGTTATATCTGTGGTTAGTTAGACCACATCAAGAGAGATTGCCCTAGGAGGATGTGAGGCAATAAGCACACCTAGGGATCAGTGGCACCCAGAGGACAGCCAGCCGGAAGAGCAGATAGCAGTGTTCCTGTTAGTGTGTGCCCTAAATCCAATCGGATTAGATGCTAGTTTGTACACATTTCATTATGAATGCAAATCAAATTTATTGGTTTCTTTATCTATTAAGGTATAATTCTTATATATATATATATATATTTTTACCTGTGAGATAAAGTCCAAAAGAATATGAACTGTGCATATGAAATTTGTAATATAGATTACAAATTGTGAGATCCAAAATTGTACATTATGGTTTAATTCTTTAACTTTCTAGTCGATGCGTAGACAGGACTAGGCACTGTTGAACACAGTTAAGACTAGCACACATTGCATATCTTCATCTTTATGGTGAGCAGCTGATCTCACAAGCTGAAGTATGAAGATACTTGGATAGGTGTGTGGATGCTTGTTATTATAACAATGCATTGGATGACCGCACAAAGATCCTATATGGATATTCTATATAGTTTCGATGGTTGATCTCTAATGATGGTGGTACGAGTGATCCTTTGACTTGAGATCTTTATTGCACCTCATATGAATATCATGCTTTGACGACATGCAAACATCGCTCTAGCTATGGATGGCAAATTTAGTGTCGGTTGGGTATGACATGAAGCATATGAAGGTGGTGTTTGATCAAGATATGATTTATCTTCCTTGATAGAAAGGGTTATATCTCACGACCACTTGATGGATTAAATTAACTATTAAATCCTTGCAAGGTTATGTTGGAATTCGAAATGGTTTCGAAGTTCTAATTCATGTGAGTCAATTTTTCTTGAGATCAAGTAAACAAAGATCAAATACAGGATTGATACATTCTATACCACTGATTGATCTGGGATATGTGACAAAGGGATTGAATCGTACGATATCTGTTCATGGATAGGTGTTGATGATCACGTCAATAAAACCCTTAATACTTAGGTGGTCATAATGCTTTGCTAAAGGCCGCTCATGGTCTATAATCATGTATTCTTTGACTTAATCAAGGAGTTGATTTGGTTAAAGAATTGACTTGGACAAGGTGTTGATCAATTCATCCCTAGGGTCAATTAAGGGATATAATTATTGTGAATGTGTTAAGGGACCTAATGGGTCACATGCATTAAGAAGATTATTGTTGACCCATTTATTGATTTTGATGATTAATAAAAGCCATGAGTATATTCCCTATGATACTAATGAGATTGATAAGTGTTTCAGGAATTTAAAATGATTATGTATTCATAATTCAAACAAAAATGAGCATGAATCAATTTTTAGTGGTATGTGTCAAAGTTTAGACTTTAGAGCCGACTTCAGAAGTATTAGAGCCAACTCCAGAGCGTATCAGAACTGTTTGGCACGTTCGGTATGGTTTAGAGCTCACTCCAAAAGTTAGAGCCGACTCTAACATGAGATATAGAGAACTATCTTTCTGTGTCAGAATTTAAAGCCAACTCCAGCAAAGTTAGAGCCGACTCTAACCTGAGAACAGAAACTACATTTTTCGGGACACTATTAGAGTCGACTCTAACTTAGAACAGAAACTACATTTTTTGGGATACTATTAGAGTCGACCCCAAGGAATTAGAGCTGACTCTAGTGCGAGTTGTGTCGACCCCATGAAAATCTAGAGCCGACTCCACGATGGATGTTTCTTTCTATTTTGGGCAACCTGACTTAGAACCGACACCAGGCAAGATTAGAGCCGACTCTAATCTGTCAGAGGCGACTTTCAGATTTATCAGAACAGGCTCCAACGGTTATATTTCTTCTGGTAATCTTCAACAGCTCTTTCCCTTTTCATGTTAAACTCATCCACAAGTACTTGCAACGGCTATTTTGCATCAAAATGTGGATTAAGAGAGATTATAAAAGGAGCATTCCGACCATTCAAAGGAAAAAAAAAAAGAAAGAAAAAAAGAGGAAATAGAAAATAAAAGAGGAATATCAAAAGAGAAAACTCAGATTCAAGGCTCAACTATTCGAAAGAGAGAGGAGAAATCCAAAAGCATTCAAAAGTCAAATCCGAAGGATTTCTATCAATTAGAAGAAGAAAAGTAAGAGCCCTAGTTCTTCATCCTTCTCATCACCAACATATCTTCTAGAGCTTCAGTTCAATGTTGAGGAAGTTCATTCAAAAAGAAGAGGAAAAGAAGAAAAGCTCAACAACAAATATTCTAATCAGGCTTTTCTATCTTTATTTTTACTTATATTATTTATCTGCTCTTTGAGGAGCTTTTATATTCTTGTAATTATTTACTTGATACATTTGTTTTCTGATTCAATCAGGAGATTGATTCATGTAAGGCAGTTGGCCTCGGGCAAGCTAAGATTAGCTTGAGTTAGGTTGTGTGCTGGTGAACCTATGAAAACCGGCTGGGTTCGTTGTGATCCCATTATAAAACAACAAGTTTGGGTTGTGATCTTGTAAAATAACTCGGCTGTAATTAGGATGATTATAGTGTGTGCCCAAGAGTTGCTTGGGAGTGGATGTAATGTAGCTAACACCAAACCACTATAAATCCTTCGTGTTTGTCGTGCTTATTTCTTCTCTCTTTCACTCTAATTTTTACATTGTGCTCAGCATTTATAGCATCACACTCTCTACACCTTCATTGTGTACATTCATCTTGGGAAATTAATTTTAATTGTAAAATTTTTAAAGAACCCAATTCACCCTCCCTCTTGCGTTGCCATCTGGGCCAACAATTGGTATCAGAGCTAGTGCTCATCCTTGCTTGATCTAACAATCAAGAGCTAAAGATCCAAATGGCAGCTCAAGCTGGCTCTTCTTTTTTTGAGGGACAATCCACAAACCGTCCACCCTTGTTTAGTGGCACAAACTATTCATATTATAAAGCAAGAATGTGGATTTTATTCAAGCTTTAGACTATGAATTATGAGTGTCATTATCAATGGACCTAGCACTCCCACACACTTAGTAGAAGGATCCATTGTTCCTAAGCCCGAAAGGGATTGGAATGAAAATGATAGGAAAATGGCTCAGCTAAATGCCAAGGCCATGAATGTCCTATATTGCTCCTTGGATGCAAATGAATTCAATAGAATATCCACTTGCATCTCAGCTAAGGAGATATGGGATCGGTTGGAAGTTACTCATGAGGGTACCAACAAGTTATGGAATCCAAGATTAATATTCTTGTACATAAATATGAGCTCTTTAGCATGGATCAAAATGAATCTATCACATGCATGTATACTAGATTTACGATATAGTAAATGGATTGAAAAGTCTTGGTAAGACCTATACTAACTCTGAATTGGTGCAAAAAATTCTTAGGTCTCTTCTAAGAGCATGAGAAGCTAAAGTGACAGCAATCCAAGAAGCCAAAGATCTGAACAGTCTACCTTTGGAGGAGCTACTTGGATCTCTTATGACTCATGAGCTTACAATGAAGCAGCATCAAGAAGATGATGTGAAGAAGAAGCGTACCATCGTACTTAAAGCTACAGAAAATGAAAAGAGCAGCAGTGAAGAAGATGAAGACGACGATGAAATCGCTCTCCTTGCAAAGAAATTTAAGAAGTTTATGCAAAGAAGGAGACCCTTCCACAAGAGAAAAACTGGTATTAAGATGGAAGAAGAAAAAGAGAAAGATAAGATAAAGAGAAAGATCCTTGATATGCTACGAATGCAAAAAGCCGGGACACTTCAGATCCGAATGTCCTCAACTTAAGAAGGGATACAAAAAGAAGAAGGCGTATGTTGCAACTTGGAGCGATAGCGAGGAATCTTCGTCCGAAGATGATCAACAAGAGGTTGTCAACATATGTCTCATGGCAAATAATGAAGATGAGGTAAATTCTGAAACTCCCAATGATGATTTCACATTTGATGAACTATATGATGCTTGCAATGAATTGCTTAGTGACTTCAAGGTTTTAAGAATAAAAATAAAATTTTGGAAACTGAAAATCTAAATCTTCTTAAAAAGAAAGATGAACTTGTTTTTGAAATTGAAAATATAAAATATGAAAAAAAAGATATGCTAAAGGAAAAAGAATTAATTTCTGCTGAAAATCTGAATTTAAAGAAAGAAACTGAAAAATATAAAAACATTGTTGATAAATTTACTAATAGCTTGGAAAAGTTTAACTTACTCTTAAACAATCAAAGAACTATTTTTAATAAAGATGATTTAGGTTATAAACCACACAAAAAGCAAAAATTTCTTAACAATTTCTTTATAAAGAAACCAATTAAAAATGATATTTCCTGTTTTCATTGTGGCATAAAAGGGCATAAATCTTATGTATGCAATTATAAAATCTCATAAGAATATCAGTCATAAAGGTAAGATAATTTGGGTTCCAAAAGGAACTATATTCACTGTTACTAACCATGAAGGACCCAAGAAAGCTTGGGTACCTAAACAAAAGATATGATTGCTTTGCAGGAGTGTCTTGCGGTCAAAGGATCAAAAAGAAAATGATATCTTGATAGTGGCTGCTCAAGACACATGACGGGTGACAAAAAGTAATTCATCACCCTTGAGGCTAAAAGAGAAGGAGTGGTAACATTTGGAGACAACGGTAAAGGCCACATCATGGGCTTCGGTAAAATTCAGATCACTCCATCCACTTTTATTGAAAATGTCTTATATGTAGATGGATTAAAACATAACTTAATTTAGCATTAGCCAACTATGCGATAAAGGTTTCAAAGTTTCCTTTGAAGCATCTATCTGCACTATATTAAATCACATTGACAATAGATTATATTTGTCAAAATAGAAATGGCAATGTATACTTAATTGATCTGGACAATCTGTCTACAAGTAACCATTGCCTAATTGCTGATAATGCGAAGGTAAATGAGATTGGATGGCTATGGCACCGTAGATTAGGTCATGCAAGCACACACTTGATTTCAAAATTGCTTAGAATGATTTAGTTAAAGGACTTCCAAAATTAGATTTTGAAAACAACAGAGTTTGTGATGCATGTCAATTTAGAAAATAGACTAGAAATTCTTTCAAATCTAAAAATATTGTTTCCATCTCTAGGCCACTCGAGCTACTACACATGAACCTTTTTGGACCTACTAGAACCACTAGTCTAGAAGGAAAGAAATATGGTCTTGTGATAGTAAATGATTACTCTAGATTCACTTGAGTATTGTTTTTAGCTCACAAAGATGAGACCTTCTCGATATTTCTAAAATTCTTCAAGAAAGTCACAAATGAGAAAAACACCACCATAGTGTCTCTTATAAGTGACCATGGGACTGAATTTAAAAATTTAAAAACTTTTGCATTGAAAATGACATTCATCATAATTTCTCAGTACCTATAACACCTCAACAGAATGAAGTTGTAGAAAGGAAAAATAGAACTCTAGAAGACATGGCCTGTACTATGCTATGCGAAAGCCAACTCCCAAAATATTTCTAGGCGGAAGCTATAAACACGGCATGTTACATTCTAAATAGAGCCTTAATTAGACCAATTCTTAAGAAAACTTCCTATGAATTATGGCATAATAGGAAACCCAACATTAATTATTTTCATGCATTTGATTGTTGATGTTTCATTCATAATAATGGTAAAGATAATCTTAAAAAGTTTGATGCTAAATCAGATGAAGGTATATTCTTAGGATATTTCACTTCTAGCAAGGCATAGAAGCTCAAATGCGTTGAATGCTTGCCTCAGCCTGGGTCGCAGTCCCTCAGTGAATCTGATGATCTTGGCCATTTCATTGTCACAATATTTGGAGCAAAATGGGCCAGCCTGGTGAATTCAGCTTCATACTGGGCACAAACAGATTTCTTTGCTCCAATTTGATAAACTCCGATTCCATCTATCTCTGTACACTCCTGGGGAAGTATTTGTCGAAGAATGCCTCCCTAAACTCTCCCCAAGAAATAACATGTCCATCCCGATGCTGCTCCTCAACTAACCACCAATCATAAGCTTCCCCCTGGAGAAGATAGGTGGCAAATCTGATCCGCTCCATATCCTGACTACCATGGGCCGTAAAAGCCTTCTACATGTCTTGCATCCATCGCTCAGCATCAACAGGGTTGGTGGATCCATAGAAAGGGGCAGGGGCAAACTTCTTGAAGTCTGCAAAGCTATGGCCAACCCCTATCCAGGATTGAGATGGAGTAGGTTGGGTCAATGGTGGAGAATGAGTAGGCAAGGCTGGCTGAGTTTGTGGAGCAGGAGGGTAGGCTGAGTCTGCGGGCAGTGGGAGCAGGCTGAGTGGACAAGGCCTGCAGAATCTGATGATTCATGTCCCACATCGACTGCGCCATCCCCGAGAGAACCTGAAGCATCTCGGTTTGGAGTCGCTGCTGATCAGTCCCGACTGAGTTGGTAGGGGAAGCACCTCCGATGGCTTCCAGACCTCTCGGTGGCCAGCATTACCAACCTGGGAACCCTCATCATTTTGTTGGCTTCTAGTGCGACGAGCTATTCCTATCTCTTGATAAATTAATTGTAATTAATGTCATGGTAAACTTTAAATGTCAGGTTTTCAAAACATAATATATAAAATTTATAATTGTCTCAATGTCATCCTAGTGTTTTGCCTAAAGTGTCATCATATATGTATCCCTAATGTCATAACCTGGCTCTGATACCACTAAAGTTGTCACGCCCCAGTCCCAAAATTTAAGCTAGGGTGATAACCCACCGCATGCCAGACATGCAAGACGTCTCGAATTTCGACACATAAATCAATAAAGCAAAAAAATCTAAATCCATGATTTATTACAAACCATAATTTTCAGTCATAGGCTACCAGCCCTACACACAAGCAATACTGGACTACATCCATATAATGAATCTTAATTTATTTAATAGAAGCTCCATCTACCCCAAATATCCTTCTCACTCCTGTGGCTCTGAAAAATATTATGAGAATTATATGAGCTCACACTCAATAAGTAAGCCTAATACAGTTTCAAATCATTATATTTTATCATATCATATCAAGATATTCAAATCATATTTTTATAAAAACTTTCAATTTCAAATACATTTATCATGCTATCAGCACATTTATATCATCAGCTCAAAATAATTTGGAAGTTTAATTAAACAATAAATACTAGCATATGCAATGTAAACAATCACTGTTTAGTAATTCATCAAAATCAATGTGTCCCACGGCCCTACAACACTCATCTATTGTATCACTCTTAAATGTCCCCTAAGAGGAAGGGTCATGGTACCAGTGTTATGCATATCATAATCTATCATCAAAACACATCTTACGGATGTGTGTCCTCTAATATCTTCCCTTGTGGAGGTGGGCCACGTATCACTTGGCATTTCAAGTCATATGAGAACCGTGGCGATACATACAAGTAATTTCAATGTCATCATCATAATTGCATATTATCATCTCGATAGAATCAACATAATTCTACAAGATTAACATAATTACAATTTTGCATATACACATATAAGCCATATCTTGCAAAATATTATCTCCTATAAGAGTCATAATAAATGCTTATTTAAAAATTCATGGTACTATGTATTTTTTCAATATAACTGCAACTTTATTTTTCGCATTTCATAAATATGCATCGAATTATAAATTCACGATTTATAAATTAAATAATTTATAAAATTATAATACTTGGCTTACTTACCTCAGTACGCAAATCCCAATTGATAACCCAGCTATTTGGACACCTGGGCACTTACAGCATTATTTTACATAATTAAGTTTCTAAAATCTGAATAATACAGTGACTCTTAAGACTCTACCCAGACCACTTCACGGGCCCAACTTTGGGCTCGAATATCTCTCAATGTATACACCCAAATAGGGAAACAAAATTATCCTCATAAACTAGAATCAATCCTAATTCGGGCCATAATTTTATTTTACCATTTTTGGCCCATTACAGGGCCCAAACAGCGGCTCAAAAACGGCTCACAGATTGGCCCAACATGCCCAAAACTGGCTCAGCTCAGCCGGCCCAATCTCTTCCCTTTTTTTTTCTTTCTGCTGTTCTCCTATTTCAACCGAAATAGGGGCATTCTGTGCCGGCGGCCAGGGCCGCCGCCGGCCAAAATTAGGGGCGGCCCGGCCGTTGGTGGCACGCCGCCGCGGTCGGCCCCCCCTTCCCTCTCTCTCTCTCAATTTCTCCTATCTCTCTCTTTCTCTTCCACGATCCGCCGCAGCTAGGATTCATGCCGGCGACACGGCCGGCCAAATTCGGGACGGTCCGGCCGCCGCCGCGGCCGGCCTCCCCTCTCTCTCTCTCCCTAATTTCTCTCTTTCTCCCCCTTTCTCCCTCACGATTCTCCACGGCACATTACTGTGCTGGCGGCACGGCCGGCCACCATGGCCGGCCAAACCTCCACCGGACGCCTGCCCGGCGCCGATGGGGGTCTCCGACTGGAGCTCAGGCTCAGTGAGGCGACGGGCACGCCGCCGGGCCCGAACCGAGGATCAAACCGGCTGCTGCAAGCTCTCTCTCTCTCGTCTCTAATCCCTTCTCTCTCTCTCTCATTCTATGACTTTCTTTCTCTCTTCCCTCCCAGCATGGATAGGGGACTTACTAGGAGCAGATGCGCGCACGATGATGATGGGAAGGAGGCGTTCGAGGATGATGTAAAGGAGGGTTCACGTGATCCTTTAAAGGTGATGCAGGCTCTCAAATCAAGGGATTTGAGACTCCATTAGTTATGGGGTATTCAAAAATACAACCGTCAGGTGTTATCTAATCTAAGAATATTGCGATTAAGTTTCACGATCAGGTAATCATATCCCGGAGGTTACACCGGCGAGGTGGTGAGGCAGGCCAAAAAGTCTCGATGGAAGGCCTAGGGCGAGCCGGCCTAGGCTTCCATGGCCCCCATGGAGACCGCTCCCATGGAGGGGCCGATGGAAAGCATCCTGGCCGAGGCGCTGGTGAGGGGAGATGTCCCGGCCATGGCTGAGGCAGGACCGGAGAGGAGGGGCCAGTCGGCCCAAGCAAAAGAGGTCATGGACGGACATCGACTCTCGCCGAGCCAACGGAGGTGGTCGAATTGGGGGTCAAGGATGAGCCTCCGGTCCCCACCGAGTCGGCGGAGGCGACCAACTTGGGGGCCAAGGGTGGACACCCGGCCCCTCCCGAGCCGAAGGTGGGAGGGATCGCTTCGGAGGCTAGGGAGGAAGAGGGATCAGCAGACGACGGTGAGGCAGAGCCGACAACTCTATGATCGTCTTTCGGTCGGGGGTCCAGCACTGAGGAACCACGACCGCCGAGGTTCTCGGCCATGGACAACGGATAGCTGGCGGAGCACATGCTGGAGAGGATCCATTTGCCTTGGTTTCGCAAGCAGCTTAGACACGAACCCATCGCTAGGATCCTCGACGCAACCTATGTATTAGTGCTCTAGGTAATCTCCCTTCGCACCATTCTTCTTCCTATCAGTTTGATTTGAACTTTGACTAACCCCTTGACCTTTGCAGATCGCCAACGAGGTTCTCACCCTTTAGGATGCCATGATCCAGACTGGTGATGTGGTCATGCACTCCTAGGAGCGTGTGGCCAAGTACCAGGCTCGGTGCAGTGAGATGGCTGGGAACCTAGCCGAGGCCCAGGCCCGAGAAACTGCGATGGCTGGCAAGTTTCTCGCGATCGACACCGCCTACAATGATTGGAAGGCCCGGTTTAAAGAGGCCGAGGAGATGGTGGCGACCGAACTTGATCAGAACTTGGCAATTGAGGCCAAGCTGGTGGAGGCCATGGCGAGGCTGGAGTCGACCGATGGTAAGGTTGACGCGCTGACCCAGAGGCTTGGGGATGCCAAGGATTGGGCCAAGATGGCGGAGGCCAATGCTCACGCCACCGAAGAGAGGGCCACTCTGGCGGAGTTTGACGCTGAAAGACTGAGGAGAAAAGGGCCAATGTGAGTCCCGAGCCCAGAGCACCGAGGCCCGAGCCGAGGATGCCAAAAACCGAGCCCAGGATGTCAAGACTCGGGCTCTGAATGCCATTGAGTAGTTCAAAAGCTCCTCGGCATTCGAGCGGGAGATGACGGAGGCCAATCTCGATGCCTATATCCAAGGCTTCGATCATTGCAAGGAGAAGGTCATCCAGATCTTTGGGCTCGGCGACCTTGATGCCATCAGACCTAGAGACCTGAACGATGAGGCATCAGACGAGGACGATGCTGGCGGCGAGCCGGGACTCATTGAGCCGTAGATATTTAGGCCTTCTCCTATTTTTCTTTCTTCTTTTTGATTGTAACCGACCTTGAGTCAGCTTTTTGTACTTCACTTGAATATCAATAAAAAGAAAGTTTTGCCCAAGTGTTTGATATCACTTAGCTTTTTGTAGTAGCCTTATCTTTCTGTGATGGTGTGCTAGTTCGGCTCTTTAGACTCGGCAGCAAGTGGTCGCATTCTTCCCGATGATCTGACCTGGATCTGTATGAACTCGCGGCATTGGCCGAGTCCTTAGTCCCTTAGGCGCTTGTCGGAATGATAGTAGGGTGCCAATATCAGCTAAGGAACACTTAGGCAAGCTTGGGAGTCCTTCGGAACTGCCTCGGGGGTTTCGTGTGCTGGCCCGAGGGGCGACTCGAATGGGAACGAAACTGTTGGGGTCTTGAACCACTCGGGGCATCTCTATGCCAGACTGAGTGGTGGCCCACTAGTCACGAGTCCGCCGAGCTCCTTTAGAACCACCATGGGGGTTTCATGTGCCGGCTCGAGAGGCAACTCAAACGGGAACAAACTGTTGAGGTCTTGAACCACCTTGAGAGCATCTCTAAGCCGGACCGAGTGGTGACCCATTAGTCGCAAGTCCATTGAGCTCCTTTAGAACCACCTCAAGGGTTTTTTGTGCCGAGCCAAGGGGCAACTCGAATAGGAATGGAATTGTTGGGGTCTTGAATCACCTCGAAGGCGTCTCCATGCCGGACCAAGTGGCGACCCACTAGTTGTGAGTTTGCCAAGCTCCTTTAGAACTGCCTCGGAGGTTTCGTGTGCTGATCCGAGGGGCTACTCGAACGAGAATAGAACTATCGGGGTCTTGAACTACCTCGAGGGCATCTCCAAGCTGGACCGAGTGGTGACCCATTAGTCGCGAGTCCATCGAGCTCCTTTAGAACCACCTCAGGGGTTTTGTGTGCCAGTCCGAGGGGCGACTCTAACAAAAATGGAACTATCGGGGTCTTGAACTGCCTCGTGGGTGTCTCCATGCCAGACTGAGTGGTAACCCACTAGTCACGAGTCTGCCGAGCTCCTTTAGAATCACCTCGGGGGTTTCGTATGCCGACCCGAGGGGCGACTCGAATAGGAACGGAACTGTCGGGGTCTTGTACCGCCTCGAGAGCGTCTTCACGCCGGACCGAGTGGTGACCCACTAGTCGCAAGTTTACCGAGCTCCTTTAGAACTGCCTCAGGGGTTTCGTGTGCCGTCCCGACGGGCAACTCGAATGGGAACAAAATTGTCGGGGTCTTGAATCGCCTCGGGGGTGTCTCCAAGTTGGACCAAGTGGTGACCCGTTAGTCGCGAGTCCACCGAGCTCCTTTAGAACTACCTTGGGGGTTTCGTGTGCTGGCCCAAGGGGCAACTTGAACAGGAACAAAACTATCGGGGTCTTGAACCATCTCGGGGGCATCTCCAAGCCGGACTGAGTGATGACCCATTAGTCGCGAGTACTGAGCTCCTTTAGAACCGCCTCGGGGGTTTCGTGTGCCGGCTCGAGGGACAACTCAAACGGGAATGAAACTGTCAGGGTCTTGAACCACCTCGAGGGCGTCTCCAAGCTGGACCAAGTGGTGACCTGTTAGTCGCGAGTCCGCCAAGCTCCTTTAATCGTTAGATCCTCAGCTTCAGCGATGAGTCAGATATAACATTTGGGAATTCCTTTTATTATCATTAGCCGAAGGGGTATATCATTGATAATATCGATGGAGGTTGTCCACATTCTAGGTACGTGGGATGGGGCATCCATCGAGCTCTTCAATCCGGTACGCTCCTCGATGAAGTACCTCAGTGACCCGGTAAGGCCCTTCCCAGTTTGGAGATAATTTACCCCCCTCCATTGGTTTGGACACCTCAGCCTTTCTAAGGACTAGGTCTTCGAGGCAAAACGTCTTGGAATGGACCCGGACATTGTAATACTTGGTAGTTCGCTGGTGGAATGTGGCTATTCTAAGCCGCGTCCGGTCGCGCCTCATCGATGAAGTCAAGGTTGACTCTCAGCTATGCAGGGTTGTCCTTTTCACTGTATTACTCCATCGGAGGCTTGGGAGGCCGATCTCGATGGAGATTGACTACCTCGGATCCGAAGACGACGCTGAAAGGGTCTCTCCCATTAGGGCCCACGGAGTCATATGATATGCCCATAATACGCTTGGGAGTTCCTCCACCAATCTGCCCCTAGACCCATCCAACCAGGTTCTAAGCCCCCGGAGGATGGCCCGATTCATTACCTCGGCTTCCCGTTGGTCTGTGGATGGCCGATAGAGGTGAACCGGTGGCAGATGTTTAGCTCGGCGCAGAATATCTTGAACGTGGCATTGTTGAACTGCCGGCTGTTGTCGGTGATGATGGTATGAGGTAGCCCGAACCGGCATATGATGGACTTCGAGAAGAAAGACTTAACTTTGCTCTCGGTGATCTTAGCCAGTTCCTCGACTTCGACCCACTTGATGAAGTAGTCGATGGCGATGAGTAAGAACTTCTGTGACCCAAAGCTGGGGGGAACGGTCCCATGATGTCCATTCCCCACTAGGCAAAGGGCCATGGGGCTGAGAGCGGACTTAGTGGAGAAGCCAGCTGTCGTTGGATGTGTGCATGTTGTTGGCAGCTATCGCATTTTCAGACCAGCTCGATGGCGTCCTCCCTCATGGTGAGCTAGTAATATCCTTGATGGAGAGCTTTCCGTGCCAGCGATCTACCCCCCAGGTGGTCTCCGCAATGCCTCCATGTATCTCTCTGAGGATGTAATCGATGTTTGCGAGACCGACATATTTAAAAGGGGGTAGGAGAAAGACCTCTTGTATAGTCATCCGTCCAGCAAGGTGAACTTGGAGGCTCTCCATTTGAGCAGTTTAGCCTCCTCGCGATTGGTGGGAAGGGTGCCATCGGTGAGGTAACAGATGTAGGCATCTATCCACGTTGGCTCCTATGTGACCGGGAGGACTTCTTCCTTGTCTTCAATGCTGGGTCTCTCCAAATGTTCGATGTAGGTGCTTCCTAGGACGTTGTCTGCCAAGGTAGCCAAACGGAAAAGGGCATCGGCCTTGGCATTCTCGCTCAGAGGAATATAACTGATACTCAATGAAGAGGCAGGAGTCGAACTTTCTTCAAGTATGGGGACATGATGGGATCTTGTGCCACGTACTCCTCATTGATTTGTCCAAAGATGAGTTGGGAGTCGGTGAAGGTTCTGAGACGCGTTACCCCTCACCCCGGCCAGCACAGCTTCATACTCGGTCTGGTTGTTTGTGGCTTTGAAGAGGAGCCGAGGGCATATTCCACCTTCTCGTCCTTCGGACCCGCAAGGATGTGACTGGCTCCACTTTCTTGGGAGTTTGAGGCACCGTCCACGTGGAGGATCCAGGACTCCCCCACATCCTTGAGCTAAGTGTTCGGTTGCACCATTGGAGGTTCTTCTACTTATTCCTCGATCCAAGTGCACTCGACTAAGAAGTCGGCCAAGACTTGGGACTTTAGAGCCGCCTTGCTTGGAATGAGAGGTTGAACTCCCCCAACTTGATCGCCCATTTGGCCAGCTAGCCCGAAGTATCAGGACGGGCTAGAATAGCTTTGAGGGGTTGGTCCTGAGCACCACGATGGGGTGAGCTTGAAAATATGGCCTAAGACGCTAAGCGGAGTTGATTAGAGCAAAAATAATCCTTTTCTGTTTTGGAGTACCTGACCTGGCATCGTAGAGTACTTTGCTCACATAGTAGATGGGCTTCTGAGTTCCATCGGCATCGAGGCAGATCAGGATGGAGCTGACGGCCTCCGAGGAGGTGGCGAGGTAGAGAAAAAGGCTCTTCCCATCCTTTGGCTTCGATAGCAGCGGTGAGGTAGACAGGAATGTCTTCAGTCCTTTAAAGGCTCTTTGGCAGTCTTCCGTCCACTCGAACCTATTTACCTTGCGCAAAGCTTTGAAGAAGGGTAGACACCTCTCGGCCGACTTGGAGAGAAAACGGCTAAGGGCCGCCACCCTCCCGGTGAGCCGCTGCACCTCTTTATTGTTGGTCGGCGGCCTCATGTCGAGGATGGCATTGATCTTCTCCAGGTTCGTCTCGATCCCTCGCTGTGTCACCATGAAGCCCATGAACTTTCCCACTGTGACCCCAAAGGTGCACTTTTGCGGGTTTAGCTTTACTTGGAAGCGGCGAAGAGTGTTGAAGGTCTCTTCCAGATTAGAGACCTGATTGGAGGTGCATACGCTCTTTGTCAGCATGTCATCCACGTAAACTTTCATGTTCCATCCGAGTTGGTCTTTGAAAACTTATTCATTAGTCTCTGTTAGGTTGCTCTTGCATTTTTTAAGCCAAAAGGCATTACCTTATAGCAGTAGATGCCCTTTTTGGTCACGAAGGAGGTATGCTCTTCATCATCTGGATCTATCTTTATTTGGTTGTATAAAGCTGAGGAGTTTGTGACCGAACGTGGAATTCACCAACTAGTCAATCCAAGGTAGTGGGAAGCTGTCCTTCGGCACACCTTATTGAGATAGGTGAAGTTGATACAAATCCTCTAGCTCCTATTTGCCTTATGGACCATCACGATATTGGCCAGCCAATCCGGTAGTGTGCTTCTCGGATGTGGTCAGCAACAAGCAACTTGCTGTCTTCATCGTCAATGGCTCTTTGTCTCTCGGGGGCGAAACTTCTCTTTCTTTGGCGGATCGGGCGATGCTTAGGGTTGATGTTAAGCCTGTGGGTGATCACCTTTGATAGAATTCCAGGCATATCCGAGCTGACCAGGCAAATATGTCCGAGTTGGCTCGCAAAAAGGCCAGAAGGTGATCCCTTTCCTTCGTGGAAAGAAGTTCACCAACCTGCACCGTCTGTATCGGTCGTCTTCCAGTGGAAAAGTTAGTAGCCGCTCAGTCGGCTCTCCTCCCTTGCCGGGCTCCCTAGGATCGGATGCCTTTGGGGCCGGTGTGACCGCCGCTTCTTGAGGGCTCGAAGCCGTGATAGCATGGTAGGACCGGGCTGGTCTCCCCTCGCATCTCGCCGATCCCATTACCGGTTGGGAATCTGACGAGCAACCGCTTAGTGGAGATAACCGTGTCAAGAAGATTCAAGCCGGATCGGCCAAGGATGGCATTGTATGCCAAAGGCACTCGGACAACCAAGAACTTTATTAGGACTATGCTTTGACACGATGGTATTCTGACTATAACTGGGAGGGTGATCTCGCCTTCTACCCTCATTGAGTCTCCTGTGAAACCGACCAAAGGTGCCGCCACTGGTTGAAGGGAGTTGAGAGATAAATTTATCCGAACAAAAGCATCGTAAGTAATGATGTCAGCTGAGCTTTCACTGTCAACCAAGATTCGTTTTACAGGATGCTTGACAATCATCATCGAAACGACGATGCCATCATTGTTTACATTGTCTATCCTAGCTAACTCCCTTTTAGAAAAAAAGGGATTACATCATCTAACCCCCGTCCCCCTTGGCCTTTTGGATGTAGAGCCTACTCCCCAAGAAACCACTCCCATAGTCTTCTCCCTTAGGGCGTTGTCGACATTGGCCTGAGCAGGCGGAGGCCCCATCAGTGCCGAAAAGCTAGGGGTCCCTTCTGGATATATTTTCCGAGGTAGCCCCTCTGGATGAGTTCCTCGATGGTGCATTTCAGACTGTAGCAACTCTCGGTGTCGTGGCCATAGTCCCAATGGAAACAACAATACGGCTCTTATCACGGGAAGCTCTTTTCTTCATTGGGGGAGGGCGTTGGAAGTACGGCTCGCCTTCGATCTCCATGAGAATGTGAGAGCGAAGAGCAAGGAGAGGAGTGAGTTTGTCTTCCCTAGGGGCGAGACTCCGACGTCTATCATCCATCGCGCGGTGGCTCGGGCTTCTTCGGACTCCCTGCAGGTAGAGTCAGCTTCGTCAGCGCGGATATACTTTTACATGCGAAGCAGGAGTTCGGAGTAGGAGCTCGGTGGCTTCTTGTCAAGGGAGAAGGTAAAATGGGAAGGATGGAGTCCCCGCTTTAATGCCAAGGTTGCCACCACATCATCCAAGTGGTAGACTTTGAGGGCAACTATTTTGAAGCGGGCCATGAAGTCCTTGAGGGACTCTCCTTCTTTTGACGGACAAAGAATAGACCATCTGCTACCCGAGGGATCCTTCGACAGGCATCGAAGTGTGCCAGAAATGCCCTCTCCAACTATCGGAAAGAATCTATGCTGTGTGGTGGTAGACGGGAGTACCAGGTACGAGTGGCCTTCTACAAGGTAGCTGGGAAAGCTTTACACAGGAGAGCGTCAGTCGCCCCTTGAACTTGCATGAGAGCCTTGTAGCTCTCGAGATGATTGAGTGGATCCATTGTACCATCGTAAGGGTCCAGCTGCGGAAGATGAAATCTGAAGGGAACGGCTCCTCCAGAATACGGCGAGTGAAGGGAGGATGGGTGTCGTAGTCCACTCTGGCTGGTTGTTAATTTTTCTACTGAGCTCCTTCAGCCGCTGGTGGTCTCGTCCAAGCGTTTTTCTGCTTGGCGGTTGATGGTTGAAATCTTTCCTGATGACTCGAAGATGAAGAAGAAGGGAAAGAGCGCGGGTGGTGGTACCTTCACTTGGCTCTTCCCAGCGCCGTTGCTTTGGGGAGGAGTCGCCCGAGCTGCGAACGGGGGAGCGCGACTCTTGAGGGTCTACCGGCGACATCCTTTGGATGAGGCACGACGGTGGCAAGTCTCTCATTGAGGAGGTCTCCTCCGAGAGGATTGCTGCTGGCTGGAGCATCTGCCGTAGGCTAGCCTCCTGCTGTTCCGTCGGTTGGAGGTGCCCCCCAGCATGGCTAATAGAGGCCTCCCGAGCATGCATCACCACCATTGTTATCGTAGAGGAAAGAAGGCTTGTAGCTTGGTGTTACAGAGCTATGCTCTTTTACCCCTACCTGGCGCGCCAATCTGATGACACTCGGTCACTAAAAACGATAGTCAGAGGGCTCCGTGAAGGTGTTGATGAAGCTTTCTCTCTCTCCTCGCAGAGGACATGCAAGAAGTCCCAGGGCCAGAAGTTCTGTCAGGACCCTTCGACGGGCAAGTCAGCGACCAGGGTCACAGCCATAAGCTTGAGAAAGCTCATAAGGAAAAGGTACAGAGATTGGAATGTTCTCTAGTGTTAAGAGTGTGTTATATATTTCTCCTTACCTTGCTAAGGATCCCTCTTACCCTTTTATGGACCCTTGGTTTCCGTCTGGGGATCAGCCATGTGAAGTTTCATGGAGGAGAATATCTACTAAACTCATGGTGATTACGTGAGTCCGGAGACAGCTGGTGGGCCTGGTCATATTAGCAAGATGGTCGGTGGGCCTGGTTCCATCGAGCGCATGGGTCAGATGGTAGGTGGGCCTGGTCCCATCGGTCATGCAGGTCAGTGGTTAGTGGGCCTGGTCTCATCGAGCACGTGGGTTAGGTGGCAGGTGGGCCTGACCTTATCGGACGCGTAGGTTAGGTGGTTGGTGTGCCTAGCTCACGTGGGGGGCCACATAGGCACCACGACCTGCTGGGAGTCATGCGGAGGCTGGTGCTGCAGAGGCCGATTTTGGAAAGGGCGGGCCGCCGAAGGCTGTTTTGGAGAAGCGAGGCTATCGAAGGCGCTTTGAAAAAGGGGGCCGCATTGTTTGATCCCTGCCGTCAGCTAGTTTCGTTGTTAACGCCCATGTGGCGCCACCGACCACATCAATTATAATATTATACAAATAGTATTTACATTATAATATTTTCAGCAAATTACATATAGCAAAATTTTTGAATATTACAAATATATATCAAAGATAATCTAAATTATCATTCAAAAATAAGTTCAAAATATGTATCAAACATATTTATTTGATTAATTTTATTTAAATTATTAATAACATAGACATATCACCTCCTACCAACCGCCCCCGTCGTACAAGCCAGCTCGCTCGCGTAGGCGGAACCTGTTTTGCGTTATTGTATGAACATCTTTCATTTCCGATAATTAGAGCGCACTTGGCCATTCCATCCGGTTGTGCGAAATTGTAAATAAACTAAAAAAAAAAAAAAAAAAACCGAATCACCGCTGGCGGGCCGCAGAAGAAAACCGAAGAAGATACGGCTTTGTAATACCGTCCATCGTAGCAGAGCCGAAGGAGAGCGCCTCGCATTCACGATGCGACGATAATGCAAGGCCACCTCCACCACTTGCAGCAGCAACTAGCCGCGCTCCTCTCCGCTGCCGCGGACGGCGCCGACTCCTCCGCGCCGGAGGGGCGGCGAGAGAGGGACGACGATGCCGGCCGAGTCGCGGCCCTCGACTCGCTCCAGCGCACCATCCTCTACCCGCACAACGCCCTCCTCCTCTCCCACTCCGCGCCTTTCCTTTGCCAGGGCCTCTCCCAACTCCTCTCCGACAAGTAAGAAACCCCAAATCCGCTCTCTTCTTCTCACCTCTACCGCTTGGTTGGATAGATGCGTCATCCATATATCTGTAAATAACCCTAATAAAATTGATGACGACGGAGTATCGAAGCCACCGAATCGAATCGAATCGAAGTCAGGACCTTAGAAATCCTCTTTTTATTGGCAGTGTGTTAACGTGACCGGGGAAGAGCCATACGTATTTGTGTAACGGCGTCGACGGTTTTCTCTTTGCAGGTCATACGCTGTGAGACGGGCGACGGCAGTTGCCTATGGATCCCTGTGTGCCGTCGTCAGCTCCACCCCTCTTTCCTCGAATGCGCTCCAGAACCACGTCCTTGGTGGTGGACTAGCTGATCGGTTCGTCGGCTGGGCTCTGCCCCTTCTGGGGGATATTGGCGTCGCAAGTGGATCCGCACAATTGGCACTGGAGGGCCTTAGGGAGTTCCTTAACATTGGAGATACAGCCAGCATCGACCGGTTCGTCCCGCCTATTCTTAAAGCTTGCCAAGAGCTCCTGGAGGATGAGAGGACCTCCCTGAGCTTGCTCCATCAGTTGCTTGGCCTTCTTTCTTTGATCTCTTTGAAATTTGGGCACTGCTTCCAGCCCCATTTCGCCGACATTGTGGACCTGCTTCTTGGATGGGCCTTCGTGCCCGACCTCTCCGAGTCGGATAGGCGCATTATAATGGACAGCTTCTTGCAGTTCCAGAAGCACTGGCTGAGCAATCTACAGTTCTCGTTAGGTTTGCTGCCCAAGTTTCTGGGCGACATGGAAGTTCTGATTCAGGATGCGGCCCTCGAGACCGTACAGCAGCCTGCCAGGCTGCTTGCTCTGTTCTCCTGCTTCTCGACAGTTCTGCAGGTCATGGCTTCTGGCGTGCTTGAAATGAATCTGCTCGAAATGATCAGGGAACACCTCGAGAGTATGGCTTCTAGGCTTTTGAGGTGCATACTGATGTTTGGTGGTAAGTTCGGGTGGTTGAAATGGACGGGGGAGTCCTGGAGATGCTTGATTCTTTTGGCTGAAATACTACAGGATAAGTTCTCCAGCTTCTATGCGATGGCCATTGATATTCTGTTCCAATGCTTGAGCGGCGGTATTCCATCATCTCAGGTGCAAGCAGTGCTCAAAAATAATCTGCAGCTGCTGTCTCTACAAAAGCTGGGACTTCTTCCTTCATCCGTCCAGACTATATTGGGGCTTGAGTCCCCTTTATCCCTGCTGCGTCTGCATCCAAATCACCTTGTGGTCGCAAATTCAGCTGCCACTTACTTATTCTTCCTTCAACATGGTTCTGACCATGTTGTTTCTCAGGCCATTACATGTTTGACTGAAGAGTTGGAGCTGTTGAAAGGCTTGCTTGGGAAAGCAGATGGACAATTTGCTGATCTGGGTGGTATTCAAGAGGAATTCAAGTCAGATTTAGGTTCTGGGAAGGGTTGCTCAGGACTTGAGTTGCTTTCCTTGATGAAATTTGATTTAAAAATTCTACAAGTTCGGTCTCTTTTGATTCTGCTGAAAGTTTGCCAGATCAGATTGCCATTGATACTCTTAGCTATGAGAGATCAATGAGACTGACGTCTTTTATCCTAGAAAAGCTCGACCCCTTTAAGCCCCCTATTCAGGGCTGCCTTGAGTTGCAAGCACATGTTGTTAGGGCACTGCACAAGTTCAGTGAATTGAACTCTTAAGTAAGCTCACAATTTTCAAGACTTCATGGAAGAGGGTATCTGGTGATCTATCTAGTGAAGGTCAAGGATGTATTGAAGCTAAGAATGCCTGTTCTGATATTATTAATGAATACTTAAGAAAGTACAGTGGTTCTATAGCTAGAGCTCTTGATGTTTCTTCACCTCTAGCAGTTAAACTAGAAGCACTTGTCTGGATCCGTACCTTTGGACAGGTAATAGTAGATGTGGGTAAGGATGCAGTTCTGCTTAGATTTTTCTGTGAACCCCATGGAGATGCCAGTGTCGGCAGTGATCTACTCTTTTCAATATTGGATGCAGCATATGATAGGGAGTCAAAGGTGAGGTCTCATGTTGCAACTGTACTGGAGGCACTTATGCAGGCACATCTTATTGATCCTAGGAACTTTTATTCCATTTCAGAGGTTGTCCTTGACAAGCTTGGTGATCCAGATACATCTATAAAAAATGCATTTGTGAGGGTACTTTCTGTAGTCTTGCTACTTACAATTTATTCATGTGGTTTGATTGAGGATGAAATTATCTCCTCTAAACTCATACCTCCCAGTATAGGTCATCGATATTACTTGAACTGGAAGCACACACTTGCCTTGAAGCAGCTACCTAGAAAACTTCAGTCGCAGCAACTTGTTTCCATTTTGAGTTACATCTCTCAAAGATGGAAGATGCCTTTATCTTCTTGGATCCAACGATTAGTTTTTACTTGCTGTGGCAAAAAGGATGTCTTTTATGGTCCACAGGAAGTAGTTGGAGATGCTGTTGCTGGTGCTATGTGGAAGGATGCCAAAGTAGATGGAGTTGTGCTTGAAAAAATATGTCCAGTGAACACTCTAGCTGCCATTTGGTGGTCTATACATGAAGCTGCTAGGCATTGTGTTGCTCTTCGTCTTCGAACCAACCTTGGTGGTCCTACCCAGACTTTTGCAGCCTTAGAGCGCATGCTTCTGGACATACCAAATGTGCTGCTGCTAGATGCTGAACAAGGTGACAGCAAATACATAGGCTCATCTAATCTCCACCTGTTACCAATGTGGTTGCTGCTGGATTTTGTTGAGGCATTGAAAAAAAATGTGTATAATGCATATGAAGGTTCTTCTGTATTACCTGCTTCTCCTCGATCAAGCTCCCTGTTTTTCCGGGCAAACAAAAAGGTCTGCGAGGAGTGGTTTTCTCGAATATGTGAGCCTATGATGAATGCTGGGCTTGCATTGCATTGTCATGATGCCACCCTTCATTATTGCTCATTACGGCTGCAGGATCTCAGAAATTTAGTAGCATCCACTTTCAAAGACAAAAGCCGTGGCCCAGCAATTTCTGAAAATCTTCATAACCTTAGAACTAGATTAGCAGAAGATGTCTTGAGGGTCCTGCAATATGCATCCTTGGCCTTATGCAGGAGTCATGAACCAGAGGCATTGATTGGCCTTCAGAAGTGGGTCACTGTGTCATTTTCCTCTTTGTTCAAGGAAGACAACCAGCGAAGCCAAGGTGTAACTGGAAGCTTTGGGCATCTTTCATGGATGACTGGACTTGTCCATCAAGCTCATGGTCAATATGAGAGGGCTGCTGCACACTTTTCTCACCTGCTTCAGTCTGAGGATGCACTTCTTTCCTTGGGTTCTGATGGCATCCAATTTGTTATTGCACGTGTAATTGAATGTTATACATCCCTCTGTGATTGGAAGTCCTTAGAAAATTGGCTTGCAGAATTGCAGGCACTTCGTGCTATGCATGCAGGGAAAGCTTATTCTGGTGCTTTGACTACAGCTGGAAATGAGCTGAATGCAATTCACGCCTTAGCATGCTTTGATGAAGGAGATTTCCAGGCAGCATGGGGCTATCTTGATTTGACACCTAAAAGCAGCTGCGAACTTACCCTTGATCCTAAGGTAGCACTAGATAGGAGTGAGCAGATGTTTTTACGGTCAATGCTGCAAAGGGATGGGAGCACTGATAAGGTCCTGGATGAGCTAGATAAGGCCAAGTTGATGTTGGATGAAGCACTATCTATTGTTCCACTTGAAGGACTGGCTGGGGCAGGTGTTTTTGCCACACAGCTTCATTGCATCTTTGCGTTTGAAGAAACTATTAGGTCTAATGGCCAGGGTGAAAGTAAACATTTTTCATCATTGTTAAGTTCATTGCATCAAGTTCTGCAATCCCCAATTAGTAGAGTTCATCAAGATTGTAGCTTGTGGATCAAGGTTTTCAGAGTTTATTGCACTGTGCTGCCAACTTCTCCGGTGACTCTGCTTCTCTGTCAGAAATTGTTTAGCTTAGCTCGGAAGCAGAGAAATTTCATGTTGGCTGACCGCATGAAGCAATACTTTATAAACCACCCTTTGACAAGTTCTGAGTTGATGCACACAGAGTTGCTTGATTTGAACTTGCAGTATGAGGGAATCTTACTCAAGTATGCAGAAGGGAAGTATGAAGAGGCTCTAATTGAAATTTGGTCATTGGTGCATGATGATGTTTTGTGTACAACTACTAATTCTTCTGCCACTGGTTCTGTTCTGAAGGCCAAGGCATGCTTGAAACTCTCCACTTGGTTGAAACAAGAGAATCCAAATATAAATTTGCACAATATTCTTTTGAAGATATGTGAAGATTTCAATGCATATAATTCAAGTGATAATCTTACATTTACCAGAGGCAGGCTCTCATTTAGTGATGTTAATGTAACATCCGATACAAACTATCATGCAGTTCTGGAAGAAATAGTTGGTACAGCTACAAAATTATCCTGCCATCTTTGCCCCACTATGGGTAAGACATGGCTTTCTTATGCTTCTTGGTGTTTTAATCAAGCCAAAGGCTCTCTTTCTGTACATGGTGTGGTTCTTCAGTCACGCTTGTCTCCTGTCCTTAGTCCGGAACTTATGACAGACAAATACCAGTTGACGGAAGATGAGAAGTCTAAGGTGGAAGCTCTTATCAAAAAGATTTGTCACAGTGATGGAAATGCAACCAATGTGGAAGAAGAGCAATTAGTATCCACTTCCCTTCCTGAAAATGATGCCCTTGTAAATTCACTTGTCCATCAAGCAGTAAGTCTAATGCAAGCTGCAGCTGGAGCACCTGGGTTTGAATCTTGTGATGGTGAATGCCCCTCTGTTTCTCTATCTTCTCAGCTGCAGGTGCTTTTTCTCTGTACAAATGCTGGATTGAGGAAACATGACATCTTGTCTTTGGTCGATGAGCTGGTTGGCATTTGGTGGTCACTACGGCAGAGGAGAGTATCTCTATTTGGCCATGCTGCACATGGCTTTTTCAATACCTAACTCATGCCTCCAATTTTTTGGTTAGTTCTCATGATGACATTATGAAAGAAAATCCAGAAGCTGCACCCTCAGGGCAATGCTGTATATCCTACATATTATTGTCAATTATGGATTTGAGTTAAAAGAAATGCTCGAACATGGTCTTGGAACAGTTTCGCTATTGCCATGGCAGGTGAGGTGCTTTACTTTTCATGTTGTGTGAGCTGATTACTGATGATACTGGTTTAAGATTTGACATCTTTTCATTTTTATTATAGGAAATAACCCCCCAACTGTTTGCACGGTTAAGTTCTCATCCTAAGCAAGCAGTAAGAAGGCAATTGGAAGGACTACTAATGATGCTAGCCAGGCTATCCCCTTGCTCCATAGTGTATCCTACATTAGTTGACTTAAATGCTTGTGAAGGAGACCCCTCAGAGGAGCTTCAGCGCTTGTTGGACTGTTTGGTAATGGAACTGTCTTATTCAATTATGTGCTTATCTGCATTTTATCTAGCATGCAATGTTTTGTTATCTCCAACATGAGTTTCATGGATAATGTTAGTTTGCATTAGCATTCTTCAGCTAGGTGAGAGCTGGGGATCTGACATTCTACTTCCTGATGCAGAGTAAGCTTTACCCGAAATTAATTCAAGATGTTCAGCTTGTAATAAAGAGCTGGGGACCATAACTGTTCTATGGGAGGAACAATGGCTGAGCACACTTCAGGATCTTCATACAGGTAAATGTGGTCCATTGGCAGTAAACATTTTATATTACTAACAACATCTATCACTGGATTTATCACAGTCCTTCTAAACTGCTGCATAATTCGTTCATTTGCAATATTTATGTGCTTCCATTCTAGCATAGTTGTTTCCACTAGCAAAGATAGTGTAGAACTTTGTTCTTTTTTTTGTCATGACAGATTCTGTATGATCAGATATTTCAGAATACTTGTGTTATGTTGGAATATTTTATTAATAAAGAAAAATGTAGGAACCAAACTAAAACAAAGAAAATGATCAGACCAATATGACATTGGACATATCCATGCAGTATTTGCATGAAATAAAAACCAAACTACAATATAGCTAATTGTTCTTTTCCATAAGAAGGTCATCTCTGTTTCCTGTGTATGTGTAGGGACAGAAAAATGTCCATATGATGAGTTAGGGAATGTGTCAAGACTTTTTAGTATTCCTATATAATGTATAATAGGGATACATTGGTTACATAATTTGGATGTCAGTATACTTTAAGAAACTTTAAATTATACTGAAAGAATTTCAGAATCTAAAGAAGGCATGGCAAATAGAATAGTTACGTAAAAAGATTTAATGATTTATAAGAGATAATCTACAGCGTATCTTTTACTTTACAGCTCAGTTTATTCCTTCTTTTTTTTGTTACAAATGATCAGTTTTTTCCTATAATTACAGCTTTGTTGGTTTTCTCTAGTGCTTCATTCACAACTTTCTATCTGGTTATAAAGTTTTCTTAGCATCAAGCTCAACAAATGCTTACTAAATGCTTTTGAAATTTAGATGTTATAAGACGCATAAATTTGTTGAAAGAGGAAGCTGCACGAATTGCTGCAAATTCCACCCTCAGTCATGCTGAGAAAAACAAGATAAATGCAGCCAAATACTCCGCAATGATGGCTCCAATTGTTGTGGCATTAGAGCGCCGTCTTGCCTCAACTTCTCGTGAACCAAAAACAGCTCATGAGCAATGGTTCCATAAGGAGTACGGTGAACAGCTGAAGTCTGCCATCTTAAGCTTTAAGACTCCCCCTGGATCTGCAATGGCGCTGGGAGATGTGTGGCGGCCATTCAATGTTATTGCCACATCTTTAGCAACTCGTCATCGAAAGTCAGTCATATCTTTGAGTGAAGTGGCTCCACAATTGGCATTACTTTCATCTTCTGATGTTCCGATGCCTGGTTTTGAGAAACAAAACTCGATGCTTGATTCCTCAGGATGTTCTACAACTGACATCCAGGGTCCTGTTACCATATCTTCCTTCTGCGAACAGGTAACAGTTCTATCAACGAAGACAAAACCTAAGAAGCTAGTTTTACGAGGATCAGATGGTCAAAAATATACCTATCTTCTTAAAGGTCGAGAGGATCTACGCCTTGATGCCCGAATCATGCAGATGTTGCAAGCAATTAATAGTTTTTGTTATTCGTGCACTGATACCCGTAGCCGATCCATTTCAATTCGTTATTACTCTGTGACTCCAATTAGTGGTAGGGCTGGATTGATCCAGTGGGTAGACAATGTAACGAGTATATAGTGTATACAAGTCATGGCAGACCCGTACCCAGATAGCACAGCTTTCTGTAGTTGGTGCTGGCAATGCAAACAACCCAGTGCCACATGTTGCCCGACCAAGTGATATGTTTTATGGAAAAATCATACCAGCACTCAAAGAGAAAGGCATAAGAAGAGTGATATCACGAAGGGATTGGCCTCTTGAGGTCAAAAGAAAAGTCCTTTTGGAACTTATGAAAGAGACCCCAAGACATCTTCTTTGGCAGGAGATGTGGTGTGTCAGTGAAGGATTTAGAGCTTTTACTTTGAAAGCGAAGAGGTATCAGATTTTCTTATTTATTTCATTTTAGTAGTGTTCTGACTTGTGACAAAAAAAAAAAAAACAAATTTTTCCATGAAGACTGAAAGAATTTGTTTTTTCTTAATATGATTGTTCCTTTGTCATCTGTTTTTCTCATCTTGAGGCAATTTTGAGCTAGAATATTAAAGCTAAACCTGAAATAGATGGTATTGTGCTTTTTCCCCCCACTCATTCTGTGCTACGAGAGAATTAAAAAATGGAACAATACTGGGAAGTTAATGACAGGCATTTAGGCTGAAGTCCCTAATAAAATGGCTGAATGTGTTCACCCGCTTGTTTGACTGACTATTTTTCAGTTAGTGATAACCTTCAGAAGATTATACCTGGTGATGTCCGCTGAGATCTTGTTTTATTGCCTCCTTGCATCAGGTTGAATTTTAGAATTGATACAAACATGTGCAGTTGTAATTCCATAATCATTCTTAAGATTTTTGCCTTTTCCCTTCCTTCCACAGATCTTGTCCCTATTATGCCAGCTTTGTTACTTATGCATTAACCTCATTAATTGTGTTGAGATTTGTCAACCTTCTAAGAGATGTTAGTCATTTGCTAGATTAAAGAGCACCTTTTATTGCTTTCAAGTTCGTAATTGGTCTTATTTCATGGGTTTAACTCACCCTTGGCATAGTTGTTATACTTCCATTAACATGCCTTGTCCATGTTTTCTTGGTCTGCACGATAAGACCAGCTTCGCTACTTGTGTGTAGTTGCATTATACCAAGATTCATCTACCTTCTATGCCATGCTTGTCATTTGCTGATTGCTCATTTCTAGAGCATTTCTTCTTGAGGTCTCACCCCCTTATTGCATTGTTTGGTAATATTTTGGTAGTTCCTATCAGTTGTGCCTCCATGTGGACGTTAACTTCTCTTCCTGCTCATATCTGCTCGTATAACTTTCCTGAACTCCCTCTCTTTCTTCGATTTACTATATGTTGCATTCTTGATTTTCATTCTTATGGAAGACCATTGATGGGAAACCACGTTGAGTTTGAGAGGTGTTATTGAGTATATATTGTTTGACAGCCATTACTTTTTATGTATACCAGAACATGTACGATGCTACCATGTTATCTAGCATGCCACCGGTGGTTTATTTTTCCTACCATACCAAACAGATATACATATGCAGGGCTTGTACATATTACATTGTGCGGTGATATGTTTGGGTTTCAGCCTGACAAGTATTGGCTACTACCATACTGAGATATCAGTTTTAATTCAAACCCTGCTCCTTAAATTTCTATTATATTGGACACATATAATTAGATTGGTTAAGGCTTGCCAGTTATCATTTTAATTACAACGACATTCATGGGCATTTGTAATTAGATTCTTTATACACAGTTTAATTACATACTGCTGGTTGCATATTTATTATTTTTATTCTTGATTGGTGACATGAAAGATCTCCAAGCATGCTCTCATTGATTACTCCTTTTCGCTAGATGATCTTTTTTCCTTGCACAAAAAAAAAAAAAAACAATGGATGGAGTCAAGCATTTGCTATCATACATGTGGATGCCATTTTGAATTAGTAGCAGAATATCTGGCTGATTCCCCAACCTAACTTTCATATTTCATTCTTCTGGGCTTCTGAATTAATTCATCCTTTGCAAACTTGTCATTGTGACCTTGTGACCTGCTTTCCAACTAATATATGATGGAGAGATTTTGAAGAACTTTAACCTAGATTATTCATATTTGATTTGCAGGTTCTCTGGTAGTGTAGCAGCCATGAGCATGGTGGGCCACATTCTAGGCTTAGGGGATAGACACTTGGATAATATCCTTATTGATTTCTGTAGTGGGGATGTTGTCCATATAGATTACAATATATGTTTTGACAAAGGAAGGAGGTTAAAGATTCCTGAGATAGTTCCCTTCCGTCTAACTCAGATAATGGAAACTGCTTTAGGATTGACTGGAACTGAAGGTACCTTCAGGGCTAAATGTGAAGCAGTTATGAGCGTTCTCCAGAAAAATAAAGATATTATCTTAATGTTGCTGGAGGTATTTGTCTGGGACCCTTTAGTGGAGTGGACTCGTGGAGATGGCCATGATGAAGCAGCAATTGGTGGTGAAGAAAAGAAAGGAATGGAGCTGGCTGTTAGCTTAAGCTTATTTGCCTCAAGAGTTCAGGAAATCCGTGTTCCTTTGCAGGTAATTTGTGTCCAAGTATTTAGCTTATTATATGCATGATCTTCCAGAATGTTACAGAAAGGAGCTTACATGATGGTTAAAGGCTAGCAAACATGTTTTGGGAAACTTTATTGTAAGATGATCTGTAAAAGTATTTAAAAATCAATAATAACACATCATCATATAAGGGTGTATTCAAGTGTTAATTTGTTGAGAGGAGAAAACAAGATACATGTACATGTAGGGAAAACAATTAACTAAATTAGATGCACAATATCTGAACTAAACAGTGCGGTCCAGTGCACAAGCTCCTATCAGTGCTGGTTCCAGGGAGGATTTGACATATGTAGCCTTAACCCACAGTGGCTCAACCTTACTGTCATGCTTACGTCTGTCCTGAAACAGGATATTGAAAGACATAAAATTCACATTGTTTATTTTTGGCTATGTTGAGTTTGTAGATATCATTCTTGATTTCAAATATTGCTGTGATCTGACCTGTTTGATGTATTTGTTGAAAGGAATGGGTCATTAATTTGCGATGATTTCATTAATTTGCAATGATGGTCAGAAATATAAATCAGTTTTCATTTGCTAATTTAACTACATCTAGAGGTCTTAGTGTCCGTAATAAAAGAAGAGACTAACAGGTTAGCAGCATGTTGTTCTGTATGTTTAGGAGAAAAGGTTGTATGTCTTACCAACATTGCTTCTGTTAAACTTTTTGTTTCTCAGATAAGCTCATAAAATTAGGTCGAGATACTTGACATTAGGAAAAAGCTTAATATTAACACCTCCATCTTAACAAACTCCAAAAGTTCAGATTTTTACCAATTTTTCTAACTTTGCCACTAAGGAGTTCAATGAGTATCCAAAAGTATCCGAGGCATAGTTGACTCACTTATACATGTTCTACAAGGATTCTTTCAGCTGGGTGTGAGTCCACATAACACTGGTTTACCATGGAATTCAAGGCCTAAATTTAAGGCTCATAGTAATTTGGATGTTGGAAAGCCAATAATTGCCTACTGGTTCCAATCTAAATTCTATTCTAAAGTTTTTCATCTTGTGCACCTTATAGCACTGTTGTTAGCCTGGACTGAACCGCTTCAGCTATTATTCCAGCATCACTGTTGTTCATGGATTTCGGTTCGACCACTGGTCCTTTGTGGTTGAACTAGCGAGCAATTTTTTTATTTCTCAATGATAGTGGTCTTTCCCTTTTCCTAGTCTTCACAGCATAACCCTTTTCCCCCATATCCCACATACCCAGACCTGTCAAAGAATGGAACCCTCTAGAAGTGAATGCAAAATGATGTCTATAAGAAAAAGTATTTAACTAACCCTTCTCTTCTGGAGTTCCTATCCTTGGTGGTCCTTTTACTGGTGGCATTTTCTTCTTCTCTCACAACACTGCCCTTATCCACCTCAATGGCAGTGCCCTCCCAACTTGGTGCCCTTATCAAATTCAGCAGTGATTTCATCCAGAAACCTGATGGCAACATCCTTTATTTGCCCCTTAGCAGCTACTTCGCTTTCCCCATATGAGCCACCATGTGAGCGAGAAGAGACGAAGGTGTGAGGCTCTATTAATTAAGATTTTCCATAGATATAGTTTCAGTTTGTTTTATCATTCTTTTTAATAATCAAATCTCATGGTCAGTGGACCCATCCACCTTAGTGGTTTGAATGACTTCTTGGTTTGGTGGACCAGATGTTGATTAAATGATTTTTTTAGAATAATGGATTTTGATTTCTCCCAATCCACAAAGGTTTGAAGGTGACCGGTCCAGTTGACTTATCGAGGTTCTAAAACATTTTAGTGCATTTCTTGATGCACCCTTAACTGCTCAACTAATATTCTGGTGTTAGTTTGGTAATGTCAAATGTAACCAATGCAGTTTTTCTGGGTTCAAAAATTAGTATGTTACTTTCTCAACCTGCTTTGATTTGGTTAGGGATGCTAAAATTGATTTATCAGTTTTGCAAGAGTAATTGCATCACACTCTTAGCACTCTCTTCTTTTTAAGTTATGATATGGTTATCTGACAATTACTAGTTCAGCACTGGATTATATCTATTAATGATAAAGAACATGAAAAACAAGGGCATCAAATTTTCTTGAAGCTATTCATCTTGTCTGCCGGCCCAGGTCATGGTGAAAAAAAAGTCTACATGACAATGACTTTCATGTTTCAGGAGCATCATGATCTTTTAGTGGCGACCTTACCTGCTGCAGAATCTGCCCTCATGGTATGACAAGATATGCTTCCCTTTGCTCTTAATATGTGATGCATGTAGAAATTAGGAAGATCAAGCCAACTGACTTCATGTTTATTGTAAAACTGTAACAGAGGTTTCTGGATGTGCTCAACCAATATGAGGTGATATCTGCCATATTCTATCACGCAGACAAAGAGAGATTGAGGCTTCTACAGCATGAACATCAGCAAAGTCAGTTGTAGCTGAAGCTAATTCTATCTCAGAAAAAGCTCGGGCATCATTTGAAGTTCAGGCTCATGAGTTTGCACAGGCCAAAGCTGTGGTGGTTGATAAATCTCAAGAGCTAGCTATGTGGGTGGATCAACATGGGAGGGTCCTCGATGCATTACAGCGTGATTCAATTCCGGATATGCAGGCATGCATAAAGTTAAGTGGCATGGAAGAAGCCTTTTCTCTTACTTCTGCCGTTCTAGTGTCGGGAGTTCCACTGACAATTGTTCCAGAGCCCACACGAGCACAATGCTATGATTTGGACAGGGAAGTTTACCATATAGTTGCTGAGTTGGACAATGGGCTTTCCTCTGCAATTGAAGCACTCCATGAGTATGCCTTGGCATTGCAAAGAATTCTCCCGCTAAACTACATTACGACCAGCCCAGTGAGTGGCTGGGCACATGTTCTGCAACTATCTGTAAATAGCATTTCATCTGACATCCTCTCCCTTGCAAGAAGGCAGGCTGGTGATCTTATTGCAAAGACCCAGGGGGAAAGTGCTGATTTGGTTCAGCAAAGGCATCATGACCTCATTCATAAAATGGAAAGATGTATGATGGAGATAGAGAAAGTCAATGATGAACGTTCTGAGTTGATGAACTCCATAGGATCAGATGCTGAAGCAAAATCTAAAGAGCGCCTGTTATCTGCTTTCACAAATATATGCAGTCAGCAGGTTATTCAAGAAATGAAGATGATACATCAAGTATTCATTTAGTTCAAAAGAATGAAAGATTAAAAGATTTAAAAGTGCAGGGGGATCTTGAAGAGAAGAAAGTAAAGATGTTAGCTGTTTTAAACATGGCTGTAAATGAATTGTATGAGGAGGTTAAAGCAAAAGTTATAGATATCTCTCATAAAAGCACTAGCAAACTTGGCTGGAGAACAGGAGATGATGGTTTGCAACCTGATTCTGTAGCAACTTTCCACGAGTTTGAGGAACAGATTGAGAAATGTGTACTGGTTGCAGGATTTGTCAATGAAGTTCAGGAATTGGTTGGCATTGATTTACCTGGGATCAGTATAACTACTGATGATGTAAAGCTTACATCTGAAAGAAACTGGGCTTGTGTGTTCCAGAGTAGTTTGTATTCCACAAGGCATTTGATCGAGCAAATGACTGAAGTTGTTCTCCCTGAGATAATTAAGTTAGCTATCTCTTACAACTCAGAAGTAATGGAAGCTTTTGGAACCCTTTCTCAAATCCGCGGCTCCATTGATACAGCACTAGAAAAACTCACTGAGGTGGAGCTAGAGAGAGCATCCTTGATAGAGCTAGAAAAAAACTACTTTGTGAAGGTTGGTCTCATCACAGAGAAACAATTAGCTCTTGAAGAAGCTGCTGTGAAAGGCCGGGACCATCTATCTTGGGAAGAAGCTGAAGAGCTAGCGTCCCAAGAAGAAGCTTGTAGAGCGCAGTTAGACCAACTCCATCAAACTTGGAACCAGAAAGATATGCAGAGCTCTTGTCTAACAAAGATAGAAAATAATATTAAAAATTCATTAATTTCTACTGAACATATCTTGGCATCTTTAATAAGTGTAGAAAAGAGGGGGATCCATACAATAGAAGCAAGGCTCTTCTTGCTGCATTAGTTGAGCCCTTCTCCAAGCTGGAATCAATTGATCAAATGCTGCCATCATATGGCACTCTTCCTTTTAACTCAAATTGTTCCTCATCTAATCTAGCAGATCTTGGGACATCCAGTTCTTCACTATCTGAATCGATGTGGGGATTTGCCAGCTTGTTGAAGAATCATGCTTTCTTTGTTTGGAAAGTTGGTATTCTGGACTCCATTCTTGATATATGCATTCATGACATATCATCTTCAGTAGATCATAATTTTGGTTTTGATCAGCTTTGCAATGGTCTTAAGAAGAAGCTTGAAATTCATCTACAAGAACAAGTTAATCGGTACTTGAAAGAAAGAGTAGCTACTAGTCTCTTGGTGCAGATAGATAAAGAAAATGAGAACTTGCAGCACATGATAGAAGCAAGAAGGCAGTTTGCTTCTGATCAAGTAAAAAGAGATTCTGGAGCAGTGAGAAGAGTCCAGCTTATGCTTGAAGAATACTGTAATGCTCATGAGACTGCCAGGGCTGCCAGGTCAGCAATCTCTCTTATGAAAAGGCAGGTAAATGAGTTTACTGAGGCTCTGGGCAAGGCCATGTTGGAGATTGTTCAGATGGGATGGCTGCATGACCTCTCCTTGCCATATTTGCTTAAAACCAAGGTCTTGTCTCAAAAAATTCTTGGTGATGATGAAGTTTTGTCCTTGGTTTTAAACCTTAGCAGGTCAAAACTGTTAGAAAAATGCAGTCTTCTATGTCGACAATAGTGCGATCACTGGAATGCCTGCAAGCTTGTGAAAGAACTTCTTTGTCAGCAGAAGGACAGCTTGAGAGAGCCATGGGATGGGCTTGTGCCGGCCCAAACATTGGAACTGGAAGTTCTTCGTCTAAGAGTTCAGGAATTCCATCTGCATTCCATGATCATCTATTGAGAAGGAGACAGTTGCTTTGGGCAGCTCGGGAACAGGCATCTGATATTATGAAGCTCTGCACATCGGTGATGGAGTTTGAAGCATCTAGAGATGGTCTTTTTTGGATACCTGGAGAGAAATCTTCCGGACAAACTACTGGCGATGGTAGAACATGGCAACAAGCTTACCTGAATGCCTTGAAAAGATTGGATGTTGCTTTTCATTCTTTTACACGTATGTTTTCATTCTGGCTAGATAACTCAGTCTCTATATTGTGACATTTTTCATGTAAATTATTCTTCCTTAATATGTTAGCTGCCGTTTTTTTGTTTTTCTCCTTTTGTTATTACCTCATGTACCATTTCTTCAAATTAGGTGCCGAACAAGAATGGAAGCTGGCACAAAATAACATGGAAGCTGCTGCCAATGGCTTGTTTTCTGCTACTAATGAACTCTGTATTGCCTCTGCAAAGGCAAAGTCAGCTTCAGGTGTGCTAATAGGCCCTCTTATTTTTGCAGTATGCAATATGCAAGCATGCAGATGTAAAGATGGATGATGATGCTTCACATATTTTGCAGGTGATCTACAAGACACCTTTGCAGCCATGCGGGAGCATGCTAAGGAAGCTAGTATGGCATTATCTGATTTTAGTCATGTTTCAAACGGGCACACTGCTTTGACTACTGAATGTGGTTCCATGCTTGAGGAGGTACTAAAGTTTGTTTGATAATATAAATTAAGAAGTTATAGATGAGCTTACTAGATATATTCAAAATGATATTTCATAGTACATGTTATTTGCAAATGATATATAATTAGTGGATAAAACTATGGCTAGGCTTTGTCATAAGTTCGAATTATGAGAAAATGTATTAGGAATTTAAAAGCTTTATTAAATAGGATGAAGATAGAATACATGAAATGCGATTTTAGTACAATTAGAAATAAAAATAAAAGTAAGAATTGAAGATCATGAAATTTTAAAAGCAATCATTTTCGATATTAAAAAGTGAGGATGGTGTTATGTACAGGATTAAAGTTGGTTGGATAAAATGTAATAGTGTAATTAGAGTACTATGTAATCGTAGAATAAAGAAAATTTTTATAAAATAGTTATAAGATCGGTTTATTCTTTATGGTACAAAGTATTGAGCGATTAGAGGATTTCATGTCCACAAGATGAATGTGGCTGAAATAAGAATATTAAGATGGATGAATAGTAATACAAGAAAATATAAAATAAGAAATGAAGTCAACAGAGGTAGCATCAATTGAGGATAAATGGAAGAATGATGACTTTAGATAGTATGGATATTTGTAATGTAAACCTAGAGATGCACCGATATGACAAAATGATTTGATATATGTAGAAGGAAAAAGAGGTAGAAGTAAACTAAAAATTACATGGGATTAAATGATAAAGAATGTTAAATTTTTTGTAGCTTAAAAAAATATGACTCAAAATCGAGTAGAATGTAATACACATGGAAATGAGTCATCATTGAAGTTTCCTTTGACATAAAAATTCTCATTATATTGAGTACATGTTAGTATGTGCAAGAATGTGCCCCTTACAAAGTTGCCAGACATAATATATCATCAAGGAGACCATACTTAGCAATCTGCTATAGTGGCTTCGCTGATCGTGAAAGTTAATGAGTTCAGTTTTTTACCAGGTTTCATAGAGACAAAACGTAATCTGAAATCTACAATTACATGAGAGACAATCAACATAGCTCACCTTTAACATATTTCAGTAGTCATACACATGCATTTCTTCTTTGTCATGTATGTCATTGATGTTGGGCCTGAATTGCCTTTTTTGGTTCTTCATGTTGTGCACTGATTGTGTGTAGGTATTGGCTATAACAGAGGGTTTGCATGACATCTACAGTTTGGGAAAGGAAGCTTCTGCGGCACATAGTGTGCTTATGGCAGATCTTTCTAAGGTTTTCTTCTAGGCTCACACTGAAATTTCTTGAACTTCCTTGGTGTCTTGCGTGAAATCGCAATTTGTTGCTCAGCTCACAACTACATTGTGCTAGCCTCTCCTAAGGTTTTAATGATGTAATTTATCAAATTTTGATATAGGTTGTTTCCATATACTTGCAGGCAAACATGATCCTCCTTCCAATTGACGCTTCTCTATCTACTGATGTAGCTGCTATGGCTGATGCAATCTCCAAGGAAGGAGAAAGCAATGCGGATGTTTCTCTGATTCATGGACAAGCTCTGTACCAGTCTTACATCTTCAGGCTTAGGGAGGCTTGTCAATCTTTGGTACCTTTGGTGCCATCGCTCATCTATTCTGTAAAAGAATTGCATTCCACATTAACCAAGCTTGCACGGGCTTCAAGCCTACATGCAGGAAACCTCCATAAAGTAATTCTCTTGAAGTGTAACTTGTTTGATTAGTAACTAGAAAATTTTAGTTGCTTGCTAGCTGTTCGCTAGTTTGGACTTTGCTCCATCTGCTCTCCTTTGCATCCCCCTCCTCCCCTCCCCCCTCTTCTCCTTTTCTCCCTCCCTCCCTCCCTCCTGATTTTGGAAGGTAATTAAAATATGTTGTGTTTGGAATTTGCATTGGAGACCAGAAGCCCAAAAAACTTGTCTAAACCCAACAAGATACTGCTTCAGCAGTTTTCATCCAACAACTACCGATTTAAGAAAAATTTCTAAGCAGAATCTGTAAGAATACTGGATTCTGTTTTAATAATTACACAAGTTTCTATATGCATCTGTGTAGAAGTGCTTGTGCAGTTTTTTCTTCTTTCGTTTACACAGTTCCATCTTCTGCAGGCTCTCGAAGGTCTTGGGGAAAGTCAGATGGTAAGATCACAGGACCTTGCTCTATCAAGGTCCGAACTTTCAAATGGTGCCATTCTACTTGGTAAGGAGAAGGGGTCTACTGGGAGCAGTGGAGACAGTATTGAGGATTTAGATACAGCTGGTGAATTTTCTTTGCTAGATGAAGGATGGATCTCTCCTCCAGAGCACACATACAGCAGCAGCACATTGTCCAACATCACTTTAAGGGAAGCAAGTCTTTCTGAGAACTTGGACAAAGTAGAATTGTTCTTGCATGGTATCAATGCTGGAGGTGACAGTAACACCAGAGTTTCCTCTACGCATACTAATGAAAAACAGGGTGCTTATGTTGGGAAGCCAGAATCTGAATGTTCAAGAGAAGTGGACAGCGCCAATAGTCAATTGGCTGCTGTACCACCAGATCCAAGCATAAGTATGCAGGCTTTGTCATTATTGAATGAAGCTACAGTGACTCATCTTTATAGTGTAGAGGAGATAAATGAGAAAACAAAGCCTTCACATAATTATAATGAACAGCACTCTTCAAAGCAAGGCAGGGGATATGGGGGAAGTCACGATGATCCTTCTTCCTGTTCAGATTCTGCAAGTCGGATGATAAGGGGTAAGAAATCATGGTCATTTGATGAGTATTTGCTGGTGTTATTTTGTGATATCATTTTTTCCCCCATTATATCAAGTATAATGATGCACAATAATTAAGAGAACTAAATGTCCCAATCATAAGTAGAAAAAAAAATCCTTTCTTGAGTCCAAAATCCATTTTAATCAAACTTTATAAACCACATGTGCAACTAGTTTCTAGAAATATAAGAGTTGCTTTAAGGATGAAATCCATCACTACAGATAATGGAACGCGTCTTGGTTTTACTATTTTAGTGTCATCTAAAGAAAATATGCTTCACTTTAATGTATTTTGTGGATATATTTTCATAACCTTTTGTTAGGAGAAAGGCTTGGTTAACAAAGTAGAATTTGTTGAGTCAATTGCAAATAGTTGGGAAAAAGCTTGATAACCGTATATATGGTTAAACAAAGAAATGCTTTGCCTTAAAATTGAAAGCATTAAATGTGTCATACTCTTATTATTAAAGAATATCATCAGTTCATTTGATAATGGTCATGGTAGCGGTGCAGGTGAAAACTTGTTGAGTGATTTATTTGGTTGCCTTGAAATGGTAAGAAATGACTCCTCTATTTACCTTCAAATGAAAGCAGGGGAAAAGAGGAAAATGATTCTTATAACATCAGTGATTCTTGTGCTGCATACTAGAATAATACATGAAACACATAGGAAGCCTTAAGGAGCCACTAATAAGTGGTTCGCCCAAACTTCCTATGTTTTAGAGAAGTCAATTGGATATATTTCTCTCTTGCATGTTTTAGAGAAACTTCCTATGTTTTAAAGAGTTATAACAAGAAGTCAATTGGATCCATTCTAAGACTAACAATTTCACTTTAAAATGATAGCTCTTGCTCCTTAAGATTAAGACAGGTTATGGCTCTGACTCCTTGTTATAACTCTTTTTCCTACTTATAGCTCTTCCACGGCTTTGAACAACTTTCACTGACACTTCTAAAAGCGACCCTACGATGTTTCTGTCATTGAAGTAGCCTTTCTTAGGGGTTCTAACCAGGGAGCATGAAGATCCCAAGAGAAGGAACGAGAAAAACCGAAATCTTCCTACGTGAACAATAAGTCCTTTTGTTTACAAGTCTTCTTTATATAGTAATTCGACCTACTGCGCCGGATCCCTTCCTTTGGCTTTTGGCTTCAGCTTGGCTTTCGCTCTGTGTGACTTTTGAGCTGTCTTACAAGTCTAGTAGAACCAGTTGCTAAGGTGTATAGTGCAACTTGTCGGACATGTCATATAGGATTTCCATCCACCCCCACTCTCAAGTCTGGATCTGACTTTATCAACCAGCGGACCGTCAAAAATTGCAGAAAGTCTTGATTCATTTACATTGTTGTTTTATCTCCTGTTCGGTTGGGACGTGCCTGGTTCAGTGTCAGGATTGGTTTCAAAAAAAAAGTCAAGACCGATTTTTTGGGAGATCTACTGTGCATTGGCAACAAAGCCTCTTGGTAACTGATTTTATGAGTCTTATGGTCACTCCAGAACTTGAGGGTGGACTAGTCCATAGAAGCTGGGTTTTCTTTTTAGTTTTTCTCACTTTTCTTTTGAAGGCGATGGACATTCAGCTGTAGTTCTATGTCAAATCAAAGAGTTCTCCATGACACCTTAAAGAAGAGTACTTTATTAGTTATGCTTTGATCTTGTAATTCATCATTATATCTTTTACATGGAGTGATAGAGACCATTCAAATCCTTGTCACATGATTTACAATGTGAGGTTGTCTTGTCTGTGTAATTCTTAACAATTATGACAGGACACTGGGATGCAGTTTTTATATCTGCTTTTACTGGTCATGATGGATTTTTAGCTGCATCAATCGCCTTTAAATCATGAGATCCATATTGTTACAAAAAAGGTTTTGTTAAATTGTCTTTCTATTTTGAACCTATCAGCTGATACCAATCCATGGCCAATTCAGTGAGAAAAAAACGAGCAGTTCGAAGAGGTGTTGCTGATGACATTTTTCCTTTTTATCTGGAGATGCATACAGGAGCTTATTTATTGACAACCAATGCAAATGGGTCAACCATGGGTTTTGGATTTTAAGTGAAAGGTGGTGGTTATCTATTTCTAGGTTTTAGTACATGCAATGCACATGATAAAGAATTATAAGGGAAGGTAGTTATTTTGTTACTTGATTTTACTTTTTAGCACATGTGATGGACATGATAAACTACACGTCCAACTACATCTATAAAGACAGCTAAATGCACCATTTTTTTCCTTCTTAGGAAGTATAGGATTGTCACTGGATGTGAAATAATGGTTGGCCAGACTTTGGATTTGGGGTGTCATGATGCTGGCATTGTAGCAGAGAAGATTGTTTCAACATATATGTGTGTGTATTTATTCCATTTCAAGATCTGACCCAAAAGGTAGAGGGCTTTTTTAACCATGCAGAAGGTGCAGTAGCAGTTGCAGATTATGGCGGTTGATGGTAATTGACTGCCAAAATGAAGCATCAACTCTATATGATATTTTCTATTGAAATCTTTGTAGATTACTTGTAGGTATAAAAGTTATTACTTGTAGGTAATTACTGATGCAACTCGATATAGAAGTTACTACTCTATATGATTGCTTGTATGCATGTATGTGCAATTATTTTATGATTCTACTGATGCAAAACCAGGACATCTTTTCTGAGGTATATGCTAGACCTACGTCCAGAAATCTTCTTAGAGTAAGACATTTGTTAACCGTATCTCCACTTCTCTAACATTACTTGTAGTTATAAAAGTTATTACGGACTAGATATTATGTATTATTAGCATTATATAGAATTTGCAGTCTTTGTTGTGAATCCTCAGTTACCCATCTACTACTTTTCATTCTTCCTTACCATCCTGATAGAACATATACATTCTGCAGCCACCAGGCAGTTCTATGGTTTAGATGTTTGAATGGTATTATTATCACTTATTATTCTTAAGTGTTGATGCATTAAGGTATCTAATTTATTTGACTTACCATTTGTTTTGAGAAACTAATTTAGCTGAACTGTGTTCAGTTTGACTTAGACTTCCGTTCCAACCAGGCAGTGTTATGGTTTAGATGTTTAAATTGCCGTATTATCAAATAGTTATTTCAGTTCGATCTATTAAGGTATCTAATTGGTTTGACCTACCATTGATTTGAGGGAACAATTAAGCTGAACTGGCTGTTAAGTTGGCTACCTTTTTTTTCCTTCAAGAGAGAAAGGGTTATAACTCTAGGTTGTGGAAAGATATTTTAAGTTTAAGTTTGTTGATCATGTACATTTATGTTTGTTGACAGGTAAGAATGCTTACGCTTTATCAGTCCTGAGACAAGTTGAGCTGAAGATAGATGGGAGGGATGTTGAAGATATCAGGTACTCATACTGTGACAAGAATTGCTCTCTGTTATGTGATTAGTGGGCTTGAATTTACACTGCACTTTGTTGAGCCTTCGTGATTTCTTTTGTAGGTCTTTGAAAATTGCAGAGCAAGTAGATTTTCTCCTTAGGCAGGCTACAAGCATAGACAACTTATGTAACATGTATGAAGGGTGGACCCCTTGGATATGACCCTTTGGTTGGTTTTCTCCACTTTCCTGTTCAAGCTCATTAAGTAATACTTGTCTTTCCAGGTAATTATTATT
Organism: Calamus simplicifolius; assembly: GCA_900491605.1. Taxonomy (NCBI): domain Eukaryota; kingdom Viridiplantae; phylum Streptophyta; class Magnoliopsida; order Arecales; family Arecaceae; genus Calamus; species Calamus simplicifolius. The sequence goes on from UESW01004389.1 coordinate 496,747, forward strand.
ATCGTTTGCTTTTTTATTGACTTTTTTCAATCCAAGTAAAATCTAATGCATTAAGGGGTGTTTGGTGCCTATAATCTAATTGCATGCGATTAAATTACATGCTGCAATACAATTATCATTGAATTAGCATACTAATAATAATTACTAAAGAATTATATAAATTAAAAGATATATTTCAATTTTATAATAACCAGACATTATTTTTCATGTGTATTATAATAACTTTTATTTATTATATACAATTATAATTATTATAACATCATATATAGATTACTATGATAATAATACTAGTATTGTGATACTATTTTCATAATATTGCTCATGATGGAGAACATTGGGACAAGGTGTTGATTTTAGATTGGGATGTAACACCAAAATATTAGAGAATTAATCTAGTTTTCTATTAGAAAAGTCAATTATGTAAGCTATTTTTTTTTCCGAATGTTAATAGACATGCATAAAAAAGAAAGATAAGATTTTAATACAATTTCTATTGATTTACAAGTAGCATATAGGTATTAGAAAAGAAAAGAATCTACGTTAATTATATTAATATGATTTGAAACATAATTAGTATGAGAATTATTAGTGGTAATATTAATTAGTTTTCAATCATGATAGATTTACACTAATGATTTGCTTTTAAGTCTTTAACCTTTTACGTTTGCGATGAATGGATTTATTGAAATATTAAGGATGATATTTCTTAGTGCATGCTATTTATGGATAATAGAATTTTAATGGATGAAACTAAGATCAAAGTTAATCATAAATTTAAATTATAAAGAAGTGTATTAGAATATAAATATTTTAAGGTAAGTAGGATCAAGATAAAATTGTAGTTTTAATAAAAGTAAAAAAAGAGATGAAGGTATAGTTAAAATGTAGGAGCTTTTAGGATATCATCATTTTTGATTTTTTATGAACGATTATTCAATTTGAAAAATAAATACTAACTATAGAACTAAAGTAACTTGCAAAAAATAGAGAAGCGATGTTACCTAAAAGTTAGTGTCATACTCTAGTAAATAGCGCTAAGATGGAGTGGCATCCGTTTGCAAGAAAGACTTTTGTCCTTCGAGTTATCATAATTTAATTGGTTTTGGTTGTGGACTAATCCTCTTTCACTGACTGATCATCACACTTAAATACCACGAAAGCCGCATATTTTATTTCAGAAGGGGGGCTGATTTTTTTTTTTTTTTGTCGTTTCTTGTTGCAGGAAAAATGTGACTTTTCTCTTTGGATTCATCGACCTGTGAATGCCACATGTTTATTGAAATGTTTGGCCGCAAAAGAGGGCTCACTTTCGCTGGCGCATCAAACTAAGGGGCTCACTTTGGCGCATCAAATCAAACCAAGGACAACTAGGGACAGAGGCGGAGAGGCAGACTTGTCAGCTGGGGGTTGACGAGAACACCCATAAAATATGGGTTGAAGGTGGTCCGTTTTGTCCACCCGATCACAAGAGCGCACGCCAGGAGCACCTTGGCTGGTAAAGATGTAGTGTTCCCTCAAGTTTATACTAGAATACATTCCCTCTCATCTTCGCAATTCATTCTTCCTGTGGGCTCTGCTTCCAATGTATATCGCATGAATAGCGCAGGCCGCCTTTTCCGGTGGTGACGGTTCCAGCCTATTGACCGGACCTGTTGGGAGCCAGGCCCAGGCCAGCAGATCAAATCCAAACCTTCGCCTTCGATCTCAGAGGCTGCGGATCATTCCAACCGACTGTCAGTCAGCTTACGACGATTGCCTGGACCTTTTTTTTTATTATTATTGTTGCTGTTTTTATTTTTTATAAATGCGATCCCTGTCTTAGTTGACTCTCTTAGGTGAGCTTATCACTGCGTGCATTTACGTGTTAATATCTGTCCATCTTGGTTGTCATCACCCTTTGTCATGGTTGACTGCGATACTAAAAATCAATGATACAATGGATATTTCGTTTGCTGCATTGCGAATGGCTACCTGAAAGCAACATGGCATAGTTTGGGATTGTGGTACAAATTAATTAGGACTTTCTCTTCACAAATGTCTTGCTTAAAGGCAACTTAGAGAGAGAGAACCGGCCTGCTTGAATGAAGTTCGGCTGCTGGCTTCAAAAACTTTTTAACCAGAGCGTGGGATTGCAGTTCAGTGGTGGCTTAGAAGCAATTTTTTTTAATTTTGCACTACTTTTGCCAAGGGATGCCATCGTAATAGCGTTACATTGTTTTGAGTTAGTCGATTCTCATCTAGATAAGAACTGTCTTGGCACTGGAGCACCCAAGATGGTGAACAGCCGGGTCTCGTAGGATAGGCAATCATAATAAATGAGATCTGTTAATTATTACAGTTAAGCATGATTTTTGGGAAGCTAATGGAGATTCGCACATACAGTTAAATTTCTAAGTGAACATTGAGGGTCAAAGTAGGGTATCCCTTTGATTTTATATCCAGCTTAACACAGAGAAGCTATTTTTATATTTTAAACTTGCCCAGTGATTATAATATAACAATCTTACTGCTATGGTCAGAGGTGCAATATTCTCTGATCTTACCATTATTATCAATTTCTTATTACTATTTATAGATATTATTAGATTTGGACAGCATCATGTTTGCATTGTTTATGTGAAAGAAAGCAGTTCTACTGACAGAATAATAAAATAAGCTATCGGTGATAGCTGCATTACTTACGCTAGATTTGGAACTAGCTCGTTCACTCTGTGTCCGTCAAAAACCGTCAATAACCACTCAATTTAGGAAATTACAATAATATGTTTAAGTATGGATTTAGGAAATTACAATAATATGTTTAAGTATGGTTCCTCAATAAATACAGTTAGCATTGCTGCAATAAGGCCATCAGAAGATAGATCCTATGAACCTTTAAGAGCTAGAAGAACCTAAAAAGAGAAGATCTGCAAAATAGTGGATAGAGTAGGCATTGTGAAGTCCTCAATTATCTCTACATAAGGAGATAGCTCGAGGATATGAGCGAACACCTCTACATAGTGATGAAAGAAGTCCAAAAAGAACTTTTTGAATGACCTCGAGCCAGAGATGGATCCTTTCTTCATGGAGGAGAGAGATGATGATGGAGTTGTTATCACCGAAGTCTAAAATGTTTTAGTTGGAACAACAAGATAGCTTGGGCAACCTTAAGGATCAGATGTTGATGATTGTTTAAGAAACCTTGGATATTATCGTGTACAGTATTTCTAGTCACTAAGATGGCTTAGATTTGGTACTCTAACCTTCAGTCAAAACCGATTGCCTCATTCAATTAGCAAGAAATTCCTTAGTCACTTCTAGCATCAATTAGAAGAAAATAAGCTTGAGCTTGATGTCATTAAAGCAGTAGAAGGGTGAGCCTATATGGGATTATGTCAAGCACTTTAACAATGAGGTCCTCGAGGTTAAAGATTTATAATAGTTTATCAAAATTGTCACTCTCATGCATGGTTGCTTAACTAACCTTTTACCTTGCTAAGCAAACTAAAGAGGCTTCTAGGGAGTAGCATGAGCTGCCTTCTCCTTGGATAAGAAGAATCTTGATTGAGGAAACCAAAAAGGAGGTAAAGCGAAAAAACCATAAAGTGACATTACAAAAATCAAGAAGTTTACCTCGGTATGAAGAGAAATATGTTCCATTGAACACCTCAAGGTAGCATATTTTCATAGTGATTAAGGATGGATCCTATTTGCAATGAAAGAAAACTTAAGGAGAAGGGACATACATAAGTACTACCACTTCCATCAAGATTATAGTCATGATACTAAGAAATACAAGTATTAAATAAAAAGCTTGAGAGTTGTATCTAAAGGGATTATCTTGGGAAGTACATCCAAGGCATTGTGAGCTCCTCTAGAAGGTTGAGACGCTGAGGCCCAAGTGAATCATTGAAGAAATAAGATGGCAACCAACCTATAGCTAGCATAATAAATGTTATGTCTGGAGGATTAGCATAATAAGTTGGTGTGCTTTCTATAAGCCAGTGTTGACATCTTTGCTTAAACCTCTATGAATATGTCAAGGATCAATTGCAAGGTCAACACATACAAATTGAGCATGGATTTGACTCAGCTTGTGTGGTAGGAAAGTGGAGCCTTATCCTAAAGAGATAAAAGGCAATCCAAAAAGAGATGAAAAACTATGTTGACCCAATTATTGATTTTGATGAATAACAAAAACTACATGAGTATATCTATTATATTACTAATGATTTTGATTAAGTGTTTCAGGTATTTAAATGCTTAATTAATCAAAATCCAAGAAAAATTAAGTTTGACCAAATGTCTAGTGTTAAGTATCAAGTTTCAGCATTTAGAGCCGACTCCAGAAGATTAAGAACCGACTCCAGAGCATATCGGAATAATTTGACACTTTTGACATGCGGTAGAGCTGACTCCTACAGAGTATGAAACAGTTTGATGCTTTCGGCATGCGGTAGAGCTGACTCTACTAGAAAGACAGAAAGTTCTCAATTCTGCATCGAGTTGGAGTCGACTCCTGCAGAGATTAGAGCTGACTCCATCGGTTATACAGAGAATGTGTTTTCAGGGCTTTAGTCGAGCCGGCTCCCACATTCACTATAGCCGACTCCCGCACGAAAAGGTGTCGACCCATCGAAAAGCCCGAGCCGACTCTATGACGGACAAAAGTTTCACGTTTCGCTCATCCTGCATTCAAGCCAACTCCAGGTTTGCTCGAGCCGACTCCAACCTATCAGGAGAGGACTCCAGAGATGTCAGAGATGACTCCAAACTCTGACATTTATCCAACGGATTTCAATGGCTCTTTCCTTTTCCGTGCTAAACTCATCCTTAAGCATTATCAATGGTTAGTTTTCTTCTAAAAGAGAATTAAGAGGAGATTATAAATCACCAAGGGACCGTTTTGAAAAGAAGAACACAAAAGAGAATAGAAAAAGAAAAGAGTTCAAATTTGAAAACTCTTTTGTTCAAAACAGAGATTAAGGAAATCCAAAGCATTGGTAGGCCAATCTTGAAGGATTTCTACCAAATCAAAAGAAGAAGAAGAGAGCCTTGTTCTTCGAAAGCCTCTATATTAAAGATTCTTCCAAAGCTTCAAGCTCAACTTGAGGAAGATCATTTCTACGAAAAAGAAGAAAAGAAAAAAAGAAAAGCCCAACTTTAGAAATGTTCTAATCAGGCTCTTCTATTTTTACTTTCATTATATTGTCTTATTTTCTTATTTGAGGAGCTTTATATCTGTTGTAACTATTTCTTTATTACATTTACTTATTGATTCAATCAGAGAGTTGAATCAAGGGAGGTAGTTTGGCCTTGTTCAAGATAGGAGGCTTGTGATAGGTTTTGTACTAGTGATCATGTAAAAACCAGCTAAGTTCATTGTGATCTCGTTGTAAAACAAGTTTGAGTTGTGAGCTTGTAAAACAACTCTGCTATAATCATGGTGATTATAGTGTGGCCCAAGATTTTCTTGAGAGTGGATGTAAGTGTAACTAACATCAAACCACTATAAATTTCTTGTGTTTGTCATGCTTATCTCTCTTTCTCTCAGCTCTATTCTTTGCACTCTGCTTAGCATTCTTGCACTACTCTCATTGCATTATTTCTTGTGCATTACTTTGGGAAATAATTTTTTTAAGCTCCAAAATTTTTAAGAACCCAATTCACCCCCCTTCTTGAGTTGCCATCTGGGCCAACAATTGGTATCAGAGCTTGTGCTAATCCTTCCTTGATCTAACAATCAAGAGCTAAAGATCCAAATAGCAGCTCAAGCTGGTTTTTCTTTTTTTGAGGGACAATCCATCAATCATCCACCATTGTTTAATGGCACTAACTACTCATATTGAAAAGCTAAAATGTGGATGTTCATTCAAGCTTTGGACTATGATTTATGGAGTGTCATTATCAATGATTCTAGCACACTCACACACTTAATAGATAGATCCATTATTCTTAAGCCCGAAAGGGATTGGAATGAGAATGATAAAAAAATGGCCCAGCTCAATGCCATGGTCATGAATGTTCTATACTATTCCTTAGATGCAAATAAATTTAATAAAATATCAACTTACATCTCAGCCAAAGAGATATGGGATCGGTTGGAAGTCACTCACGAGGGTACCAACCAGGTTAAAGAGTCCAAGATCAACATTCTTGTGCATAAATATGAACTCTTTAACATGGATCAGAATAAATCCATCACTTGCATGTACACTAGATTTACTGATATAGTGAATGGATTAAAAAGTCTTGAAAGACCTATACTAACTCAAAGCTTGTTCAAAAAATTCTTAGGTCCCTTCCAAAGAGCATAGAAAATAAAAGTGATAGCAATCCAAAAAGCCAAAGATCTGAATAGTTTACCTTTGAAGGAGCTCCTTGGATCACTCATGACCCATGAACTCATAATGAAGCAACATGTGAAAGAAGATGTGAAGAAGAAAAAAATAATCACACTAAAACCTGTTGAAAAGGAGAAGTGCAACAGTGAAGAAGATGAAGATGATGAAGACACCGCTCTTCTTGCAAGAAAATTTAAGAAATTTATGCAAAGAAGGAGATCATTTCACAAAAGAAAACTTGGTATCAAATTGGAAGGAGATAAGACGAAAGATAAGGAGAAGGAGAAAGATCTCGTAATTTGCTATGAATACAAAAAGCCCGAACATTACAAATCTGAATGTTCTCAACTCAAAAGGGATATAGAAAGAAAAAAAAAGCGTATGTTGCAACATGGAGTGACGGTGATAAATCTTCATCCGAAGAAGAACAACAAGAAGTTGCTAACATATGTTCTATGGAAATGAAGAAGAGGTATGTTATGAAAGTCCTATTTATGATTTCACCTTTGATGAACTTTATGATACTTTCAATGAATTATTTAGTGATTTTAAAGTCTTGAAAATAAAGAATAAAGTTTTGAAAACTAAAAACCAAAACGTTCTTACAAGGAAAGATGAATTTACCATTGAGTTTGAAAAGCTAAAATCTGAAAAGCAAAATTTAGAAAAAGAGAAAAACATGATTTCTACTAAAAATCAGAATTTAAAAAATGAAGTTGAAAAGTACAAAAATATTATTGACAAATTTACTTATAGCTTGGAAAGACTCAATTTGCTTTTGAATAATGAAAGAGCTATTTTTGATAAAGCTGATTTAGGATACAAACCATATAAGAAAAAAAACTAGTTAATAATTTTTTTGTTAAGAAATCAAATTGGCAATGATATTTTTGTTGTGGTAAGAAAGGTCATAAATCCTATGTTTGCAATCATAAGATATCTCATGTAAATACTGGTTACAAAGGTAAATTGATTTGGGTTCCAAAAGGAACTATATTTTTTGCTACTAACTATGAAGGACCCAAGAAGGCTTGGGTACCTAAACATAAGATGTGATTGCTATGCAGGTATGTCTTGCAGCCAAAGAATCAAAAAGAAAATGATATCTTGACAGCGACTGCTCAAGACACATGACGGATGATAAAGATCAATTCATCACCCTTGAAGCCAAAAGAGGTAGAGTGATGACCTTTGAAGATAATGGTTAAGGTCACATCATGGGTATTGGTAAAATTCAGATCACTCCATCCACTTTTATTGAGAATATTTTATATATTGATGGCTTAAATATAACTTAATTAGCATTAGCCAACTATACGATAAAAGTTTCAAAGTATCATTTGAAGCATCTATCTGTATAGTATCTAATCCCATTGACACTAGCATTATCTTTGTTGGAAATAGAAATCATAATATATGCTTAATTAACTTGGATAACTTATCTACAAGTAATCATTGCCTAATTGCTAATAATGCTATGGTAAATGAGACTGGATGGCTATGGCACCATAGATTAGGTCATGCAAGCCCACACTTGATTTCAAAATTGCTTAGAATGGATTTGGTTAAAGGTCTTCCAAAGTTGAATTTTGAAAATAATAGAGTTTGTGATGCATGTCAATTTAAAAAATAAACTAGAAATGCTTTCAAATCTAAAAATATTATTTCAACTTCTAGGTCACTCGAGCTACTACACATGGACCTTTTTGGACCTACTAGAACCACTAGTATATGCAGAAAGAAATATAGTTTTATGATAATAGATGATTACTCTAGATTCACTTGGGTACTATTTTTAACTCATAAAGATGAGACTTTCTTAGTTTTTCTAAAATTCTTCAAGAAAGTCACAAATAAGAAAAATACTACCATAGTGTCTCTTAGAAGTGATCATGGGACTGAATTTAAAAATTATTTATTTAAAAATTTCTGTATTGAAAATGATATCCATCATAATTTTTTAGCACTTAAGATACCTCAACAAAATGGAATGGTAGAAATAAAAATAGGACTCTATAGGACATGGCACGTACCATGCTATGTGAAAGCCAACTCTCAAAATATTTCTGGACGGAAGCTATAAACACGATTTTTTACATCCTAAATAGAGCCCTGATTAGATCAATCCTTAAGAAAATACCCTATGAACTATGGCATGATAGGAAGCCTAATATTAGCTATTTTTATGTATTTAATTATAGATGTTTCATTCACAACAATATGAAGGACAATCTAAGAAATTTTGATGCCAAATTAGCTGAAGGTATCGTATTAGGATATTCCACATCTAACAAGGCATATAAAGTATTCAATAAGAAGTATTTGATTGTAGAAGAGTCAATTCATGTAGTGTTTGATGAGTCTTTAGCATCAAATTCTAAAAAAAAAAAGATGATGGGAAAGATACTAATATTCTTAGAATTTTTTTAAAAAATTGAATATTGATGTATCTTTAGATCATGAACCTGAAGCTAAGGATGATGACTCACCTAAGAATAATAGTGTTGATACTACTCGTAATGATACAGATCTATCTAGAAATTGGAGATATGCTTATGGTCATCCAAAGGACCTAATCATAGGTGATCCATTTCAAGATGTAAGAACTAGATTATCCATAAGAAATATCAATAATCATCTTATATTTGTGTCTCATATAGAGCCCAAAATAATTGAGGAACCTGAAAAAGATAGTTATTGGATGTTAGCTATGCAAAAAGAGTTGAATCAGTTCACTAGGAATAAGGTGTGGACCTTAGTTGATAGACCAATAGATTATCTAGTTATAGAATCCAAATGAGTATTTAGAAATAGGTTAGACGAAGATAAAACTATTATTAGAAATAAGGCTAGATTGGTTGCAAAAAGATATAATCAGAAAGAAGACACTGATTTTGATGAAACTTTTGCGTCTGTTGCTAGATTAGAAGCCATAAGATTATTACTTGCGTTTGCATATTGCATGAATATTAACTTATTTTAGATGGATATTAAATATATTTTTAAATAATTTTATAAATGTAGAAGTTTATATTGAACAATCACTTGGTTTTGAAGATCATAAATTTTTAAATCATATTTTTAAACTACACAAAGCACTTTATGGTTTAAAGCAAGTATTTAGAGCTTGGTATGATAGACAGTAAATTTTTGATTGAAAATGATTTTTATAAAGGCAATGTTGACAAAACCCTATTTTTGAAAAGAAAAGAAAAGGATCTATTAGTGGTGCATATTTATTTTGATGATATAGTATTTGGTGCTACTAACAATCTTCTTTGTCAAGATTTTGCTAAGCTAATGCAGGAAGAATTTGAAATGAGCATGATGGAAGAACTGAATTTCTTTCTTAGACTCCAAATCAAACATAAAAGAAAGAATTTTCATTAACTAAATAAAATACACAAAGGACATACTTAAGAAGTTTGGTATGGAAATTATCAAACCTCTTGGTACACCAATGAGTCCTTCATGCAAACTCGACAAGGATGAAGATGGTAAAAAAATATATCAAAAGCTTTATAGAGGTATAATTAGTTCTTTACTTTATTTAATAGCTAATAGACCTGATATTATATTTGTTATATGCTTATGTGCTAGATATCAATCTAATCCTAGAGAATCTCACTTAATTGCTATAATTTTTTTTAGATATTTAAGTGGAACAAAAAATATAGGATTATGGTATTCTAGAGACTCACTATTTGATTTGATTGCATATTCTGATTCTAGTTTTACTGGTTGTAAACTAGATAGGAAAAGCACGAGTGGTGTATGTTAATTCTTGGTTTAGCAAAAAGCAAAATTCAGTTACATTATCAATTGCTGAAGCTAAATATGTTGTAGCTGAAAGTTGTTGTGCTCAAATCCTTTGAATTAAGTGACAACTTGAAGATTATGGCATCACACTTGATAGGATTCCAATAAGGTGTGACAATACTAATGCAATAAATCTTACCAAAAATCCAATTCAATACTCTAGAACTAAATATATAAAAGTTATCCACCATTTCATTAGATAAACTATTGCTAACAATGATGTTTGTCTTGATTATATGTGCACTGAAGATCAATTAACTGATTTATTTATAAAATCCTTGAGTGAAGAGAGATTTTGTTATCTTAAAGGAGAATTAGGTATTTGTGATCCATTAGAATAGATTTAAAATCCTTAAGAATGATTATCTAGATTTCAATCCATTTTCTTAAAAATTTTCTTATGTTTCTAAGAAAAATCATCTAGATGTTTGAATTCATTTATCTTCCATGCCTTAAGGATAATTTATTTAGGTTTTTGATCTTGGCTTGACAAGTTTTAGATTTTTGAAACTCTAAATTTTTTACTGAAACTATCGTAGAGCTGACTCCACTGAAGTTGGAGTTGACTCGAGAGTTTACAACTCTCTGTCTACTCATTGAAGCTAACTTGCATTACTGCAAGAGCCGACTTTATTTCGAGCACTAACTGTTTTATTAGTGCGGAGCCGACTCCATGCTTTGTAGGAGCCAACTCTAAGTGGTCCCCAACCAGCTTATCTAGGGTTGAGCCAATACTTTTCCAAATTAAATCATCTCCAAATCACTTTAACTCTCTTCCACTTCTCTCAAACTTCCAAATATCCTTGATTTCATCCTATATTGACTTTCTATGGCCCCCAAGCGCCGTGCATCTGCCATCAGAGTCTCTGTCACCACTGGGAGATGGCCCATGAGACGTTCGACGAGGGAACCATCACCCTGCACACCATCATCTTCTTCTACCTCCACACCAGATGCCATTCTAACTCCACCCTCTCTACATGTTGATCCTATGGCTAATAAAGCAATCACCACCGGGGGAAAGGTAGACTTTCATTTCTTTGGTCTTGAAGGATTTGATATTGGGAGTTTTTTGAGAAATATGGGATGAAAAAAGGTATGTTCTCTGAATGTTCGCACCTACCCTGCTCTAGTCAGAGAGTTTTATAGTAATGTAGGAAGAGGAGATGGTGGCCTGGTTAGTTATGTGAGAGAAATCTGAGTCCATGTAAATTTAGAAATTTTAAAAAATCTTTTGGAGATGTCAACTGATGGATTGACTGCTACTCATCCCAATGATAGAGGTGATGCTTTGTCGAGGATGTTGGGAAGGGAAGTAAATAAACTTGAAGATGTTTTTGCAAATTAACTGAATCTAGAGTTAAGACTTTTGCATAATATTGTAGTAGGATTCTTTTCCCTAAGAACGAAAGATTTGAATATATATCAGAAAGGGACATAGCCTTAATGAACTATGTATTGACTGGACATCCCATTAATTTGGCGAGAATGATGATAGGCTACATGGCTGAGGCTAGTACTAAGAAGAGGTCAACTCTGCCCTATAGGATGGTGTTGACATTAATTTTTATTAGCCAAGGGGTTGATATTTTGAAAAATAAACCGCAGAAGAAGTTGAGGCACACAGACTACTATAATATCTCCACCCTACACCGCATGGGATTCCAGAAGATTAATGGATAATGGCAAAGGCGGAGACATAGTGATGTGCCAGAGCCAGTCAAAGGAGCCAGAGTGGATGATGATGATATTGAGGAGATCCCCGGGCTTTCAGCACCTGCACCCAGACCATTTGCTCCTAGACCATCCTTTCCAACATCGGGACCTAGCTCACCACCAGCACCACCATCGGCAGCATCAACAGTAACTTCCTCTGCTTTCACATCTGAGCAAGTTAAGCAATTCAAGGAAATAATGAAAGCTAAACTTGTCGAGCAGGAAGAAAAGTTAAATGAAAATATACGGGATCAGCTTTTGAGAATAAGGCAACTGATTTATATATTAAAGAAAAAAGTTAAAAAAATTGAAAAGTCAGTCAATACTTTTGCTGATAGTTTGAAAACAGAGTTGCAAGATATTTTTGATAAAATCAAACGCATTGGTGATGACTCCGATATCTACTCTAAGTGCAATGCAGAACTTCAAGTCAAGATTGAGATAGCTGCATCCAAGGTTAAAATGCTGTTGAATGAATTTCTTAAGACTCAAAAAGATGGAATGAGACAAATTTTGGAGGAATTGAAAAGGCTTTTAAGATTCTGAAGTGAATGTCCCCTTCTCTCTAGCCTTCATAGCCAATTCAACCAATCTAGCCAATCCTTGCAATCTACCTTAATTTACTTTTAAAATTTCATAGTTAGAATTCTATAATTATCTACCTTAGTTTACTTTTAAATTTTCATAGTTAGAATTCTATAATTATCTTAGAAATCTTAGTTTGTACTCAGGAACTTACTGAAAGTCATGATATTTTGTTGTTTTTACTTGACTTGTACTTCACCTCATGTAATCAATGAAAATGTATAAAATTTTAATAACTTAATAAAATTTCTATGATACTTTTGAAATGATTGTCTTCTTAAGTTATTTTGTGATGTTTGATTCTAATTTGATTAATTTGAATTTCATCCTGAGCAAGGACTCCCTTAATTTTTTTGTTGATGACAAAAAGGGAGAGATTTGTATATGCATATTGATTGATTTCAAATAGTATGCACATACATAGGGAAAGAAATTTCTTAGGGGGAGTTTAGAGATTAACTAATTTAAATTATTTTCAGCCTATCCAATCGAATTTGAATTATTTGAATTGATAACTTGAATTGATTTGAATTCTATGATAAATATTTTGAATCCTTGGAATAATTGAACTAGATATTTAAAATGAAGTTATTGTTCAAGATAATCATATTAAAACTCTATTTACTACCATTCTAATTGAAAAATTATTTAAGTTGAAGTTTATGCTTTAATTATATATGCATATACTCAGCATTTTTGTCATCATAAAAAAGGAAGAGATTGTTGACCTAATTATTGATTTTGATGAATAACAAAACTACATGAGTATATCTCTTGTGTTACTAATGATTTTGATTAAGTGTTTCAGGTATTTAAATATTTAATTAATCAAAATCTAAAAAAATTAAGTTTGACCAAATGTCTAGTGTTAAGTGTCAAGTTTCAGTATTTAGAGCTGACTTCAGAAGTCTAGGAGCCGACTCCAAAGCGTATCATAATAGTTTGATACTTTTGGCATGCGGTAGAGCCGACTCCTGTAGAGTCCGAAGCTGACTCCACCAAAAAGATAGAAAGTCCTCAATTCTTCATCGAGTTGGAGCTGACTCCTGTAGAGTAGAGCCGACTCCATCGATTATACAGAGAATGTATTTTTTGAGGCTTTAGTCGAGCTGGTTCCTGCATTCATTAGAGCCGACTCCCATACGAAAAGGTGTCGACCGTTCGAAAGCCAGAGCCGACTCCACGATACGCAAAAGTTCACATTTTGCTTATCCTACATTTGAGCCAACTCCAGGTCTGCTCAAGCCGACTCCAACCTGTCAGGAGAGGACTCCAGAGGTGTCAGAGAAGACTCCAAACTCTGACATTTTTCCAATGAATTTCAATGAATCTTTCCTTTTCCATGCTAAACTCATCCTCAAGCATTTTCAACGGCTAATTTTCTTCTAAAAGAGGATTAAGAGGAGATTATAAATAAGGGACAAGGGATTATTTCGAAAAGGAAAACATAAGAGAGAATAGAAAAAGAAAAGAGTTCAAATTCGAAAACCCTTTTGTTCAAACAGAGATTAAGGAAATCCAAAGCATTCGTAGGCCAATCTTGAAGGATTTCTATCAAATCAAAAGGAGAAGAAGAGAGCCTCTACATCAAATATTCTTCCAAAGATTTAAGCTCAACTTGAGGAAGATCATTTCTGAGAAAAGAAAAAAAGAAGAAAATCCCAACTTTAAAAATCTTCTAATCAAGCTCTTCTATTTCTACTTTCATTATATTGTCTTATTTTTTCATTTTCTCATTTGAGAATCTTTATATCTATTGTAACCAATTCTCTATTACATTTGCTTATTGATTCAATTAGGAAACTGAATTAAGGGAAGTAGTTTGTCCTTATTCAAGCTAGAAGGCTTATGATAGATTTTGTGCTAGTGATCCTGTGAAAACTAGCTAGGTTCGTTGTGATCCCATTGTAAAATAATAACTTTGAGTTGTAAGCTTGTAAAATAACTCTGTTGTAATCAGGGTGATTATAGTATGGGCGAAAAGTTCTTTGGGAGTAGATGTAGGTATAGCTAACACCGAACCACTATAAATTTCTTGTGTTTGTTGTGCTTGTCTCTCTTTCTCTCAACTCTATTCTTTGCACTCTGCTTAGCATTCTTGCACTACTCTCATTCCATTATTTCTTGTGCATTACTTTGAGAAATAGTTTTTTCAAGCTTCAAAATTTTTAAGAATCCAATTCACCCTCCCTCTTGGGTTGCCATCTAGGCCAACAATCTCTATAGGGCTACGATCATGAGAGAAGTAGACTACTTCGACTGACTACCCCAAAGAAAGCCAAAGGGAAATGAAAAATATGCATCAACTTCACCAATGTTGACATAGCCTATCTTAAATATAACTTCCCTCTTCCATAAATAGATTAACTCATTGATGCCAATTTGGGACATTAGCTACTGAGCTTCATTGATACATTTTTAGGGTATAATAAAATTTGAATGGACCCTAAGGATGAAGAGAAGACAATGCTTATTACTGACCTAGGGATATGCGGATGCCCTTCAGGCTAAAGAACACGAAAGCTATAACAATGTCTGATAAATAAAACATTTAAAGAGCAAATTGGTTAGAATATAGAGACATACATCAGTAGTAACAATGAACCCTAGAAAGGTCACTCTATTAGTCATGAATTCGCACTTCTTCATATTGGCATATAAATTTTTCTTTTTAAGGGTGTAACAGACTTGTCTAAGGTAATATAAATGGTCATCCCTAGGCTTATATAGATGAGGATGTCATCAAAATATACCACAACAAATTTTTTCATAAAAGGTCTCAAAACTTGAGTTATGATTCTCATAAATGTACTAGGGGCATTTGATAGACCAAAGGGCATAATTAACCATTCATAAAGACCATCCTTAGTTTTGAATGCAGTTTTCCACTCATCTCTAGGTTTGATCCTAATCTGGTGATAACCACTCTTAAGATCAATCTTGGAAAAAATAGTGGCTCCGGTCATCATATCATGCATATCATCAAAGCGAGGGATAGGAAATCGATACTTGACTATGATTTTGTTGATGGCATGACTATCGATGCACATTCTCCAAGTGCCATCCTTCTTAGGGATCAGTAGGGCAGGTACTGTACAAGGACTTACACTTTCCCTAATAAACCCTTTCTGAAGGAGATCTCCAACTTGCCTTGGTAGCTCAGCATGCTCAGTAGGATTCATCCTATAGTGAGGTAGGTTAGGCAAGGTGGCTCCTAGGACTAGATCAATTGTATGCTGAATATCCCTAAGCAGGGGCAAGTGATCAGGTAGTTCTTTTAGGAATACATCCTTAAAGTCTTCTAAGATCTTTGTGACTTCCTGAGGTGGTTCCTTAGGATCTTCTTCCCGACTTTCTCTAAGTACCAAAATTCACATAGGTGGTCCTTTATTGATTTCTTTATCCATTTCTTTGATACTGATCAAATTCAGATCTTGTTTCTTCTCTTTCAAATCACTAGACCTTTTCTTAATATTGTCTTTAGGTGGGGTCGAGTTAATGACAAACTTTTTCCCGAGATGGTTGAAAGTACAAGAATTGGATTGACCATATAAAGTTGCATCGTGGTCATACAGCCAAGGTCTACCCAAAATGATGCTACTTACCCTCATGGGTAGTACATCATACCAAACTTGTTCATGATAGGATTGGATTTGAATGGAAACTTGACATCTGGATTTAATGGGAATGGATGTTGAATCTATCCAAGAAACTTTGTATGGATTGGGATGGGGAACAGGGGTCAAGCCTAAATTCTTAATGGCTTTAGTCAAAATAGCATTCACATAACTCCCATTGTCTATAATGATTTTATAGACCTTCTCCCCTATCTTGACAAATGTTTGGAGTATATTAGTTCTTCTCCAATCCTCCTTTTCCTTTGTTTGGGTCAAAATTCTAACAACACCCAAAGTCTCATCATAATCAACCTCTTCTACCTCATCATCATACTCATTGATCAGATTGGATTCAGCCTCATATACCTCTTCTTCAAACTCTTTAGTATCTTCAGGGTCCTCTTCAGCTAGTTCTCCTATGTGTAGAGAACGGGCAAGGCATTGGTTGGCGTAGTGTCCCTTCTTGTTACATATAAAATATTAGACATTTGAGATGCTACTCTTTTGAACTACAGGGGCCTTACCTTTGTCACTAGTTTGACCGGATAGGATAGTAAGAGTGGGGCAATGTGGTCGCATTTGGTTGAACCCTGGTTTCTGAGTAGGGGTGCTAACCTTACTTAGTTTGGGTCGTCTGACTATCGGTCCCCTTTGAAACCTTTCACAATCTCTGGCTATCTGATAGGCTTGGTCTAGGTCAGTGATTTCTCTTAGAAATAATTCCCTTTGAATTTCTTCACGCAAACCGGCTCTAAACCTAAACATTGTTATAGCTTCTGATTCATCAATGTTACACCTCATCGCAAACTCATCAAACTTGGCAATATATTCAGATACAGTCTTATTGCCCTGGTATAATCTTTCCCACTGATCTAATAGTCTTTGGTGATAGGACATAGGGAGATACTTTTCATTAAGCTTGACTTTCATGGCCCTCCAAGTGGTTATGAGCATGTCTCCTCTTTGCCTAAGCATTCACCTGATATTCTCCCAATATAACCTAGCTTGGTGGACTAACCTCAGTTTGGCAAACTTATACTTTCTTTCCTCGGTCATCTCGTACCATTCAAAATATTGATCCATTTCTTCCTCCCAGTCAATATAAGCCTTAGGGTCTAGGCTTCCATCAAAGATAGGAGCCTCTAATCGAATGTTCCTCAAGGCTCTTTCATCTTGATCTAAGTAATCCTGGTGAGGTCGCCTAGGAATATGATCAAGAGTGAAGTCAGGCCAATGGACTCGACGGGCTTCTTCAATGAAATCAGGGTCAAGTCTCCTTGGATTGTACTCAGGGGTGTGCTTATGATATTGGACTCTTGGACCTCGATGGATTGTCCTAGATGACTCAAGTTCGATGGGGATCCTTTGGGGCTCTTCAAGGGTTCCAACTCTATCTTTTACTTGATTTAATTCTTTGTTGATTTGCCCTAATTGCTCAGTTACGGTGTCAAACTTTTCAGTCAGGATCCTCATAAAGAGTTCAAGATTAGGATCCATGGGTAAACCAAGCTGAGCGTGGGGCTGTTGGTATAGAGCTTTTGACCTATAAGACAAGTAGTACAAACCTAGCTTCTAGGACTCCTAGACCTAGGAATTCAAAATACAGGAATTGACTAGGTACTAGTTAAGGATGCAATTACCCTTTCCACTGGTCAGGTAAGAGATGGGAATGCGAGAGGTCCCCCTTGCTTTCGCAAGGACCCAATTAAAGAACTGCAAGTCTGCTTAAGGTGTTTGCCATTAGACCTCTAGTCTTAGACATCAATTTCTAGGAATAAGTACAAACTCAAATAGCACTTTGCCTCCTCTTGCACTTGAACCCGACTTGTGGGTGTCCCTAGTTTAGATGTATACTTGATTTTTAATTAAGGCTTAGGTCAATGCATAATGAGGATGATTATTGTGGGCTAAGGAAAGGTTATTAACTCCTCCCCTTATGTTATATTGAATACCCTTAAGATGGTTTATATATGGATGCATACAATTTTAACAATTAACTAGCACAATCAACTAGACTTAGCACAAATATGTGAAATTTAAAACAATTTTAAAATTTAGCAAATGCCAATTTAAATTGAAAAATTCAAATCTTGAAGTCTAGATTCTAGAAGCCAATTTTTTTAAAAAACTTAAATTTTAAAATTTAAATTTAAATTTCGTCCTTGGAGGTAAAAGTGGTTAAATGAAAATTTCAGCCTCTAACTAACCTTCAACTAACCCGGTTTTAAAAATTTAAAATTTAAAGTTTAAAATTTCTAAAAATTTGAAATAAAAATTGAATTAGTTAGATCTCAGAGTGAAAATCCTAGATTTTAAATTATGAATTCAAAAATTTTAAAATTTGGTTGAGGAAGTTGTTATGAAAGTAGTTGCTAGAAGATTCCAGCAGCTTAACAAACTCTTCACTACCTGTTTCGAAACTCAAATTTCAAATTTAAAAACTGCTATAAAATTCAAAATTTAAGTGAAAAACAACAAAATTCGAAGTCTAAATCTAAGATCTCAAATTAAAAAAATTTTTATAATTTTTTAAAATCAAATTTAATGGAGGGAATTGAAACAGTCTTCCAGAAAACAACCTAAGAACTCAAATTTTTAACTCCAAAATTCTAAAAAATATATATTTTTTAAAATTTTTATATTTCAGAATCTAATGTTCTAAAGTGCAGCAAACGAAATTATTTTTTACCCTTAAAAAATATAAAAAATTTACAAACATCTCGGACTGAAACTAGAACATGAATTCTAGCACTTACAAGCTTAACCTAGAAACCTAAGCTCTGATATCAAAGCTAATGGGGGATGGAAAGAAAAAAATGATGGAATGATGGGATGATGATGTGTTCTAAGTGATTAACCATCTTGAATGAGCATTTGAACCCAAGCTATGGCTGAATTCATGCATGGAAGGGATGAAAAACATCAAACCAGAAGCAGAAATCTAAACACCTTGGGCAAGCTTCTTTCAAAGAAATAAAAGCAAAACATGATCTAAATGTATGGAAACCTTAAAACTAGATCAAGCCACCTTTAAAGACCTCAGATCCAAAGGATTAAGAGGGTTTTTCTTTCCAACAATGAAGTAAGAGCTTGGAGTGGAAGGGATGCACTCAACACTCAAAGAACTGAGGGTTGATTGACAAGATCTACACTCCTTACTTAAGAACTCACCTTGGCACTTGATCCTTGACATGGAACTATCATCCTCAACTCCAAAATCCTCAAGAGAACCTGTAAGTGATCAGAAGTAAGACCGTGGAGACAAAGGAATTGAAAGAAATAAAAAAAAATTAAACAAAAAAGGAAGGGTTTAAAAAAAAAATTTGAAACTTGGGTAGCACTTGTCCTTCTTCCTGAAACTCTTATGGAACCTTGACAAAATGGATTAGAGTAGCAAATTGAGCCTCTTACCCTCTCACTCAAGGAGTGACCTAGCTCTAAGACTATGAAAACAAGAGCCTCAACTAAAGCCAAGGGCATCTCACCCTCTCCATACTGAGAAACAAGGCACTTTGCAAAAAAAACCCAAATAAACTTGATTTTATTTCTCAAACTTACTTTTTTTTTACAAGAGGGAAAGCTTGGCCTTATTTATAAGCTAAAAGACTTTCAGAAATTTCAGACAAAAGAGATCATAACTAATTACAAGAGAGCATAATTAATCCAAGGATTAATTATGATATAGCTAACTAATTACATTCCCTAACAAATTCAGTTGCACAAGCTTCCATGTGGCACCTCCTTGGTTTACCATGTGTCATCGCCAGATACCTCCATGTGTCCTCCAAGATTTGACTTCCAAGTAAACAAAGAGAAGACTTGATGGCTTGACAACAGTGTCGATTCAAGGGCAGGAAGTGTTGACACTTTGAAACTTGGCAGGCGTTGATACTTTGGTATGAGTCAACACTTGAAATTTTGAAGCATGTGTTGCCACTTAAAATTGAAACTTTTCTTTCATGAATTGGCTCAAGTAAGTGAAACCCATGGAAAGTGGACTAAATACAAAACCAAGAGTACCAGTCTGCAACCTTTTCTTCTTGCTGATGTCCCAATAGATGGTCTCCCAATCAGGTGGTCTGTAGTAGTGGTGATGGTGGAGCAAGAGGATCGGCCTCATGCTGCTCAACTCTTCATGAGGGTTCTCCCATGCAACTGGTGGAGGCCTCTTGAGCATGCATTATCACCATCATTGATCTAGAGGGAATGGGATCTGTTGCTGATCCGCGCTCTCTTTTCCCTTCCTAGCACGCCAATTTGTTGCCGCCAAGACACCCTCTTGACCGTCGATGAGCGTTCGATCACCTTCTCTGGTTGACCAGGGATCCTTCATTGGGCTTTGCTCGATCAAGAACTTGGAAGAATTCCCTGGGTCAGGGATTTCGACGGGAACACTCAGACGCTCAAGTTAATGCTCTGGGCAATAGCCGTAAGCTTAAAAGAAAGCTTGAGAGTCTTAAAGATTTGCTCTATATGAGCGTATATGTCCTTCTTCTTCTTACCTGATCGAAGATCCCTTTTACCCATTTATGGGAGTTTGCAGAGCTCGCGATATAACTGAGTGCTAGAGTATGCGTTACGGGGCCAGGGTGGCCGTAACTATTGGCAAGATTTGCTAGATAAAGTTGTCCATAACTATTGGCAGGATTTGTCTCCCATGTCTGTAATAGAGTTGGCAAAAATCTTTGTGTTACGATTTGGGATCGTTGCAAGATCATGTAAACCATTATGAGTGGCAGGGGTTATATATGTGGGCCCCATAGAAAATCCTATCTGGATGACCGATTGGAGGTTTGACTCGAATGGTCG
Organism: Calamus simplicifolius; assembly: GCA_900491605.1. Lineage (NCBI taxonomy): Eukaryota > Viridiplantae > Streptophyta > Magnoliopsida > Arecales > Arecaceae > Calamus > Calamus simplicifolius. The sequence goes on from UESW01004389.1 coordinate 517,616, forward strand.
ATTGAAGATCCTACATAAATGGCTGACTAGAAGCCCTACTCAGATGGCAACTTAAGGTCCTCTGAAAGTATGACCATCATCGTTGAGGAGGTGTTGCCCTATTAGCCTGATCAAGTATAATTATACTTTCTTTCAAACAATCCAACTGCTTTTGTCAGATTTAAGCCAACTCTTTTATTGATATGAGCACTAACAATTTTAGTTTTTGGGATTAGTTTTAGTTGCCACTTTAAATATTGAATTTTGGACTTAGTTTTGGTTTCCATTTTATACTGAGCTGTGTTACTTTTTTTTTATTTTTTATTTTTAATGATCGATGATGTGAGAGAGACAATGGTATATTGATTTTTTACTATATTATTAATAACATTATTAATTTAATAAATATTATTATTTTTATGAAATATCTTATTTATTAATAAATGAATAGTATTTATATAATATTTATGTAAATAAATTTATATAATACTTATGTAAGTATATTGATATGTAAATAAAATTAAATATTTTATTTATTTTTAAACAAATTTTAAGAAGGAATTTATAAATAACATCTTTAGGAATAGAATTTATGAAAGATTATTTTGAAGGATTTAAAAAATTTATAAAATTTTTAACAAATTTAAAAATAATCAAATAAAAAATTAATTTCATTTTTTAATTTTTTTTTTAAAAACCTCTATTTAAATGCACCTTAAAAGGATCAAAAGTCATTTAGTATTTAAACTTGCAATTTTTGGTTTGTTTGTTTGCTGAAATCTGGGATGCTGAGTATTCATTGATTAGTCAGCTTGGTTTCTCAGTTTATTGCGGTGAATACGGTGAAGGTGCGTGCAATTATAATATGAAGGTCTAGTCAAACAATAAAGAATGTTGTGAAGGTGGCAAAGAAGTTTACATAATTAAATAAGGAGGCTCCGGTAAGAATATGTGCGTTGACCTGACGTAGCATGGCGTTCATGAAAGTTAGAAGGGACCCTTCTTAGATCGATAAAGATGAAGTTTGGAATAAAAATATTAAAATTATATATATATAGAGAGAGAGAGAGAGAGAAAGAGAGAGAAACAAAAAATACGAAATACAACCAATATTTGAGCGTCACATGTGCAGCTAAAAACTTAAAATGAATAAAGCGTCATATTTATGATTCAATAATTTCTTTTTAATTTTTTAATATTTTTATTTATTGCTAAGATTAATTATTTATTTAAATGTATTAATATTTATTATATGAAATAAATTTTTACTATCATCTTCAAAGCCATTAGTTTTTACTTTCATTCTATTTTTGTTTGCTTTATCAAAAATATTTTAACGGTAAGTAATAGTAGTTTTATTTTTAATTTTAAATTTATGTGTATCTAATAATAAAAAAATAATTTAATTTATGCTTAGCTATCGCATTCAGCTTTTTTTTTTAAAAAATATAATATTAGTGTTTTTCTGTTATTATTTCAAGCACGATCTAAATTGAGCTCAAGTTGTTTATGAATGGAGCAAAGTCAAATTTGAGCTAGGCCTCGCGCTGTAGTCTAGCAGCTAAGCGTGAATAGCCCTACGCTGCTGCTGCTGCTATTTTTTTTTTTTTTGACCTTTTCCATTTGGTGAGGAGATTGATTAGCTGGTCCAATAAGGAAAGTATGGCCGACATGCAAATCTGTTTTGTTTCTTGGAATTGATCTTGAATTTCACAGCTCAAAAAAATAATAATAAATAAATAAATAAAGCTCATCAAAATGTAAGGCCCATTTGACGGTGGATTTGAGGTGAATTTTTTGTTTTAAAAATAAAAAATTTAATTCATAGCATACAAAATATATATTTAATTAAATTATTTTTAAAATATTTTTTTGAAATGATTCTAAAAATCTGAATAAAATTGAAAATCATCGAAGCAATATTTTCTTCAAATTTATCTTAGATATTTTTTTTAATTTTATCTTTTTTTTTTTTTTTTTTGAAACTCACAGATCTATCTTCTTCATTTCGTAATCTTTATTCACATCATTCGTTGCTGTCTTTTTTTTTTTTAAATAATTTTAAAAATACTAAATAAATACATTTTTTAATATTAAAAATTAATAAAATACAAAATTGCTGATAGGTGTAAACTATTATTGTTTCAGTTGGGATCAAACATCTCCGGATTCATGGGCGCGTCAAAAGCGAAGGTGGACTGGAAGAAACCCGATCGGTGCGTTGTTCTTAAATCGCACTTAAATCATCGCAGCAGCGCTTAGACAGCTGTACGCGCATAATTATGCCTTCGCCTTGGTTTAGGGGTACAAATGTAACAACTGTTCCGATATGGAAGACGCATTGCTATTATTTAGGCTTGTTCTTTTTTTTTTTTTCCTTTTATTTATTTATTATTATTATTATTTTTTTGGTACAAAAACGGACGATCACACTAACCTAGTGCGAGTCAGCTCAGAAAGATCCGAATACAAAATTTGCTGTAAAATAGATGGACAGGGATCGCTCGGCTTCCAAAACCACGATCCAGCATGCTGGGCCACAAAGGACGCTACCCAGTCCGTCGCCGAATTGGCTTCACGATAAATATGGCGAATCCGGGTACAGACGACCTTGGAAAGGATGGAACGAATGTCCGTCAGCATCGGATTAGTAGGACCAGAGTGGCAATTCTCCTTCTGCAGCCAGGAAATAACCGACAGGGAATCACCCTCAATGACAATCCTATGGGCCTGAAGAGTCCTGACAGCATAAGAAATGCCCGCCCAGGCCGCATAAAGCTCAGACATCAGGACGGAGGAGTCAATAGAACCAAAACCTCCCGCTCCCAGAAGCTCACCTTGAGGGCCACGGACGAGGAAACCAGAACCAGCCGCTCTGCCACGGACACTACCATCAAAATTGATTTTGACGAACCCTAGAGGAGGGGGATCCCAGGAGATGAACACCGAATGACGGTTCGCTGCCGAAGCAGCAGGGGATCCCCAGAGGCCAGAGACATCAGAACCAACCCGGGCACAGTCCATGACCAAAGATCTGATTTTCCTCATAATTCTAAGGAAGACATAGGGTCGTCCGTGAAAAGAATCTGGTTTCTCGATAACCATATATGATAAGCCGTGGCAATCCAACAGCTGCACCTCTGCGGAGAAGCTCTACGAATATCCAGGAAGAAAGAAGAGCGAGGAGAACCCTGATCGTCCATCCTGAAAGAATAACCTACCCTCTGCCATATCCGACTCGCCCTGGGGCAGGTAAAGATAGCATGGTCTGAGGACTCGTCCTCCACCCTACATAAAGGACAGCACAGATGAATCGACAGACCCCTTCTAGAAAGAAGAAGACAAGTAGAAGACAATCCCACAGAAGCTTCCACATAAATAGCTGCACTCTGGGGAGGGTGGGAAGCTTCCAAATCCAATCAGCATCCATCGAACGCTGGGACCCCGGCCTGAAAATCATCATCAAATCCTTGATAGGAGCCCTAGAGAGACAAGATCTCTGCCAAAGTCTGGAGTCAGATGAGCAACCTGGGATAATGGGCATCGAGAGAATACGTCTAGAAAGCTCCAACCCAAAGAAACGGGTCACAGAGGGGATATGCCAGGCAGGGGGATCAGAAGAAATCAAATCCTTCACCCGAAGGTTATAAGGGATGTCAATACTTATAAAAGAGGGCCATCGTGAGAGAGGAATATCCTCCTGAATAACATCAATAGATGATCCATCTCCCATCATACACGTAACATTACCCCTGATAGCCTGACCAAATCTGCAAACTTCCTTCCAAAAAGAGGAGCAACCACGAGGTGGCCTGATATAAGAATCCGGCATCCAGACACCATACCTAGCACGCATCATAGTACTCCAAAGGCAATGCGGCTCCAGAAGGAATCTAGAAGCAAGTTTGGCAAGAAGGGCATCCCTTCTAACAATCAGAGACTGGATCCCAAGCCCGCCGTCTTGGATAGGCATGCAGACAGTTTCCCAGGATAGAAGATGCATACCATGACCTTCTTGCGTAGAAGCCCACAGAAAATCACGGAAACTTCTCTCAATCCTCTTAAGACAAGTAATTGGAATAATAGAATTAGACAGAAGGTACATGGGAAGGGAGGAGAGAACCGAGCGTATAATAATAATCCTGGCCATCATCGAAAGGCCAGTAACCTGCCACCCCTCCATACGCTGGTGAATCCTCCTCTCAAGCTCATAGTAATCAGAACAACGGGGATGTCTTCCTGTGATAGGAATCCCCAAATACATCAATCTGTCTGCCTGAGTAGAAATTCCCGATAAAGAAATAATGGCTTCCCTGATAGCTCTAGGAGTCTTCGGACTGAAACATATAGTGGACTTTAGAAAATTAACCTTCTGGCCCGAAGCCTGACAATATCGCTGGATAATAGAATAGAAAGACGACGCATTAACAATAGAAGCCTGGCCCAGGAGAATGCAGTCATCCGCAAACAGGAGATGGGACACCAAAGGGCCCTCCGCACCAGCCAAAAATGGGACTATCCTCCGATCTCTCTGCGCCTGATGGAAAGCCCGAGACAGATCATCCACAGCTAGAATAAACAACAAAGGGGACAAAGGGCAACCCTGTCGGATCCCCACAGTAGAGTGAAAGAATATGGTCGGACTTCCATTAATAATTATAGAAAAGGACGGCGTCTGAATGCAAGCCATAATCCACTCAATGAACAAGCCATCAACTCCAAACTCCGTAAGAGAGCGGTGCAAAAAGGCCCAATTCAGTCTGTCATAGGCTCTCTCCATATCAAGTTTAACAGCCATAAGACTTCTCCTGGCCGGAGCTCTCTGCAAATCAAACATAAATTCTTGGGCAATGAGAATATTATCTGAAATAGAACGCCCTTTAATAAACGCCCCTTGTTCAGCTGAAATTAGGTGAGGGATCACCAGAGAAAGACGACGAGCCAAAAGCCGAGCACAGACCTTATAGAGAGTAGTGCAAAGACTAATGGGCCGAAAATGCTGAGGAAGGGAGGCATCAGGACGCTTAGGCACCAAGAAATAAAGGTCTGATTCCATTCCGCAGGAATTTGTTTAGCCAGGAAAACAGACTGAATTGCCAATACCACCTCCTGACCCACAATGTCCCAATAATGACGATAAAAGAAAGGCAGAAACCCATCAGGCCCAGGGGCCTTATTCGGGCCAAGGTCCCAAAGGGCCGCCCTAATCTCGTCCGCAGAAATTGATCTGGCCAGCATACTATTATCCATGGAAGAGACTTTCACAGAATCAGAAACTGGAGTAACTGGCCCCCCCGCACCAGAAGAATCAGCCCATCTAGACTGGAAAAAATGAAGAATCATCTCCCTAATAGATTGGGTATCCTCCTGAGTATTCCCCTCATCATCTACTAATCTCCGAATCCTATTGCAGCACGCCGCTTCAGAGTAGCCTGATGGAAAAATCTGGTATTACGATTGTCATCACAGATCCACTGAGCCCTGGATCGCTGCCACCAATAAACTTCCTGCTGTCGAAGAAGAGAGTGATGCTGAGCAAGCTTATCCCGGAGAGAAAAGAGGTCCGAGGCCTGCAAACATCCGTCCTGATCTTCCTTAGCCTGTAGAGCGCTAATATCACTTTCTAACTGTTCAATATGTCTGACCAAATCCCCCAACTCCACTCTACTCCATCTGGATAATCTATGCCTGGTCATCTTAAGACGGCGAGATAAATGATAAACTGCATTACCCCTGACAGGGAGATACCAGATGTGATGAATAATAGCACGAGCAGCTGAATGGGCAGACCAAAACTACTCAAATCTGAACTGCTTGCGCTGATGCTGAACAACCTCCGTGGAAATCAAAATAGGGCAGTGATCAGAAGCAATTCTCGAAAGGTGAGTGACTGTAACCGCAGGGAACAAATGAAGCCACTGAGCTGTAGCCATAACTCTATCCAGCCTCTCCCAAACACGAGCAGAACCCTGCCGATTATTATACCAGGTGAATTGGGGTCCAGAGTATCCCAAATCCAGCAATCCAGCAGAATCAATGAAAGATCTGAATTCAGTTATGTCAGCTGAGCCAGTAACCCGTCTACCCCCTCGTTTCTCATTAGGCTCCATAATGCAATTGAAATCCCCAGCAATAACAGAAGGAATACCTTGATCAAGAAGGGATCGAAGTTCAGACCAGAGAATCCTTCTCTCCCGATAGTCAGTACTAGCGTAGACAGCCGATAAAAGCAAGGCTCAGAAGCACCTTCAGAGACAATCATACTTATCTGCTGACTACACTGATGAAAAGCATCAATCATAACCACAGTGGACCGCCAAAGAGCCAGCATACCTCTTGACAATCCTTCAGCATCCACGGCATACGAGACCAAGATCGGGCCATCTGCTTACGAAACCGAGCCAGACTCTCACCCGACAGTCTCGTTTCCAAAAGGACACATATATCAAACTTATGCAGCTGCAACAATCTTCCAAAAGAGGAACGAAAGGATGGCTTACGAGCACCTCTTACATTCCACAGAAGAATCCTCATTTACATACTGGGAGAAGCTAGGACCCCTCCATGGTCCTCCAACATAATGCTGTCAGCAATACCCCCTACCAACGGAGGGCAAACATCAGACTGAAGATCTGAACAGACCAGCGGCCCATCCATCTCCAAAGCAGAACCGTTTGACATGGAACCAGGACCCTGACCAACAGGACATCCGTCAATCTCCTCCGCAAAGGCCCAGAACCCTGGATAGACTGCCCCCTTGACCGAACAAGGTCACCGTTCTGGCCAGAAGGGGGTAAGTCAAGTCCGACACGAGGACAAGATGTGGCCCCCCCTTTTTTAATCACATAGGCCTTTCCTTTTTCCCTCCGGAGCACCGATTTAGGAAAAGACCTTGGAGACATTGACACCTCCGGTCTGGCCCGCTTCAGGGAACCCGGGAACCCGTCCCTACAGTCCATGTGGCCTTCAGCTCCCAGCTCCAGATCAAGAGAGGAGAAGGGATTGGAAGTCTTCACTACATTATTCAGAGGAGGATCACTGGCACTTTCCTTATTCACTGGCTGCAGCTTCTGATCACAATGTTTCAATACGGCACCCCCAGGCACACCTCCCTTCCTCAAAGAGAAGGGGGACTTCTTCTTCCCCGGCTGAATCACTGCAACGCCCGACCCTTCAGCGGTCACCTTGGATGAAGATAACTACCGGCGAGCCACCTTCACCGAAGACTTCCAACCTTCACGTCGACTCTCTGACCCAGGGCGAAGCCCATCCACTGAGGAAGGGGATGCAGAGACGAAGGCTTCAGAAGACGCAGACACACTCGGAAGAGAGCTTCTCCTTCCCACAGGCTGAGATCCCGGAGCACCTCTCCGCTGCCTCACAGCTGAAAGCCAGGGCCCAAAAACGGAAGCCGAAGCCGCATCCTCCTCAGCCGAACGAGACGGGAGAGAGCAGGGACCTCCCAGGTGAAGCGAACCGCAGTTCCAGCATAGCCCTTGAAGGTTCTCGTAAGAGAATTGTTGCCAAAACCTCTAGTTGAGGCCTTGCACTCGAGCTCCTGAACGAAGAGGATGAGATAGGTCGATCCGCATACAAACCCGAGCAAAGCCACCTCCTCTGTTTCTCGCCAGGGTAACAGCATCAGGACAGACGAATTCCCCCGCCATAGCCAGTATAGATTTGAGGAAATCAGCTTTCCAGAACTCGAGGGGAGGTTCGGCAGCCGGACCCAGACCAACGCCGACGAGATTGAGTCCTCAGCCGGAGTGAAATCCGGCCGCCATCCATCGATACCAATAACCTGACCGTTGATAACCCACGGCCGTTGCATTACTAACTCCCGAGCTTCGGGAGATTCGAAGCGAAAGACATGGCACCGGAATGCCATGCTGGTCGGAACAATTTCTCCAGGAACTCCGGCGCGCCGAAATTCCCTGAGAAAAGCATCCGCCGGAACCCATCGATGATAGGAACGAGCGATGATGGCTGTCTGCATCCACCCGGCCACCTCCTCAGCAAGCTCCTCACCTGGGAGGGTCACCACCTCAGGGAAGGCAGCCTCCAACCTCGCCACAGTGGCCGGCGACGGGGACGAAGCCACCCAAACGAACCCTCCTTCCGTCGCGACCCTCCCGGAAGCCCGGCCTACATCAGCCGCATCCAAAGCCATATGAAGGACGGAGAGATCAGATAGGAGCACCTGGACCACGGCGAAGACCAGACGACGACGATCGCCGGAAGATTGGGGATGAAGCAAAGAACAGCACGAATCTTAAAGCACTAAAGTCTAAGAGAACCGGAGCTTAGGCTGCATGATTCTTAAAGCATGAAAAAAAAACCTGATAAATGTTAATTTATTTATTTTATTTGTTGAGAGAGGGGCGCAGGTCAAAGTTAGCTAACTCTTGCTTGAAAGTTATAAACTAGTTAATTTTGTATTATAATAATTTTTTTATTAATAATTTACTTTTAAATGTAAACAAATTTTAAAAAAATACATTTTATTAAGAAATATATAATTTAAAATAGTATTGAACAGAAAAAATTATATAATTAATTTTGTATTAAAATTTTATTGTACTAAAATGAGTTTTTTTTTTAAATAGAAGGAGGAGAGAGGGAAAAAAAAGAAAAAAAAATTCATCAACTTCTTATTGCACTTTTTTTTTTTTTTTCTCGTTTCAATAGTAGACGTTTATATGAGATGCCAATGAAGGTGCAAACTGGATATAGGTTTTTATTTTTTGAGAGCCTTCATTGTTGGATTTTGTTAAGATCAATTTTGATGAGAATGTTAAAGGAAGGATGGCTGGTACGGAATTTATTATTCAGGGTCCTGATGTGCTACCGTCATGTTTATAGAGAAGCCAATTCTGCTACTGATTGGATAGCTTCATCCGTTGCTCATCATACAAAAATCTGATCTTGGATCGCTTAAGATTTCTGTCTATCTGTTTTACATTTAATTTTATTTTCTAATATCCGATATGGGTTGATCCCGGGGAGGGGGAGGAGTTCCGGGGAGGGGTTGAGCATTTCGAACGTGGCTATTTCACACTAATGAATCTGAACTGAATTTGCCAGTGACGGAGGAAAAGATATTTCCGCATCAAACTTTTTCAGTCAAACCTGCCAACGTGCCGTGCATAATTAAGCTCCAACCACCCCCATTTTCATGATGTTATAATCTTCGTGAATCTTAAAGCTGCCATCATGATTTAGGAGTATACATAGGCCTCTCTCTAATTGGAGCATACCTCATGGTGATTTTGACTTTCCCTCTCTTATTTTTTTTAATTTATATGATACTTGGATATGGTTTATTAAAAATCTATCATTAAATTGTTCATTTAACAAGTGGAATATATATATATATATATGCAACTAGGCATTTTATTCTAATAAAATTTAAATATTTAATATAATGTAATATTATACTTTGTTAAGTGAATAACTGAATGATAAATACTTAACAAATTGCACCTAAATTTTATCTATTCTTTTTTTTTAAAATACAATTCTAAAATATGTTTTGAAAAATAAATTACATATAACACTTTTTTTTTTTTAAGGATAGAATAGTTCCCCTCATTCAATCAACAGTTTTTTTTTTTTTTTGATTAATGCCATTCATATAGCAACGATTGTAGTATAACAATATTTTTTTTAAAAAAAATACTTAAGGAAAAAAAAGGTAGATGACATTATGATATAATAATATAAAACTAGAGCATGATTATTTTTTAGTAGATCTATATCAATTGATCAAAATTTATAATTAGTCAAGTAATAGGCACTATTTTATTTTTAAAAATTGAAGATATAAATGCAGGACATATTTTTTGAGGGCAAAAAAAAAAAAAAAAAGACTATTTAAGGATTGGTTTAGGGAAGAACGATTAAAATGCCAAAATTCTTAATAACATAGTATTGTAAAACGAGTAGAGTCAGGTATCTACAGGTATCTACACAATTATCTAAAAATTTTGCCCTTGACTAGATAGCTAGGATCTAATCTGTAATATCTAAACAACTTATCATTAAAAAGTTATGTGATTTGGAGATTAGTAGTGTATGCATCTTATGATTAAAAAGCATATATTATTAGTGTTATATAAACTATTACTAGATAAATAAATAAGGCATAAGCAACAAGTATGCAGGTCATATTATTATTATTTTAATAGTAAGTGGTTAAAACACAATAGATTCTATTTAATGATTTAAATAATTAAAGTGAGATCCTTGATCATCTGGTTAAGATCATTGACTTTATTTGAGTTATCATGGGAGACCCATGTGTTTGCTCTACTTTTGTGAGAGAAAAAAATAATAAAAAGAAATGCTAGAAAGGCCATCATAGAAACAAAAATGCCAAAAAGAATATCTTATAAACAAATCTTTGTTTTATTGGACAAAGTCTGCATTGGTAGGTACCTACCAAAGTTTATTGTGATACTTAGTAAGAAGATTGTTGCTATTAAATCTTTAAATTCATTGACCTATTGAGTCAATGACATATCAATTAGAGGGCTTGGATTAATGGCCAAGACCATCTCTTTTTCAAAACTTACAACTCAACTCAACTCATCTTAGCCTTTTTTTTTTTTTTTCAATTACATAGGGTTAGCTACATGAATCTACTTCCTCCACTTTGCTCTATTCAGAACTAAATCAACATTCAAATTACAAATAGCTATATTTTTTTTTAATAATTTATGTACATGTTAGTTTGGATCAACCTTTCTATTCTTATCATGAATTGTTAAAAAATCACTCTTTCTAATTGAAGCATGTTTATTTCTAATTTATCTTTTAAAGTTTTACCATATATTCGTCTTAATATGCACATTTCTGCTACACTTAATTTATTTACATATTGTTTCAATATTGTCCAATATTATCCAATACTCTGTTTTATATAGTATTTGCCAGTTGATTTCTGTCATCAATCATCTGAAATATTTATTTTTCTTATATATATATATATATATATATATATATATATATATATGATGACGCTCGATCACCCCTCCTGGACGTCGGGAACGGAGGCTTTTCTTCCTTCACCGGGTTGCCTGCAAAGAAGCCCCAGGACCGGAGAGGGTTCTCCGGTGAGGCCCTCCGAGGCCCAAGTTAGTGACAGAGGTCACAATCAAGAAGGAGCTCGAGAGAGCTCTTGAGGAGAAAGAGATATCAGAAGGATCAGATAGTTCCTTTGAGAGTTAGGGCATCCAGAGTGTGAGATGTCTTACCCGGTTTTCGATGTAATTTATCCTTTTATAGGGGTTGGCGCTGCACCATCACGTGGGTTTTCGTGAGATCAGAAGGTCTGCTGAGCCGTTACGTGAATCTGGACTGGTTGGTGGGTTACGTCCCATCAGCAGCAGGCTGTTGGGCGGCGTGCATCGCGCGCCTGAAGTTGTCGGGCGGCGTGCGCCGTGCGTCTGACATTGTCGGGCGACGTGCGTCATAGAGGCGGTTTTTGAACCGCTGGGGCTGATCTGGCGGGAACCGGGGGGTCCCGTCTTGCCAGGGCCGAGCTGGGTCGACCTGAGATGGCCGCGGCCCAGCCAGCTGGCAAGGCAGTGCCGGGGCGGGATCGAGTCGGTGGTCTTCGAGACGAAGGGGACGAGACGAGCCGGTTGGGGATATCCTTGGTTGACTCGACGAAGCCGGAGGCGCCGGGGGCCGAGTCGGGCCGGCCGGGGATGGCCTTGACCGACTCGGCAGGACGGAGGACACCGGGGCCGAGTCGGGCCAGTCGGGGATGGCCTTGGCTGACTCGGCGGGAAGGAGGACGCCGGGGCTGAGTCGGGCCGACCGCGGACGGCCTTGGCTGACTCGTCGGGACGGAGGACGCCAGGGCTGAGTCAGGCCGGCCGGGGATGGCCTTGGCCGACTCGGCAGGACGGAGGACGCTGGAGCGAGTCGGGCCGACCGCGGACGGCCTTGGCCGACTCGGCGGGACAGAGGACACCGAGGCCGAGTTGGGCCGGTCGGGGACGGCCTTGGCCGACTCGGCGTGACGGAGGACGCCGGGGCCGAGTCGGGCCGACCGCGGACGGCCTTGGCCGACTCGGCGTGACGGAGGACGCCGGGGCCGAGTCGGGCCGACCGCGGACGGCCTTGGCCGACTCGGCGGGACGGAAGACGCCGGGGCCGAGTCGGGCCGATCGGGGACGGCCTTGGCCGACTTGGCGGGGTTGGAGATGCCGGGGCCGGCCGGGAATGTGCCAGGCCGTCTTGCTTGGAGATGCCGGGGCCGGCTAGGAATGCGCCGGGCCTGGCTCGGAGACGCCGGGGTCGGCTAGGAATATGCCGGGACCGCCTTGCTTGGAGATGGCGAGGAATGCGCCGGGGTCGCCTGGCTCGAAGACGCCGGGGCCGGCTAGGAATATGCCGGGACCGCCTGGCTCGAAGACGCCGGGGCTGGCTAGGAATATGCCGGGACCGCCTGGCTTGGAGACGCCAGGGCCGGCCGGGAGTGTGCCGGGGCCGTCCGGCTTGGAGACGCTGGGGCCGGCTAGGAACACGCCGGGGCCGCCTGGCTTGGAGACGCCGGGGCCGGCTGGGAGTGTGCCGGGGCCGTCTTGCTTGGAGATGCCGAGGCTGGCTAGGAATGCACCGGGCCTGGCTCGGAGATGCGAGGTCGGCTAGGATATGTCGGGACCGCCTTGCTTGGAGATGGCGAGGAATGCGCCGGGGTCGCCTGGCTCGAAGACGCCAGGGCCGGCTAGGAATATGTCGGGACCACCTGGCTCGAAGACGCCGGGGCCGGCTAGGAATATGCCAAGACCGCCTGGCTTGGAGACGCTAGGGCCGGCCGGGAGTGTGCCGGGGCCGTCCGGCTTGGAGACACCGGGGCTGCCTGGCTTGGAGACGCCGGGGCCGGCCGGGAGTGTGCCGGGGCCGACCGGCTTGGAGACGGCGAGGAATGCACCGGGACCGCCTTGCTTGGAGATACTGGGCTTGGCAGGCGTCGGCCTTTGATGTGCCGGTCTTGGAGGCCGACGCTGGCGGCCGTCGCTGGAGTTCGACGCTGGAGGTTGCCGCTGGAGGCCGACGCTGGAGGCCGAAGCTGGGGGCCGAAGCTGAGGACCGACGTGGAGGCTGGCGCTGGAGCTTATCGGCCTTTGGCCAACGCTGGAGGCTGGCGCTGGAGGCCGACGCTGGTCGATCGGCGCAGGAGGCCGACGCTGGCGGCCGGCGCAGGCGCCTATCGGCCATTGGGGCCGTCCAAAAAAAATTTTATTTTTCATGGGGTCAACCAGCCCCATCAAATGCCCCCCACACTCCTTAAGCTTGCGTGCCCCGCATCGGTTAAGCGAAAGGAGTGTAGAACTTTTACCTTGGCACCTTGCGCTGTCTTGGATGGACGTCGGTGTGCCTTCTTTGGCTAGCTGAGGGCGGCTAGTAGTCCTTTCCCAACACGGGGTCCGGGAGTGAACCCCGGAGGGTGACCTGAGAGCTGGGCGTCATCAAGTTTCTTTTGAACCGCCTCGGGGGTGTGGAGCCGCTGCGAGGGGCGACTCAGCCGGGTACGGGGCTTTTAGGGACTTAACCAACTCAGGGGCACCGCCGTGCCGAGGCCGAGTGGTGTCCCATGGGTCGCGATGCCAGTGAGCTCCTTTTGAACCAGCCTGGAGGTTTATGTTCCGCCCAGGTGGTGACTCAGCCGGGTACAGAGCCTTTAGGGACTTAACCAACTCGGGGGCACCGCCGTGCCGGGGCCGAGTGGTGTCCCGTGGGCCGTGATGCCAGTGAGCTCCTTTTGAACCAATCCGGGGGTTTGTGTTCCACCCAGGTGGCGACTCAACCGGGTACAGAGCCTTTAGGGATTTAACCAACTCGGGGGCACCGCCGTGCCGGGGTCGAGTGGTGTCCCGTGGGCCGCGATGCCAGTGAGCTCCTTTTGAACCAATCTGGGGGTTTGTGTTCTGCCCAGGCGGTAACTCAGCCGGGTATGGAGCCTTTAGGGACTTAACCAACTCAGGGGCACCGCCGTGCCGGGGCCGAGTGGTGTCCCGTGGGCCGCGATGCCAGTGAGCTCCTTTTGAACCAGCCTGGGGGTTTGTGTTTCGCTCAGGCGGCGACTCAGCCAGGTATGGAGCCTTTAGGGACTTAACCAACTCGGGGGCACCGCCGTGCCGGGACCGAGTGGTGTCCCGTGGGCCGCGATGCCGGTGAGCTCCTTTTGAACCAGTCTGGAGGTTTATGTTCCGCCCAGGCGGCGACTCAGCCGGGTACGGAGCCTTTAGGGACTTAACCAACTCGGGGGTACCGCCGTGCCGGGACCGGATGGTTCCCCGTGGGCCGTGATGCCAGTGAGCTCCTTTTGAACCAGCCTGAGTTTGTGTTCCGCCCAGGTGGCGACTAAGCCGGGTACGGAGCCTTTAGGGACTTAACCAACTCGGGGGCACCGCCGTGCCGGGGCCGAGTGGTATCCCGTGGGCCACGATGCCGGTGAGCTCCTTTTGAACTAGCCTGGGGGTTTGTGTTCCGCCCAGGTGGCGACTCAGCCGGGTACGGAGCCTTTAGGGACTTAACCAACTCGGGGGCACCGCCGTGCCGGGGCCGAGTGGTGTCCCGTGGGCCGCGATGCCAGTGAGCTCCTTTTGGAGACTTGGCGCAAGGGAGGACAAACTGTGTTGCCAGAGAGAACCTTTTCTTTTTTACTCATGCCCCTGGGAGTACATCATTGATAATATCGGCGAAGGTTGTCAGCATTCCAGGTACATGGGATGGGTTTCCTGCCAAGCTCTTCTAGTTTGTATGCCCCCCGGTGGAACGCCTCAGCGACACGGTAGGGACCTTCCCAGTTGGGAGATAGCTTGCCCCCCTCGGTAGGCTTTGATACCTCGGCCTTTCGTAGCACCAAGTCTCCGCGGCGAAAAACCTTGGGGCGAACCCGGGCGTTGTAGTATTTGGCCGCTCGTTGGCGGAAGGTTGCCATGCGCAGTCTCGCTCTGTCATGCGCCTCGTCGATGAAGTCTAGGTTGGCCCGAATCAGCGCGGAGTTGCCTTCCTCACTGAAGGACTCCACACGTGGACTGGGCAATCCGATCTCGATAGGGATGACGGCCTCGGATCCGAAGGAGAGGCTGAAAGGGGTTTCGCCCGTCGGGGCCCTGGGCATTGTGTGGTAAGCCCATATCACACTGGGGAGCTCTTCTACCCAGCGTCTAAGCGAGTCCTGAGCCCTCTGAGGATGGTGCGGTTCATGACCTCAGCCTCCCCGTTGGTCTGGGGGTGGCCGACAGAGGTGAACCGGTGGTGAATGCCTAGCTCCTCGCAGAAGGCTTTGAACACCTCGTTGTTGAATTGGCGGCCGTTGTCCGTGACGAGGGTATGAGGCAAGCCAAAGCGGCATATGATCAACTTCCAAAAGAAAGCCTTGACTTTGCTCTCGGTAATTTTGGCCAGTGCCTCAACCTCGACCCACTTGGTGAAATAGTCGATGGCGACTAGCAAGAACTTCCGCTGCCCTGAAGCTGGGGGAATGGTCCAAGGATGTCCATTCCCCATTGGGCAAAGGGCCATGGGGCCGAGAGTGGGCTCAGCGGGGTAGACGGCTGACGCTGGATATGCGCGTGGCGCTGGCAACCGTCACACCTTTGAACTAGCTTGGCCGCGTCCTCCTTCATAGTGAGCCAGAAGTACCCCTAGCGGAGAGCCTTCTGGGCCAAGGATCTGCCCCCCAGATGGTTCCCACAAATGCCCTCATGGATTTCTCTGAGGATGTAGTCGGCATCGGCGGAGCCTACGCACTTAAGCAACGGATAGGAGAATGACCTTCTGTACAGGCGCCCGTCGAGGAGGATGAACTTGGAGGCCCTCCACTTGAGTAGTCTGGCTTCATTGCGGTCGTCAGGGAGGGTGCCGTCGGTGAGGTAGCGGACATAGGCGTCCATCCATGTAGGTTCCGGGGTGAGCGGGAGGACTTCATCCCCGCCCTCTACACTGGGCCTTTCCAGATATTCGACGTAGGCATCCCTTGTCAGGCCATCGGCGGAGGTAGCCAGCCGAGAGAGGACGTCGGCCTTTGCGTTTTTGCTCCGGGGGATGTAACTGATGCTGAAGTAGGACAGTAAGGAGGTCAAGAGTCGAACCTTTTTCAGATATTGTGCCATAACGGGGTTGCGCGCCTCATACTCTCCGTTGATTTGCCCGGAGATAAGTTGCGAGTCCGTGTAGGCTCTGAGGTGCTTTGCTCCAACCTCCTGGGCTAATCTTAACCCGGCCAGTAGGGCTTCGTACTCCGCCTGGTTGTTGGTGGCTTCAAAAAGAAATCTCAGGGCGCACTCGGATCTTTCTCCTCCCGGCCCGGCAAGGATGAGGCCGGCGCCACTCCCTTGAGAATTTGATGTGCCGTCCACGTGGAGGATCCAGGTCTCTCCGTCGCCGTCCGGCTCGGGCCTGGGCTGCTCCCCAGGGATCTCCTTGAGATCTTCTTCCACCCAAGTGCACTCGACCAGGAAGTCGGCCAGGACTTGGGACTTCAAGGCCGGTCGTGCCTGGAAAGAGATGTCGAACTCCCCCAGCTTGATGGCCCATTTGGCGAGTCGACCCGAAGTATCCGGACGGGCCAGAATGGCTCGGAGAGGTTGGCCTGTGAGCACCACGATAGGATGGGCTTGGAAATACGGGCGAAGACGCCGGGCAGAAACTATCAAGGCGAAAATAACTTTTTCTATTTTGGAATACCTGACCTCGGTGTCGTGCAGGACCTTGCTCACGTAGTAGACTGGCCTTTGGGTTCCGTCAGCGTCTAGGCGCACCAGGACTGAGCTGATGGCTTCCGAGGAGGTGGCTAGGTAAAGGAGAAGACTCTCCCCGTCTCTCGGCTTGGAGAGGAGCGGTGGGGAGGACAGGAATGCCTTTAAGCCATCGAAAGCTTCCTGGCTGTCGTCCGTCCATGCAAAACCGTTCACCTTCCGTAGAGCCTTGAAGAAAGGCAAGCACCTCTCTGCCGATCTAGAGAGGAAGCGACTCAGCGCTGCTATCCTTCCCGTCAGCCGTAGCACTTCCTTCTTGTTGGACGGCGGCCTCATGTCAAGTATGGCGCTGATCTTCTCTGGGTTCGCCTCGATTCCGCGCTGGGTCACCATGAAGCCCAGAAATTTACCTGCTGTGACCCCAAAAGCACACTTCTTAGGGTTCAGCTTGACTTGGAAGCGGCGAAGGTTGTTAAAGGTTTCCTCTAGGTCAGAGATGTGGTCGGCGGCACGGGCGCTCTTCGTCAGCATATCGTCCACATAGACCTCCATGTTCTGGCCGAGCTGGTCCTGGAACACCTTGTTCATCAGCCTTTGATATGTCGCTCCCGCATTCTTGAGGCCGAAAGGCATCCCCTTGTAACAGTAAATGCCTTTCTCTGTCACGAAGGAGGTGTGCTCCTCATCGCCGGGGTCCATCCTTATCTGATTATATCCGGAAAAGGCGTCCATGAAGCTGAGAAGCTCGTGACCATAGGTGGAATCGACCAGCTGGTCAATTCTCGGCAAGGGAAAGCTATCTTTTGGGCACGCCTTGTTGAGGTTGGTGAAGTCTATACATATCCTCCAGCTCCCATTTCCCTTGCGCACCATGACTACGTTGGCCATCCAGCTTGGGTAGTACGCCTCCCGAATGTGGCCGGCGCTGATCAGCTTACTGACTTCTTCATCAATCGCCCTTTGTCGGTCGGGGGCAAAGCTCCTCTTCTTTTGACGGATCGGATGGTGGCACGGGTCGACGTTGAGTTTGTGGGTGATGACCTCCGGGGGGATGCCGGGCATGTCGGACGCTGACCAAGTGAATACGTCCGAGTTAGCCCACAGGAAAGCTAAGAGATGCTCCCGGTCTTCCAGGGGAAGAAGTCCGCCCACATGGACGGTCCTTGCTGGGTCATCGCTGAGGGGGAAAGTCAGGAGGTGCTCGGCGGGCTCCCCTCCCTTGGCGGAGTCTCTAGGGTCGGACGCTTCCATGGCCGGGTCGGCCTCCAAAGGGCTTGACGCCGCATGATAGCAAGGTAAGACTGGGCTTATCTCCCTGCGCATTTCTCCAACTCCCTCGCTGGTGGGGAACTGCACCAGCAGACGTCGGGTGGAGATAACCGCGTCCAGAAGATTCAGGCCGGGACGCCCGAGAATGGCGTTGTATGCCAAAGGGACCCTCACGACTAGGAATTTCATGATTACAGTGCTTTGGCATGGCGGGGTTCCGGCCGTCACAGGCAAGGATATCTCGCCCTCGACCCTCACAGAATCTCCGATGAATCCGACAAGCGGGGTTGCCACGGGCTGAAGGGAGTTAATAGATAAACCCATCCGAACAAAGGCATCGTACGTAAGGATGTCAGCTAAGCTGCCACTATCAACTAATATCCTTTTTACAGGATGTTTGGCGATCGTCATAGCAACGACTACGCCTTCATTGTTTACATTTTCCATTACAGCAGTCTTCCCCCAGGACATTACATTATTTGGAGCATCCTCCCCTCTCGGCCGCTTGGACGCAGAGGCGGACCCCCAAGACACCATCCCGACCGTCATTTCCGTGGGAGCGTTGTCGACGGCGGCTTGAGCTAGTGGAGGCCCCATGATGGCCGGCAGCGGCTGTGGTGTTTTCTGGACATACTTGCCGAGGTAGCCCCGTTGGATGAGCTCATCGATGGCCCGCTTCAAGCTGTAGCAGCTGTCGGTGTCGTGGCCGTAGTCCCGGTGGAATCGACAGTAGCGGCTTCTGTCGCGGGATGCACCCTTCTTCATGGGGGGAGGACGTTGAAGGTAGGGCTCGCCTTCGATCTCCATCAGGATATGGGATCGAGGGGCAAGGAGGGGAGTGAGCTTACCCTCGTCAGGGACAGGGCTCCGGCGCCTGTTGTCGGACCGGCGAGGTGGGTCGGATCAGCGATGTCAAGGAGGCCCGCTCGGCTCAGGACGAGCGGATTTGTAGCTGGAGGACTTCGAAGACTCCCGGCGAGTGAGGTCGGCTTCATCTGCCCGGATGTACTTCTGGGCCAGGAGGAGGAGGTCAGAGTAGGAGCTCGGGGGCTTCTTGTCCAGGCAGAAGGTGAAGCAGGACGGAAGGAGTCCCCGCTTCAGCGCCAGGGTGGCCACCGCATCATCAAGATGGTAGACCTCAAGGGCGGCGGTTTTGAATCAGGACACAAAGTCCCGCAGGGACTCTCCTTCCTTCTGGTGGACGGAGAAGAGGCTGTCCGCCACCCTTAGGATCCGGCGGCAGGCATCAAAGTGGGCCAGGAATGCCCTCTCGAGCTCTCGGAAGGAGTCTATGCTATGGGGGGACAAGCGTGAATGCCACGCACGGGCGGCCTTCCGCAGGGTTGCAGGGAAGGCCTTGCAGAGAAGGGCGTTTGAGGCGCCCTGGACTTGCATCATGGCCTTGTAGCTCTCGAGGTGGTCGAGAGGGTCGGTCGTACCGTCATACGGATCCACTTGGGGGAAGCAAATCTGGAGGGAACCGGTTCCTCCAGTATGCGGTGGGTGTAAGGAGGACGAGTGTCAAACTCTTCCTCCGTCTGGTGGTTGATCCTCCTGGCGAGCTCGTCGAGGCGCCGGTTGTACTCATCCAGGCGTTCCTCCGCCTGGCGGTTGATCGT
The DNA here is from genome assembly GCA_900491605.1 of Calamus simplicifolius. NCBI lineage: Eukaryota > Viridiplantae > Streptophyta > Magnoliopsida > Arecales > Arecaceae > Calamus > Calamus simplicifolius. The sequence goes on from UESW01004389.1 coordinate 537,201, forward strand.
CGGAGCCCTCCGGGATGGCTCGGAGGAAGAAGAAGAAGAGGAAGCAGAAGATGGAGACGGAAGTCGGGACTTCCGCCTGGGTTCCTCGCGATGATGTGGCTTGGGAGGAAGCTCACTGGGGCCGTGGCCAGAGGACCGTGGCCGCTTGGAGGGCTCGCGGCGAGGCTTCCTGGGGGAAGCCTGACATCGACCGGTCCCCCGGCGGGGGGAGCCTCCCCTCACCGATTACTGACTGGCGGGGGGAGCGGTTTGGTGCTGAGTGGCCACGGACTGCTGCTGCTGGAGCCCGTGGACCATGGTGGTGAGATTCTGAACTTGCTGGGAGAGGGTCGCCAGCTGCTCCGCTGTTTGGAGGGTGGCGTCTGGCGGCGGGCCGGCAACCGGAGGGCTGGTAGCATGGGGATTGGCCTCCTGCTATCTAGCTAGCGGGATGAGCCCCGTCGGATAGCTGACGGAGGCATCCTGGGCTCGTGTCACCACCATGGCTTCTAGGCGAAGAGAGGGGAGTGAAAGGTGTAGCTCAGGGGAGACGCTCGCTACTCTTTCTTATCTTCTTAGCATCCCCTTCCTGGCGTGCCAATCTGATGATGCTCGATCACCCCTCCTGGATGTCGGGAACGGAGGCTTTTCTTCCTTCACCGGGTTGCCTGCAAAGAAGCCCCAGGACCGGAGAGGGTTCTTCGGTGAGGCCCTCCGACGCCCAAGTTAGTGATAGAGGTCACAGTCAAGAAGGAGCTCGAGAGAGCTCTTGAGGAGGAAGAGATCTCAGAAGGATCAGATAGTTCCTTTGAGAGTTAGGGCATCCAGAGTATGAGATGTCTTACCCGGTTTTCGATGTAATTTACCCTTTTATAGGGGTTGGCGCTGCACCATCACGTGGGTTTTCGTGAGATCAGAAGGTCTGCTGAGCCGTTGCGTGAATCTGGGCTGGTTGGTGGGTTACGTCCCATCAGTAGCAGGGCTGTTGGGCGGCGTGTGTCGTGCGTCTGAAGTTGTTGGGCGGCGTGCGCCGTGCGTCTGATGTTGTCGGGCGGCGTGCGTCAGAGAGGCAGTTTTTGAACCGCTAGGGCTGATCTGGCGGAACCGGAGGGTCCCGTCTTGCCAGGGCCGAGCTGGGTCGACCTGAGATGGCCGCGGCCCAGCCAGCCGGCAAGGCAGTGCCGGGGCGGGATCGAGTCGGTGGTCTTCGAGATGAAGGGGACGAGACGAGCCGGTTGGGGATATCCTTGGTTGACTCGGCGGAGCCGGAGGCGCCGGGGGCCGAGTCGGGCCGGCCGGGGACGGCCTTGACCGACTCGGCGGGACGGAGGATGCCAGGGCCGAGTCGGGCCGGCCGGGGACGGCCTTGGCCGACTCGGCGGAACGGATGACGCCGGGGCCGAGTCGGGCCGACCGCGGACGGCCTTGGCCTACTTGGCGGGACGGAGGACGCCGGGGCCGAGTCGGGCCGACCGCGGACGGCCTTGGCTGACTCGGCGGGACGGAAGACGCCGGGGCCGAGTTGGGCCGGCCGGGGACGGCCTTGGCCGACTCGGTGGGATGGAGGACGCCGGGGCCGAGTCGGGCCGACCACGGACGGCCTTGGCCGACTTGGCGGGACGGAGGACGCCGGGGCCGAGTCGGGCCGACCGGGGACGGCCTTGGCTGACTCGGTGGGACTGGAGACGCCGGGGCCGGCCGGGAATGTGCCGGGGCCGTCTTGCTTGGAGATGCCGGGGCCGGCTAGGAATGCGCCGGGCCTGGCTCGGAGACGCCGGGGTCGGCTAGGAATATGTCGGGACCGCCTTGCTTGGAGATGGCGAGGAATGCGCCGGGGTCGCCTGGCTCGAAGACGCCGGGGCCGGTTAGGAATATGCCGGGACCGCCTGGCTCGAAGACGCCGGGGCCGGCTAGGAATATGCCGGGACCGCCTGGCTTGGAGACGCCAGGGCCGGCCGGGAGTGTGCCGGGGTCGTTCGGCTTGGAGACGCCGGGGCCGGCTGGCTTGGAGACGCCGGGGCCGGCCGAGAGTGTGCCGGGGCCGTCTTGCTTGGAGATGCTGGGGCCGGCTAGGAATGCGCCGGGCCTGGCTCGGAGACGCCGGGGTCGGCTAGGAATATGCTGGGACCGCCTTGCTTGGAGATGGCGAGGAATGCGCCGGGGTCGCCTGGCTCGAAGACGCCGGGGCCGGCTAGGAATATGCCGGGACCGCCTGGCTTGGAGACGCCAGGGCCGGCTGGGAGTGTGCTGGGGCCGTCCGGCTTGGAGACGCTGGGGCCGGCTAGGAATATGCCGGGGCCGCCTGGCTTGGAGACGCCGGGGCCGGCCGGGAGTGTGCCGGGGCCGACCGGCTTGGAGACGGCGAGGAATGCACTGGGATCGCCTTGCTTGGAGATACTGGGCTTGGCAGGCGTTGGCCTTTGATGTTCTGGCCTTGGAGGCCGACACTGGCGGCCGACGCTGGCGGCCGTCGCTGGAGGCCGATGCTGGAGGTCGCCGTTGGAGGCCGATGCTGGAGGCCGAAGCTGGGGGCCGAAGCTGAGGATCGACGTGAAGGCTGGCGCTGGAGCTTATCGGCCTTTGGCCAGCGCTGGAGGCTGGCGCTGGAGGCCGACGCTGGCGGCCGGTGCAGGCGCCTATCGGCCATTGGGGCCGTCCAAAAAAAATTTTATTTTTCATGGGGTCAACCGGCCCCATTAATATATATATATAAAGGAGCTGGGGAGTTGCTCTCAAAAAAAAGTCCTGCCAAAGGCTGGTCCAGCTTGATGCTAAAAAATATTTATTGGCAGTTAGATGGTTCCAATCGACAATCGGTGCAAATTGCAATTCATGTTCTTGGTCATGTTTCTACTGCATGGTCCGTGGCGTCACTGATCTTAAAAACAACATGGGGGACAATTGGTTCTTATTCTCTGGATTCGATGGGCTGGGAGGCACTACCAGAACTAAAAGAAGCGTTTCTGGAACGAGGAGAGAACCCAACAGTGGAAGAATATGCCCGATAGATGCTCGCACCGCTACCGTATTGTCATCAGCATCTTATAACCAATGCTATCTATGGTCCAGTCAAGATCCAGCCGGTATTTTAACTAAGATGGAATTAGGTACAGTTCTTTTCTTTTTATTTAACAATTTGCGACCAGATCTCTTATTTAACAATTGACACTTATACAATCTAACAAATGCTATATATATTTTAAAGAAAAAAAAGATAAATGCATGTATAATTGTACATATATTGCATATTAAATGAAGAATCAAATGATAAGTACATTTAAAAAAAAACTGTGTAAATGTAGAGGGAATCTTAAAAGGGTTTCCAGTCTAGTCTGATCTGTGCTTTAAGATTCCCACAGGTTGTCTTTCGTTCTTGATTTTCCGGTAAGGTACAGCTTCTTCCTCGATCGTCTCTGGAGCTCTTGTTCCTGGCTTTGTTCCCCATCGACTGATGGCTCCTGATTCTGCTAAAGAGCGTCCGATGTCTTCTCGGACGAAGCCAGTTCATAACTTCTCCTGGGTTTCATCGTCTCCATCGCCGGCAGAGGTGGCGAACTTGGAGATTCTCTTCCTGATGTTGTCCAGGTTCCGTGCTCGGCTCTGGAAGAAGAAATCGACAGCTGAGAGAAGATGGCCATCCTGGTGCGAACGTTCCAGCGCTGGGTTCCTCCTGATGCCCTTCTCCGTGAATTTCGTCGTGCGGGAGTCCCTGGCGAGATTCAATTTGTAAGCTTGGCCCATCGTTGTCATATTGTCAAATTCTCTGATCCTTCTACTAAACGAATGGTTCTCGAGCAACCTTGGATTGTCAATGGTCAGCCGCTGGCATCTGAGGCTTGGAGAGCTGATTTCTTTCCAGCGCCGGACTCTATTTCTTCGGCTCTGGTATGGATTCGGCTGCCTAATCTTCCTATGGAATACTGGTCGGAACCCATCCTCCGCTCCGTCATTGCCCCGGCCGGTTGTTTTCTCTTTGCTGACCCTCCGACGACGGCGAGAAGCAGATCTGGATTTGTTCGTGTCTGTGTCAGAGCTGATCTCTCCCGTCCGCTGCGGCCGGGGGTTCGGGTGAGGGGGTCTCTTACTCCTTCTGGCAATCATTCGTCTATGAGAACATTGAAGGGATCTGCTGCTACTGTGGCTCATTGCATCTCCGGGGTCCCTGCAATCTTGGGCAGCAGGCTGATTCTTCGTCGAACTCTTCTCTCCCCTGTTTTGGCCCGTGGATGGTGGCTATTCGCCGTCGGGGGGGGGGGGGGGGGCTCCGCTGGCTAGGAAGTCGTCGGCTCCATCTCCGGCTTCTGCTACTCCGTCTCCTGCTGCTCCGTCCGCTAAGGACCCAGGCCCCTCTTCATCCTCTCCGACTCACGCCCTGACTGTTGTCTTCTCTGCTTCTGGTTCGGGCAATCCAGTGATGAATGGAGTGTTCCCCTCAAATCCGCTCGCCGGCGCCTCTCCAAGCTTGGCAAATTTATGGAGTCCAACGCATTGCCCTCGGCTCAGCAGGGGGTGGGGAAGGTTGACTTGGCCTCTAAGGGTTGTGCACTGTTGGATGCTAGGCGTGCCGGTTCTTCTGCTACAGTAACGGAAAGAAGCTTAAGAAGCCTCTGTGTGCCGGTTTTTCTCAGGCTGAGGCTGAATGTGTCTCTGGAGTTCAGACTCAGCCCAATTCTCCTCCATCCACTTTGAATGTTCAGTCAATGAATCTGTTTGCTGTACTTGGGTCTGACATTCCGATTGGCCGTCGGGATGCTAACCCGGGTCCTTTGAAGAGGGCCAGACCGGAAGAGTCTCAAATCCATCGAGTCTCTCCGAAATCGGATAATAGAAAAGGAAAAACTAAGGGGGAAAAATCTATCCTTCCTGCCTGCCAGCTTACTGCCCGGGATCCAGTGACCCTCGCTCCCTTGTCTGTGCTGCCTCCTGAGGGCCGGACTGATGCTTAAGCAGTGATTCCCCAGTTATCTTCATTGGTAGAAAGCAGTCATGAGGCTACAGTCTCCACTCTTAAGGCGGCCATTTTGGGCCAGGGAGTGGATCCCTCGCTCCCTATTGCTGGTCCCCGGATGCTTCAGGGTGAGAGTGTTAGGGAGACTGTATCTTTTGAAGGTCATTCTAATGTTGCTATGGCAGAGGCCTCGACTGGGTCCCAGACCCCTACTATTGTTAAATGAAGATTCTGTTTTGAAATGTCAGGGGTGCTCGAAAACCATCTTTTCGAGCCTCTTTTGCTAGATTGATTCAGCTTCATCAATTTGATATTTGTGTTCTTCTGGAAACCCGACTATCGGGTGTCAGCTTGACGTCTTTCAGGAGATAGATTGATCGAGCCTGGTCTTCTTATGCTGTGGAGTCTATGGGCCTCTCGGGAGGTATATTAGCTCTTTGGCGCAATCCCTCTATCAGGGTTGATGCTTTTCATCAGTGTAATCAACTGGTGTCTCTGGTTGTCTCCGAGGGCAGTTTTGACCCCATTCTTTTATCAGGAGTCTATGCTAGTACCGATTTTTGGGAGAGGAGGGTCTTATGGGCTGAACTCCTCGCTCTTCTGGCGCATGGCCTTCCTTCCTTAGTTGCCGGTGATTTTAACTGTATCATTGGGGCTAATGAAAAAAAGGAGAAAGACAGGTTGGTGACTCAGTTGAGATTTCTGAGTTCAGGTCCTTCATCTCATCTGCTGGATTGCTTGACTTGGGATTTTGGGTACCCAATTCACTTGGTGCAACAATCGCCAAGGCTCTGCTCGGGTGTGGGAGAGATTGGACAGAGCTATGGCCTCTGCCCATTGGCTCCGAATGTTCCCTTCGACATTTGTCACTCATCTTCCCAGGATTGCCTCAGACCATTGCCCCATTATGGTCTTCACTGAAGCTAACTCTTAGATTCACAGGCAGTTTCGGTTTGAGAAATTCTGGTCTTCTTATTCAGCGGCTCGCTCTATTATTTTTCAGGTCTGGCACTTACTGGTTAGAGGCAATGCCATTTACAAACTATCCAAGGGCTGGAGCTTGTCAGGCGTAGGCTGTCTAGATGGAACAGAGAGGAGGTGGGGAATATCTTAAGGCAAGTTGAGAGGGTCGAAGCTGACATTGTTTACCTTCAGTCCAGAGAAGATAGGGATGGTTATCTATCTGATGATGACCTTTCCGCTCTTCGTGCTAAGCTTGCTATCCATCATTCTCTTCTTCAGCAGCAGGAGACCTACTGGAGGCAGTGGTCCAGGGCCCTGTGGATACAGGAGGGAGACCGTAACACTAGATTTTTTCACCAGACTACCTTGAGGCGTCGGGCAGCTAATCGGATTTGGCGCTTGGTAGATGAGGATGGGGGCTCTCAGGAGGACATTCACGTTATTCGTGATCGTCTCTTTCAGTTCTTTCAGTCCAGATGGACTGAGCATTCGGCTGAGGGGGATTCTATTCAGAAGGTTTCTTCTTTGAAGCAGGTCTCTAGTCAGGAGAATGACAGTCTTGTCAGACCTTTTACTGCGGAGGAGGTCCGGCTGGCTCTTTGGGATCTTGGATCTATTAAGGCTCCGGGGTCTGATGGCTTCCCGCTTTTTTTCTTTCAGCACTATTGGACTATTGTTGGTCCGGAAGTGGTTCAAGCTATTCAGATTGTCTTCCAGTCCAAATCCATGCCTGCGGACTGGAACAGGACCCTCATCACTCAAGTGCCCAAGCGTCCTAATGCTTCTGCCCCCCAGCACTATCGGCCCATTAGTTTGTGCACTACCTTATATAAGATTTGTGCTCGCTTACTAGTCAATCGTCTGAGGGTGGTCATTCCCCGTCTTGTCTTTGATGAGCAAGGGACTTTTATTAGGGGGCGTTGTATTTCGGACAATGTCATTATAGTCCAAGAATTCATGTCCGATCTCCAGAAAGCTCCTGCTAGACAGTGTCTGATGGCAATTAAGCTAGATATGGAGCGTGCCAATGACAGGGTGTGTTGGGATTTTCTGCATCGCACTTTGCTTGAATTTGGTTTTGGCAAACTCTTTATAGAATGGATTATGGCCTGCATTCGGTCGTCGTCATTCTCCCTGATTATCAATGGCAGTCAGACCGATTTCTTCCATTCTATTGTTGGGCTTCGTCAGGGGTGCCCGTTATGCCATTTCTGTTCATATTGGCTGCTGATGATTTCTCTCGTGCGGTACATCAGGCATAGGAGGATCGTCGAATCGCCCCCTTCATGGCTGGCCCTCTCGGCCCTTCGGTTTTGCATCTTCTGTATGCGGATGATTGTATCTTGTTGGGTCAGGCTACTGTTCGGAATGCGACCATCTTTGATTCTATTATTAGAGCTATTGCCAGGTTTCTGGTCAAAAGGTTAATCTTCACAAGTCTATGATTTTCTTTAGCCCTAAGACCAGAAGTCATGTTCGGGAAATCATAGTCCATACATTAGGCATAAATAGTCAGGCTGATCGTCTTCTGTACCTTGGAATCCCTATCACCGGAAGACGGCCCCGCAGCACAGATTATGCTGATATTGAGCGGCGGATCCATGATCGCATTGATGGTTGGCACATCACTTCATTATCTATGATGGCGAGGGTTATCCTTATACGATCGGTTCTGATGTCCCTACCTCTGCACCTCCTCTCCAACACTGCTATTCCGTATATTTGCCTGAGGAGGATAGAGCGGTGCTTTCGGGATTTTCTGTGGGCCTCTGGGTAGGATGGTCATGGGACTCATCTTTTGGCATGGGATATCGTCTGTTTGCCTATTCATGAAGGTGGCCTGGGTATTCAGTCTCTGACTGTTCGGAGAGAGGTACTGCTTGCTCGTCATGCGTTGCGGTTTTTACTTGACCCACACTGCTTCTGGAGTTCTTTTATGCGGGCTCGATACGGTGACTGGACCCCATCTCTGGATGATCAGCCCCTTCGTCGGCACTCCTCCTTTTGGAAGGAGGTTTATTGCCATGTTCCGACTATTTTGACCAACACCTCGTGGTTGTTAGGTGATGGCTCTATGGTTGATGTTATCCAGGACAAGTGGATTGCTGACCTTCCCCTCTCTCTTTGGCCTACTTTCACCAGCATCGATATTCCTAGCAGAATGAGGGTCAAGGTTTTGATTTCTCAGGATTCCTCTGGTTGGCATATGAATATTGTTCTCAACTCTTTGGTCAGGAATTAGCCCGTCGGATCCTTGCTATTCCGCTTATTTGGGGGAATGTTACTGATACCAGATTATGGCGTAGATCTTCCCTGCCTTGGGCTCCTTCCAGGGACTTGATGAGTATTTATAGACCTTCTCCACATCGTACGATAGATGCTGGTTGGGTATGGAAGCTCCCTATTCATCCCAGGGTTCAGCTTTTTGTTTGGAAGCTACTATGGGATTGTATTCCAACATGCTCCTTCCTTGCTAATAGGGGCCTTCATATCCAGTCTATTTGCCCCTTGTGACGTCAGGAGGAGGATACTACCGATCATGTTATCTTTACCTGCCCTAGAGTCAGGGGAATTTGACGGAGTGTGGGTTATGATTGTCGTGCTGATGCTGTGGGCTCTCTGAGATCTATGTTTTTGCATATTCTTCGGCAGGGTAGATAGTACCAGACTAGCTTATGGGCTGCCACTGCTTACCATATCTGGCTATCACAGAATCTTCTCATCTTTACTGATGAATCTTCTCCTTCCTTCAAGGTTGTTCGGAAAGCCAGGCTATTATCGGTTGATTTCTCTTCTCGTCAGAATGCTCCTGTGTTTGGCAGCCCTGGCCACTGAGGATCCTCTGCTGCTGCGGCAGCGGACCACATACGGTCTTCATCTCCTGGGAGCCTCCCCCTTCAGGGTTTGTCAAACTTAATTTTGATGGCAGTGTTCGTGGCAGGCTTTCTGGTTCTGCGTTCGTTATTCGTGGGCCTACTGAAGATTTGTTGGTGGCTGGTGGCTTTGGTAGTCTTGACTCATCAGTTCCTCTTGCTGAACTTTATGCTGCTTGGGCCGGCATTCTTTATGCTATTAGATCCCTGCATGCTCTTAATCTGATTATTGAGGGTGATTCTCTTACAGTTATCCGATGGATCCAGAAGGATAACTTTTTCAAGCTCCTGTCAACCCCTGATCCTTGATATATGGGCTACCTTGCGGGATGTTGATAGTGTCCAAATCCGTCATGTTTATCGCGAAGCCAACTCTGTGGCTGATTGCGTAGCAACGGAGGTGGCTCACCACAGTGGTTATAGGATTTGGTCACAGGGTGACCCATGTCCTTCTGTACTTAATCAAATTTTGCATTCTGACTTATCTGGGCTGACTCGCACTAGAGTGGTGTGATCGCCCGTTTGTACCAAAAAAAAACTGTATTAAAGTTTTGTTCTTTCGACTAACATATTTTCGTTTACCACCCAGTTTTGCTCGAGTATTTGTTGCTGCGGGTTCCATTTTTTGGCCCGGGGCAGGGTTGGCAGTGTAAGTGTAGATCCGAATGGCATCTTCTCGTCTTCACAGACATGCAAGACAGCATCCTCCTAGGGATCATGATGGGTGATCTCTATGGAAGAAGTTCTTTAGCACAAGTGAGTGGGAACCTTTGGCACAAATTATGGAGAAGGTTTGAAAGAAGAGAAGGGGATGCCAGAAGAATGGTGATCGATATGTGCATATGGGTTGCAGAATCTAAGAGAGGCGTACCTAAGGGCTTCATGATATGGTATTTGAATGCAGTGAGTAAGGTAAGCCGTTACCTAATTTTCAGGGCGCAGTTAAGGAATGTAGAGGAGGATAAGGCCGATTTTGACATGTACCTTATTGGAGGGATTTCATGTAACAACCTAAAAATTTTAAATTTTTTGTAATATTAATAACATTTTTCATGTATAGTGAAAGTTGGATGGTTTCAATAATGTGTTGGGTGTGTTAGCCACTTGATAATATAAAAAAAAAATATTGGGATGTGAATGAGTATATCCTTGTGTACTAATAATTTTGATTTAAGAATTTGAGTGATTTAAGTTTTAATGGGCTTAAATCACAAGAAAAATCAAGTTTGATTTGAGTTTAGCCCTTAAGTGTTGTATTTTAGCAATTTAATTGGTGAGGAGTTAACTCTGGCACGATCTGGAATTATCTAAAGTTGGTTTCTGCATAAGGGCGAGTTGACTCCTGTAGAAAAATATAAAGATAATAATTCTACTTCGTGCTGGAGCTGGCTTCCGATTCTGCTCAAGCAGACTCCAAGAGCACTTTTTTTGGGTTAAATCTTAAAAAATTTATTTTGAGCCCATTTTAAGTTTGATTTGAGTGCCGTTTGAACCGTTGGATTCCTAAAATCGAGCTCTTCAAGTTGGAAATGTTATTTTTAAAAATATTATATAAAAATATTAAATTTAAAAGAATAATAATAAATAGCTATTTAGGGAAAATGAAGATTTTACCAATCTACTATTCATGCCTTGGCCCTCAAGTCACTAGAAAATATAAAAGAAGAGAAAGAGAGAGAATCGGCCAGAAAGAAAGAAAGAAAGAAAGAAAGAAAAAAGAAAGAGAGAAAGAATGAAAGAGAAAAGAATTGGCCAAGGAGGAAGTAGAAGAAGAAGAAGAAGAAGAAGAAGAAGAAGAGAAAGGGGAAAGCTTGGGAAGGATCTTGGTGGCCATGTTAGCTTTTAAGGTAAGCTCTAGTTTTTCTAAGCATAGCATAGATCTTACATGGATTTGTTGTTATTGAGATAATAGCATGTGAGTCTTTGATGGATAAAAGGGTGGAAGAAAATAATGAGATGTTTGAGGATTTAGCATGCATATGCGTAGTGTTTCAAGAAAACCTTCCAAGTATGAACCCTGATGATGTATGTGTCTATGTGTGATGGCATAGGTCTGGACAGTGGTTTCAGGGAGCCGGAGCATAGGAGATAAGTATCAGTTGAGATGCTAGCAGCTAAGGTGAGTGAGTTTCTCATCTAGCTATGTAGTTTATTTTGATATATTGTATGGATATTTGCTAAAGATCTAAATAGTGCTATGTTAAGCATGATGTTGTATAGGAGGGATTTTGAAAAATATGGGGAATGGGAACTAAATTTATGTATAATTTTTATAAAGCATGAGTTTAAAAGAAAAAGAATAAATGTACAACATGCCCTAAAATATAATACGAAATTATCTGGAAAACCTGAATTTAGAAAGATTCTGAGTACCAAAAAGGGGATATGAGACTTAGAAAGAATTTGAGCATTCTAAAAGGATGATTTTATACGTGGGGAAGGATTATAAGTTTCATACAAGAACCTGGATATGAGGAGAGGGTATGAATGTGAGAAAAGAGGTTGAAATTCATAAAAAGAACATGAATGTTATAGCAAAGGTATTAAATGGAGTAAAGAATAAGAGTTTTATGTTAAATATGAAATGGGAGAAAGAATATATGGCTTATAAGAGAGCATGAACGAGGGAAAAAAATATGTGTGTGTGTGTGAATGAAGAAAGAATAGGAGGGGGACCTTGAATTTGAGGTAAGAGTAATAGTTATGAGACAGAAAAGAATAGTATGAGTTTAAGCATGTCATGAGTCAAAGTATGAAGTTAAGGTTGAGTTTATAGGCATGAGTTTATGTGTATGAATTGATAGTTGAAGTTAAAGCATATCAAATTATAAAGAGAAAGAATATGCATTAAAGAGGTATGTGTGGATACCTACCAATATGTATGGATGATTTGAGCCCAGTTCATATGTTTACAAGAAAAAATATGAGCTAATAGTATATGTTAAAGATATGAATCATGGTAATACGATAATATTCTGATGTAAGCCTATGATATGAAAGGCTTAGTATATTGATGTATATGGTTTAAACCTGGAAGATGAGAATCTAGTATGTAGTATAATGAAAGCATGTGATAAGCATGAGTTAAAGAAAAGGATATAGCATGAATTAAGAAGCATGAGTTAAGACATAAGTTAAGGCATGAATTAAAGAAAGTCTGGATGTATATTATATGTAAAGTATATTATGATTTTAAACCAGGGATGAAAAGCATGAGTATTAGGAATGTTATAACTTAAGGAAAGCAATGCATGATCTTGTAACTTGAGTTAAAGTGTAACAGGAGCTGTACAAAGGATACAACTTGAAAGTTATGCAAGAGCATGTGTATACATATATATATGCTTAATATAAATATAAACTATACCGTAAATTGACATATGAGCCTAAGCTTGAGTTTTTAAAGCATGAATTGAACATGTTTTTATAGCATGAGTTTCAGTATATGTTTATAGCATGAGTTTAAAGCATGTATTTACATTATGAGTTTTAAAAGCATAAGTTTTAAGCATAATTTAAAGCATGAGTTTTAAAAGCAAAAGAATTGAGCCTGAGTTTTGATGCATGAGTTTCATATGCATACATGGCATATATGCTTAAAAAAATATTAAAAAGAATATAATTTGATGCATGAGTCATATAGAGCATTTAGGCAGCTATGGGGTTGATTACCTTGTAGACTGTACTATAGCATGAGCATTACACACAACTATTGAGCTGGCACCTCCTTGTGATTCAATTGTACAATGAACCTCGGGATCAAGGGTGAGTGCACGCTTGACCAGGCTCAATGGGGCAGATTGTAAGCAGCCCATTGGGGTATGAATCATAGTTCAGTTGAGCTGATTATTATATAGCCCGTGGAGGCAGAGTGAAAATTCGAGATTCTAGGGTTAATGAACAAAGAACTTTGCCGGGTGAACCGCATGGGTAAGGGGTGTTATTTATGCAGAAATTCTATTGTCAGTTCATGCACCCCTCGGGAGTATACTTGTAAAAGGGCGATTGTAGAGTGGTACATCAGAGGTTTCACACATAGCGCAGTATTTTAAAGTTTTGAAAAAACTTGCATTTGATTTTATAAAAAGGGCCAAATACATATCCTAGCGGGGATGAGTTTATATGAGATTTCGTAGGGCAAGATAGATCCCAGTGGGGATCAGAGAGATGAGCAAAGAAAGTCTGGGATATATAATGAGGATATACGTATATTCATATACATGCTTTATAAAGTATGACATCATGCATGAATTTTTATATAAATGAGTCATTCAAAGAGTATTTCAATACTAGTATATTATTTAAAGAATAAGCTACATTTTAAGTTTTCTAATACTATATTCAAATGAATATTATATGTGTTTGCTCATGTTACATGTGTTTATTATGCTTTAGAATGATGTTATGGTTCTCTATTATCCCATGGTTAGATGGTTATCTAGTCACTAGGATATTAGGTCTCATCCCTCTATGATTGATATTTACTTTCAGATCAGTGAGCCCATTTGGTAGGATTAAAGGATTAGCAGGACAGGATCCTTAGCTGGTGAAGCTTGCTTGAAATCAAAAGTGTATAAATGATAGCCTTATACCTTGAGTTACTATGGGGTGACATTTATGTATATGTATATGTGTATGCGTACAGTGAGATTTGGTGATGTATCTTAAACCCTTTGAAATGAAAGAAAAATTTGTATTCTTGAGGGAATTATGAGTATAATGCATGTACTTATGATTTTGTTGTCGATTGTGAATGTAATCTTATAAACTGCCTAAGGATGTTACAAAAAAAATTTATATTTGAGCAACAATAAATGATACTGTGATATGACGTTATGAATATATGAATGAATTAAATGAACATGTATAAAAAGTTCTTTTCAAGATAGATTTTTGATTATGTGACTTATGATAATTAGATATAGTTTACTAATATTTTATTGTGCGCAACATAAAGGCTAGTAGAACTCTACCCGATTTCCATAGGTTGTTAGGTTTTTGTCAGTTGTCCTGGAGAGAGAGAGAGGGAGCTGATATTTCGAATCCCATTGATCAGGAAGGAGATTATATCTGGCTCCCATTTTCGTTTGAGGGGGATCGTGTCGAGATTTTCATGATCCTGTTGATCTAGCTTTTGAGATGTTTGGCACGAGCCGAAGATCGGCGTGAGGGAAGGTCGATTTGTCAATTCTCATTTATAGAGATTCAGTATGTTGAGGCTCGTCGAGGACCGAGGGTCGGTCTGCTAAGAGTCGGCCAGCCAATGATCGGTTGAGGACCGATGGTTAGGCGGCTGAGGCTTGGTGTAGCAAGTCTCGAGCGAGGGCTAAGGGTGTAGTTCAGCAACGCCTCGTTTGACCCACATGGGTCGGTCAGTCGCAGGTCAAAGGTGGGCCCTACTAACTGTTCGCATAAGCCACTATATGTGGAAACTATTTTCCTTCGCATCACTTGTCCCCCCACTTCTTAGCATGAAGTTTACTTTCGGGGTAAAGAAGTACAATACTGGCCACCTGCTCCACTAGTGGGGCAGAATTCGGAGAGCCGCTGACATTATGTCTATCGACACGGTTATGTTTGCCTAGGCTGCCGAATCAGGCAGGCTTTTAGAATTTGATTAGGGGCAGTTGGTGGGGTGACAAGTGGTGAAACCGGAGAGTAAGGTACTGGAACCGATAGGCCTCTAAAACTCTCCATATTATTGTCTTTGGTTCCCCCGCTCGATGGCTTTAAAAAGGGAAGGATCGGTGTCATCTATAGCTACATTTTTTTGTAAGTCTTCAGCGCTTTACCTTCTTATCTCTTTGCTTTTTTCTCGGATCGAGCACTCCTTGCTACAGAGGCAACCTTGGGTTGCTATGCTCTCGGGCATGCTAAGGAGCCGAAGCTTGGAACCTTCTTCTATGAAGAACACCTTGAGGTTGGTGTCCGCCCTTTGCTTGGCAATTGAAGGGATGATGAAATTTTATGGCATTCCATTCTGTTGGCCATATCACCAGATAGTTGGTACTACACCATGGGTATCACCTTCATGTACAAGTTCATGGAAATGCCGGCAAACGTGTCATTGTTCAAAGATGCTATTCTCTTTGATCGAGGGATAGACTAACTATGAGGAGCCTAATAGGGCTCTGCTCATGTCGATGCTGGAGATCGAAAGTCTCCTAGTACTCTTTGGCATCCAGTCCAGATCATGAGATTTAGATGAGGGGGCCGCTGAAGAGCAGACTGGGCAGGAAAGGTGAGGGGCGGTTTTGCCTGGTCTCGCCAAGGCATAAGTAAAATGATATTAAAGATGGCTCCAAACTTCCTTCACCGATAAAGAAACTTAAAGAAGTGTTGGTCTCAAGAAGGATGAGTCAATAAGGGAATCGGTGGAGGATGGGAAGCCCAAAGTAGGCACAATACCGCCTATAGTTGGTCAAGTTCTAGACCTTGTCAGCATAGCCTTCCGATGGCACTGGAAGGTGATCCTCTGAAAAAAGAGATTGTTTCGGAGATTGAATCCCTCAACCTGGGTGTTGATTGCTTGGACTTTCTCACCCCATATGTCCTACAGATATCTAAGGAGCTTGAATAGCGTAGGAGATTGTAGGAGAGGATGCTCTTGCAACTTTCTTGTACTAATAACTTCAATGAATGAAATTCTTGTTTTATTCACCAATTTTATATGAACCGTATTTTTTGCCGAATTTTTGGCTCTACCGCTTCCTTAGCTTCTCATGTGTCATCAAAAGCCACATATGAATGCCCCAACAAAGAGTCCCCGAGAGAACTGTAAGTGCCTCGACCCAATTGAAGGTTGGGGAAACAGCAGGAAGCACTTGGCTTCATTAGGGTCCAAAGGTTAAGACAAAATAGGGACTTAGGCCCTTTTAGAATTCGTAGGAGTAAAATAGCTTCTGACTCGGTCCCATCGATGTTTGGATATAGGCTCAGCCCTGCTAGGTATGGAGTATAGAATATGTCTTACTTAGCACGACCAAGGTATGGAGAGATCGCTCGGCCCAGCCAGGTATGGAGATAGCTCGGCCCTGCCAAAGTTCGGGGAATATTTATATTTTACTTGGTATGGCCAAGGTAAGGAGAAATCGCTCGGCCCTACCGAGGTTCGGAGAATATTTTTACTTGGTCCAGCCAAGGTACAGAGAAAGTTACTCGGTCCTGCTGAGATTCGAAGAATATTTTTACTTGACCCAGTCAAGGTACGGAGAAAGTTGCTTGGCCCTACCGAGGTTCAGAGAATATTTTTACTTGGCCCAGCTAAGGTACGAAGAAAGTTGATCGGATCTACTGAGGTTCGAAGAATATTTTTACTTGGCCCAATCAAGATATAAAGAAATGGATCCGTAGGGTCAATAATTGGGCGAGACCTGCCTTTCATCAACATCATAAAAAAGGTGGTTATTCAGAGAATGAATATTTAAATTAAGGGTGAAGTTTATTACAACGAGCGAGGTAGCATGGTTTAGGTGTACTTCATCGATAGTATACTTGGAGGTTATCCGAGTTTCATGTACTGGGGATGGCTTTTCTGTCGAGGTCTTGGAGCCAGTAGGTGCTAGGTCTGATGACCTCTGCGACTTGATAAGGACCTTCCCAGTTCAGGGTCAGCTTCCCTTGCTCCATTAGTTTAGAAACTGATGCCTTGCGGAGTATAAGGTCACAAGGAAGGAAGAGCTTTCCATTCACACAAGAAGAGTGGTAATAGGCCACGCGTTGCTAGTATGCGGTCATCCTGACTTGGGCCTTCTCTCTGATTTCTTTGATCAAATCGAGGTTGGCTCATAGTTGTTTGTCATTCGACTCCTCTGAGTAGCCTTCGACTCTGGACGAGAGTAGGCCTACTTCAACTGGAATGATGGCTTCAGTGCCAAAGGCCATCTTAAATGGAGTTTCGCCAGTAGGGATCCTCTGCATCATTCCGTAGGCCCAGAGGACATGGTGAAGCTCATTCGCTTATTTGTCGCATGCTCTGTTAAGACAAACTTTTAGCCCTTGTAACAATGTTCGGTTTGCTACCTCTACTTCGCCATTGGTTTGTGGGTGCCCGACTGAGGTGAGCCGATGGTTGATGTCGTGATCTTCGCAGAACTCCCAAAAATTTGGGTTATCAAACTGCTGACCATTATTTGTGATGATGGTGTGCGGAAGATTGAATCGGCAGATGATCAATCGCCACACAAAATCTTTGGCTTGAGCCTCAGTATTCTAGGTGACTGCTTCGGCTTCCATCCATTTGGTGAAGTAGTCGATAGCCACGAACAAAAACTTTCTCTATCCGGTGGCTAGGGGTTTAATGTAAGATGGGAAAGGTTCGCTCATGATCTTCTTGGTGAAGGGCAAACCTCTTTCTACCCGAGATTTTGGCTAGGATGCATGCTTGATGGTGTCCAATTCCAAGCGCATTTCTTAGATATTTCGTTCGAAGACTTTGGCTTGAATCGACAGAGGAACTAGGAGAGGAGATCGACATCGGGGTGTCCATGGTGAGAGGAGGCTGAGGATAGGGAATGGGCACAACAAGGCCAGAAGATGTCCATGTCTCCGATTTTTGGTGGAACTGGCTCCATCTCGCCTACTCCTTGGCCAGATTGTTCTGGAGGATCCGCAACCTCTGGCTAATCAGGTGGTGGAGCCATCAGTTGCATAGGAATGGCTGCGCCTAGGGGGTGTTGTTGAGTGCCCATGGGAAGTGGAGGATTGGAGGCAACTGGGGGAAGGATTCCTTGGAGTCGTTGCATCCACCGTGTCAATGCTTGGACTTGTTGGACCAGTAGGCTGAACTAGTCCTAGGTAGTAGGCACCACGAGCAACGGCGGAATGGAAGACTAAGATGGCTATGGAGATGCCATGTTCTGCATATGCAAGGGACCAGGCCTTTGAGAGGCGGCCTAATCGGCGGCATCAACGGTTGCCTTTCTGCGGTTTGCCATTTAGGATGACTTCTCTTTTGAACCTTTTCTTTTGGGAATCAAGTTTTGAGGGACTTGAGGCCCTTCCTCTAGCGCCAATATGTTGCCATGGATTTTTGTTTTTCAGCTTGGGGTAGGGGTGGCAACGCAGGTGTGGATCCAGGTGGCATCCTCCTATCTTCAAGGACCTGAAAGACAGTGTCCTCCGCAGAGATCATGGTGGGTGGTCTTTGCAGAAGACCCTTCGATGCCCAAGTGAGTGGAAACCTTTAGCATAGAAATTATAGAGAAGGTTCGAAAGGAGAGAAGGTGATGCCAGAAGAATGGCGATCAATATGTGGATATGGGTTGCATAAACTGAGAGAGGCATACCCGAGGGCTTCCAGGACATGGTATTTGAATGCAGTGGATAAGATAAGTCGTTACCTGATTTTTAGGGCGCAGTTGAGGAATGCATAGGAGGATAAGGCTGATTTCGATATGTACTTTATCGCAGGGGGATTTTGAATCCCGTTGATAAGGAAGGAGATCATATCCGACTCCCGTTTCCATTTGAGGGGGATGTGTCGAATTTTTTGCGATCTTGGTGATCTGGCTTCCGAGATATTCGGCTCGGGCCGAAGATCAGCATGAGAAAGGGTCGGTTGGTCAATTCTCTGCAGTGATTCGGTATATCAAGGTTTGTTGAGGACTGAGGGTCGATCAGCTAAGGATTGATCAATCAAGGTTTGGTTGAGGATCAAGGATCGGTTCGCTGAGGGTCAGTCAGCCAAGGTTCGGTTAAGGGCCAAGGGTTAGATGGCCAAGGCTCAGTGTAGCGAGTCTTGGGCGATGGCTAAGGGTGTAGTTCGACGATGCCCCATTCGACCCACATAGGTCAATCAGCCGTAGATAAAAAATGAGCCCTACTAATTATCCGCACGTGCTACTGTATGCAAAAATTATTTTCCTCCGCATTAGTATCAATGCTGACACAAGCCCCTAGTGGTCCCGAAGTAGTATCAACTTAGCGGAGGGGCAAGGGGAGCAGCTTGAGTGCGAGCCACTAATTGCTCAACTACATTAAGTACATTCATCTAGGGACGTAATAACACACCATTTATGCGGTCGTTATCTACTCATATCTCCCCCCAGTCTTGGATGAGTTCTTGTCTTGTCATTTTCTAAGCTCTTCCAGCGCTCATCTTCAAGGCCCGTCTATGAGGACCAAGCCGCGCCAGATTGCAAGGGCCACGCTCGTTTTCGTGTAAGCAACGATTTTTCACCCGTGCTGGATTTCACGCGGAATTATTTCTCTTTTTTTTGTTGGAGTGACGTATGATCTAATTTCCGGTTAATAAATAATAATAATAATAATAATAATAATAATAATAATAATAATAATAATAATAACCTTGCACGGGGATTGCATCAGTCTTTATATATATATATATATATATATATAATTTTATCTTTGGCACAATGCCAAATAAGTCCAAATAAGTCGTGCATATTGCTGATTCCTAATTTGTGCATCATGCTCTACATATTTTGGTGGCCCTATTATTCTAAATCCAGTGATTAAAAGTCTAATGGAAGGCGTTGTTTCCTTGGGCCAAGCGGTTCCTTTCATCCTGGCCGATTGGCCATGGTGGCCATAGTCATCATGAGGGGCGGACGATGGACCACCAGCAGCCAATCCATTTGGCCCGCTCCGTTTCGAATTACATCGCTGCCCTTCCTCCTCCTCTTCCTCTACATCGGAGCGAGTGGATAGGATAGACGGTCAAGAACGGCCACTCGATCATCCACTTAAAGCGGATTGATATTAAACGGGTCCCCCCTCACTCCTTTCAGATCCGAAAAGCCTGATTGATTGATAAAGACCAGAGAATAAAGTCCTTCACTTTGCTCAGGTTGAGGAAATGGCTTAGAGGAGAGGAAAATAGAGAGCGGCTTCGCCTGGATCCGCACCCCACCGATAGTTCTGTCAATCGGCCCGCCTGTAGATAATAATATATTATATTATATTATCATTTAAAATTAAAAAGAAGAATTCCAGGCAGGCGAGAGACATTTCTTCCCTTGCGCCGCTGCAGGCAGGTGAGAGAGCGTTGTCGGGTTGGGAAAAATAAATAAATAAAGGAAAAAGGAGAAGGGAAAAAAAAATAAAAAGGGGGCTAAGAGAAAGGGTGCCGAGGTTAGGTTACAGTAGAGAGACTCAAGGTTCATTTCTTCTGGATTCCTCCTCGCCTGAGAAATTTTTGCGGCCTCTGTTCCAAGTTCCAAAAGAGGAAAAGGTCGAAAGCTCCGGATTTCAGTTCTGCCAAGGAGAGGAGCAGATGAAATTTAATTGGGTCCGAGGGGTCTTCCTTGTCGGATCAGGATCAGACAATCGAAGAAAGACGACGACGGCCTGTTCTGATCGGGCCCTAGGTTTAAGAATCGAGGGCA
This sequence comes from Calamus simplicifolius, assembly GCA_900491605.1. NCBI lineage: Eukaryota > Viridiplantae > Streptophyta > Magnoliopsida > Arecales > Arecaceae > Calamus > Calamus simplicifolius. Next base: position 557,312 of record UESW01004389.1, read on the forward strand.
TCCACTGATAGATATAATTCTGATCCTCTGCCCGCTCCATTCCTCGTTCGATCACCGGAGCTGCTGCTGCTGCTGCTGCTCATCAAAGAAGAAGAGCAGGTAGTAGAAGAAGAAGATGCTTGGTTTCCGCGGCGGCCTTCCCCTGCTCTTCTTCCTCCTCCTCGTCGCCCTCTCCTCTTTTCCCTCCCACATCTCCTCTTCTTCCGACTGCCAACGGACTTGCGGCTCCACCACCGTCCCTTACCCCTTCGGCTTCTCGGACGGATGCAACATCGCTTTAAACTGCTCGACCAACCACACCAAGATCCGACTCGGTGATTTCCAGGTGCGGAACATCACGCCCGACAGCCTCCTCGTGGACGTCCCACCAGCCTGCAACCGCCACGTTAACGCAATCAAAAGTCTCTTTGGAACCAACTACGCACTGACCCGGAGGAACGGCCTCTTCCTCCGCAACTGCACCTCCGACAATCCGAGTTGCCTCGTCCCCACCCACCTGCTCTCCCAGAATGATCTCGACAGCTGCGGCGACAACACCACCTGCTTCTCCGACGACGGGAAACCCGACGATTTCCTGGCCGCCAAAAAAATCACCGCCTACGGATGCAGTTACCTCGTCACCTCCATGGGCATCGAGCGGGACGCTAACGATTCCCTGCAGCTGCCTGTCGTGCTTCAGACGGCGGTGGTGGAATGGTGGCTGGAGGGCCAGTGCCGATGCTCCCCTCTCGCCAATTGCACCAATCTCACCTCTCCAGTCACCGGGAAGCCCAGTTTCAGGTGCAAATGCCTCGAGGGATTCCACGGGGACGGATTCAACGACAGCCTCGGTTGTCAGAAAGGTCAGTCTGCTCTCCCCTCTCCTTCGCCCTTCCCGGCGAAACCAAACCACCCAGAAAGAAAAATCCTTTAGCTCCTATTAAGTTCAACCCCTCTCCGTGGAAAAAAATTCCGTTCTTCGCCGCTCCCTGCTTGAGCCTCCCCGCCGCCGTGGTTGGGGACGGTGGAGAAGACCGATTCTTTCTGGCCTGACGCGCGCGCCGACCCTTAGGGACACATTAGTCATTTTCCCCCTAGTCTCAAATCAATGGCCATTGATTGAGTAATCTTCCTGCTGTTATTTTAGCGCAAGGGAAAAATATGGACGAGCAAAATGGAAACCGAGCCGTTACAGAAAAAAGGTGGGGCCCATGGACTCGTTGGCTTGGGATGCTTCCAGAACAAGGGGGTGGTCCATGAACTCGATGGGATGGATGCTTCCAGAATTTGCCACCATGACAGCCTCCTGCTCCTTGATTTGTTGTTCATTTTGGACTTGCCTAACCTTGTATCGATGACTGGCTAGGTGGGGGAGGGAGGGAGGGTGTATTCCTTCGCGAATAGTCATGCTGCCGTTAGTTAGTCGCCTCTCTTCTTTTATTATTATTAATTAATTAATTATTCGTCAACTGCTACCGGCCAACCGCTCCCATCCCGTGCACGCTAAATTCGGAGACTAAGTTTGGGAGGAAAAGATTTTGTGCATCAATTTTTGATGTACAAAGTACAAACACACGCATATCATGATGATCCATTGGATCGCAATATATTTTGCATGCGTATTTACATGGATGCATAATAGCTAATGCGCATGTTTGGAATACGTTTTATGCATCAGTAGAAGTCGATGTACAAAGAAAGACTTCTTTAAATATAGAATAATTAATGCAGTCACGGCCCACAGCCTAGGCGGTGGAAAAAAAAAAAAAAAATGAGTGCAGTCAATGGGTCCCAGGAAGACTAATTTAATGCTTCCCTGCGGACGCTAATTGCATTCATTTATTGCAGAGTCGCTGACCTTTCAAACAAGCAGCAGGTCTGCCCTTCCAAGTTTGATTTGTGGCCACGACGGATAGATATATGACTGACGGCAGACATAGACGATAGCTCCTCCAGTGGTCGAATTCGGTGTGCCGACGAGCAGTGGAAATTACGGACAAATCCAATCACTTATCCTCCGGAGCCATATGAATTTAATTACCGAAATATTAACATGGTCGGTTGGATTAGATTAGCAAGCGTGGCTTGTATAACTTTTGGTTAATTTCACCCCTTGTTTGTTGCAGTGACCAATTCCAAATGCAATCCTTCCAAGTTCGTGTCAGGGACCTGTGGAAGAACTGCCAGAGTTGGTGTTCTGGTTGGAGGTAATGTTCCTTTGCGATGCAAAACAAAATTTGGTTATTTGTAGGTAAATAACAGCCAAGATGAAGAGTGGTGGTTTCAAATTTTTTTTTTTTAAAAAAAAAGAGGCAAGCCATGAAGAAAACCTTACTCAGTTGTTATCTGTTAGATATTCCACTGGTATGTCATAACAGTTGCAATAATTTAGACATCATATTAATTAGCTGCTTTAAAATGTCTGTGCCATTTTGTGATTCATCTGGTCGCTAGAACATTGGCAAGAAAAAGAAATCTTTTGTTTTTGTTATTTTATCAGCTCGTTGTGACAATGCTTGAAAACACATTGCAATGCATGACAAGTTTGATTGCTTGGTGATATTTGATCATCAGCATGCATTGCGATAGATAGTGAGTGAGATATATCATTCTTGCTGTTTCTTCTGAGCTCTGTTTTTCTCGTTGAAGAAGCCTTTAATTAATCATCTTGGCAGGGTTCATAGCTGGAGCTTCCATAATGGCTGTCCTCGTTGTTGTTTGCTACCTCATCAGGCGGCGCTCCTCTTTCTCGAGAACTCGACAGAGTATGAGGCGCCTCCTATCTGAAGCATCCTGCACGGTTCCCTTCCATCCATATAAGGACATCGAGAAGGCGACGAATGGCTTCTCGGAGAGGCAGAGACTGGGTACTGGTGCTTATGGAACTGTTTATGCTGGCAAGCTGAGCAATGACAAGTTGGTGGCAATCAAGAGGATCAAACACCGGGATGCCGACGGCATCGAGCAGGTCATGAACGAGATCAAGCTTCTCTCCTTGGTAAGCCACCCGAACCTTGTCCGCCTCCTGGGTTGCTGCATTGAAAGAGGGGAGCAGATCCTAGTTTATGAGTTCATGCCCAACGGGACTCTAGCTCAGCACTTGCAGAGGGAGCGAGGGCCTGCCCTCCCTTGGACCGTCCGCCTCACGATTGCGGCAGAGACCGCACAGGCTATTGCCTACCTTCACTCTGCAATCCACCCGCCAATATACCATCGAGACATCAAATCCAGCAACATACTGCTGGACTATAACTACAATTCCAAGGTTGCAGACTTCGGTCTCTCCAGGATGGGCATGACCGAGTCGTCACACATCTCTACCGCGCCACAGGGAACGCCGGGCTACCTCGATCCCCAGTATCACCAGAATTTCCACCTTTCAGACAAGAGTGATGTCTACAGCTTCGGGGTTGTGCTTGTGGAGATCATAACGGCGCTCAAGGTGGTGGACTTCAACAGGGGGCAGAGCGAGGTGAACCTAGCGGCGCTGGCGATCGATAAGATTGGGAGGGGCTGCGTGGACGAGATCATAGACCCCTGCCTCGAACCCAACAGGGATGCCTGGACTCTGTCCTCCATCCACAAGGTGGCCGAGCTGGCGTTCAGGTGCCTCGCGTTCCACAGAGACATGAGGCCCTCCATGATGGAAGTGGCTGATGATCTGGAGCAGATCATGCTCAGTGGGTGGGCTCCCTCGACATCAGACGACAACGTCTACATCACAACGGCATCCTCGCTGTGCTCATCGCCATCCAATTGCACCGAGAAATCCAGGGCATCCTCCAAGAAGAGTAGGAGGCTAGCTTTAGTGAAGACGGCGGTGCCGGTGGAGGTGGAGGCCGATTCCCCTGTTTCCGTGCAGGAGCCATGGGTCAGTGAGCAGAGCTCTCCTTCGGCCAACAGCCTGCTGGGCAACGTAGTTCACTAGTCTCATGGCCTGCCGTCACTGCGTACTGAATATCAACGGAGAGCAAGCTTGGTTTCAGCATCTACTTAGCCTTGGTTACCCTACCATCCGGGGGGAGGGAGGGCGGAGGAGGAAATTAATATATATATATATATATATATATAAAAAATATATACTCAACCTTGGCAGGTAAGTCCCTCTGTATTTATTATATATTCCTAATAAACAACCTTCTGTTAAGAGCAAAGAATTCAATAAGGAATGGATGGAAATGTTTAGATTAGGGCTTGTGCCGTTTGTCTATTAAGTATAAATGTTAGATTGATTGCCTAGTGTAAAGAAAACAACTTCTCCACCCTTCGGCACGTCATCGCTTGTGAAGAGTATGACCACCCTCCCAAAGTGTAGCAACGCGTTATGGTAGGATCAATGTGAGAAAGTTTGGAGATGCATACAAGCACTTAAATTTTATTTATTTATTTAATTTTATTCTAATATGCTTCAGAAGGTCCATAATCATCATCATCATCATGCTTCTTGTTGTCGCCAAGTCACTTTCCTCGATCGTTGGTGAGCATCCGATCATCTTTTCCAACGAATCAAGGATCTTTCGGTGGGTTTCTCTTGACCGAAAACCTACAAAAGTCTCTGGAGCCGAAGATTCTGACGAAAATCCTTCGACGTTCAAGTTAGTGCTCTGAATAATAACCGTAAGCTTAAAGGAAAGTTCAAGAGTCTTAAGAGAGGTGTTCTATGTGAACGTATGTGTAGACATCATACGTGATCGAAGGTTTCTTTTACCCCATTTTATAAAAGTTTATGGAGGTCACGGTGTAACGGGTTGTTAGGGTGCACCTCGCAGTGTAACCGAATCGGCAAGATTTGCTCCCCGCATATCGTACCAGGATGGACAGGATTTGTTCCCCGCATGGCAAGTTGGGGTCGGCAGGATTTGTTAGACCCAAACGGCCATCGCCAGGTTGGCAGAGCTTGTCAGATCCAGACGACCATCGCAAGGTTGGCAAAATTTGTCGGGCTTAAATGACTAAAATTCGCCGGATTTGTCTCCCACATCCCTGCGGAGCGTATGGGCAGCTGTGAGCAGTGGGATCGTACAGGTGGGCCTCATGAAGGATCATATCCGAGTGGCCGACTAAAAGTCCTACCCGGATGGCCAACTGGAGGTCATACCCGGGTGGCCGAGTTGGAACCCTACCTGGGTGGTCGACTTGAGAGTCTACCTGGGTAGCCGACTAAAGGTTCTACTCGGGTGGCCAACCGAAAGTCCTACTCGGTTGGTCGATTGGATGTCCTATTCGGATGGCCGACTGGAGTTGCTCTGGAAGGGTGATCACCATCATTGATTGGGCGTAACCTTATCAACTCCATCAGATGGGGGTCCATCCGGAAGTGTAATCTTCACCATTGATTGGGTGTGGCTCCTTTAGCCCGATCATATGCCCCACACTCCTGAGCTTGTGCGGTCACGTGCCTTGTATCAGCTAAGCGAGAGGAGTGTAGAGACTCAATGTATCAAGATTCGAGCATCATTTATTGTGGGATCCCATGCATGCAGAGATTGTGCCTTTAGGGAAGTGTAGTCTTTTCGCATTTAAGGAAGGGTAGTGGGGTGCAGTATCGTTAGCAAACTGTGAGTTGCCGTTGTAAGATCAAGGCGACGCTTTTCGAATGGCGAGGAGTTGCATGCCATCATTGGCATGTCATCATTAGCTGCAAATCGTGCCTCCCCATGCACCGCTGGAACGCCGTGTCTTGGGCAGTGAGGAGTCGCCCAACAGTTGAGATGCCAGCCCCCAATTGCGACTGCCCATGTGGGGGTGTCATTGGGTGGGATGATTCGAAAATCCTAAAATAAAAGCCTTCCTTCCAAAGTGTTCCTTTCTTTGTCTGAGTCTTCCAAGTCTGTTGTCTTCCCATTCGCCGGGTTGGTCCTCTTGACTTTCTTCTTCCTCCCTTGAGTCGCTCCTTTAGGTTTTTTCACCCTTTTAGCGTAGCCATGGATTCTAGGCTTATCCATGGGAAAGGTAAAAGGCCCATCATTTCTTCTTCTTCTTCTTCTTCTTCTTCTTTCTCTTCTAAGGATGAAGTTCCTCTCTGACTACATCGTAGGGCTAGTGATATAGTGATCCGTGAGCCCTCGACTGCTTTGGTCCGTCTGACACCTTCTTCGGCCGCCGTCCCAAGCTCGATCGGTCCGGAAGGCATCCCTTCTATAGGGTCTCATAAGAGATTCGGTTGTCCGCCCTTGGACCCAATGACAGGGTGATCGCCGGTTGTGCCGGAGGCATCGCCTTATATGAGGAGTTCTTCAGGGCAGGACTCTGGCTTCCCTTCCACCCTTTCTTGTCCCAGCGCAACTTGCTCCGAACTCTTTTAGGACCATCTACGCCTTCATCATCCTCTGTCACTATCAGGTATCGTGGCCTGGGTCTCCTTATTTTGGGCCATGTACTCCCTCTGCCACCATCCTTCCAAGGCAAGGTGGTAGATTGGGAAGAATGTTTGGATGGATAAGAAAAAAGTCATTGAAGTCTGTCAGTTTCTAGAGCCATCTCTGGCAGTCTGGAGTCAGCTCCTGACATGGTTGAGTCGACTAAAGCAGGTCATGAGTCAGCTCGAGCTCGGGATGTCCAAATAGTGATTTTTCTGTCCGTTGAGAGGTTGACTCTTACTTTCTGAGGGTCGACTTGAATTCACCATGAGTTGACTCAAGCTGCTTCGGGAGTCAACTCGAGCTGAACGCCAGTTTTCCTTCTTTCTATAAAACTGTGTGAGTCGACTCGAGCTCAATGCTGAAAAATTATCTTTTTATCCTTTTGTGCGAGTCGGCTTACCCATTGTGAGAGTTGACTCGAGAGCATGCTAAAAGTGTTAAACTGTGCCAGAGTCGACTTCTCAACTGTGAGAGTCAACTCTAAGTGCTGAACATGACATTTAAAGCCTGACTCAAGTTCAAACTTGAATTTTCCTTGGTTGGACTTGTGATTTTGATTGATTAATGAATTAAATCTCTGAAACACTTAAACAAAATTATTAGTAATATAAGAAATATACTCATATGGTTTTGTTATTCATCAAAATCAATACACGGGTCAATAATCTTCCCTTTTTGATGATAACAAAAACACTGAGTACATGCATTAGATATTCAAAACTATTTTCTTGCCAAAATAAGTATTTGAAGCATAGAATTCTTTAAACAAAATTCTTACAATCAAAGTCAAATAAATTACAATGAGATTCATATAGATTCAATAATATTTTCGGTAAAACTCCCCCTTTTATTTTGAATTAAATTCTTTCTTAGAATTCATTTAGATATTCTCCCCCTTTATTCATCTCCCCCTGAATAAGTGCATTGGATATCAATATGTCAATTTATATATGCATATACATATACATTTCTCCCCCTTTTTTATCATCAAAAAAGTTAAGAGGGCAAGTATAAAGCAGGAGACACATGGAATTAAAGGAAAAAGTTTCATTGCATATACTATAAAATAAAACATTATAGAAATATCAGAATGAAACATATACAGATACATTTCTCCTTATACATACACATGATACTAATAGGAGTCATTGAAACATAGAGCAAGGTCATAGGTTCATTGAAATATGATACCAGTAAAGTAAAATTCATTCAAACATAAACTAAAGTACAAGCTAAAGTCAGCACAGCAGGTCAAAATACTTCTAGAAATCCAAAGTACAAGCTATGAAATCCTAGTTCCTAGAAGATAAGCAGAGCAGTCTTTAGGCTGGAAGGAGGATCATCTCAAGATTCTCTTCAGTTACTCTAGGATCTCTCCCATTCCTTCTGGGTCTTCCTGAAGTGAGTGAACATCTATTCTATTTTTAGTAGTGCATCCTGGATGTCCACTTGGAGCTTCACCGTGGAGGTAGAATATGCATATGATCCATTGGCAATTTGATATCTCTCAATTTTTGTGACAAAGACTCCAGTTCATATTTGAATCCCATGACAGAGATCTGGTAAGAATCCTCTAGGCTGGTCAGTCTCTCCTCCAAGCGGCTGATCAACTGCCTAGTCTCTGCATGCTCAGATTTGACGATCTCTCTAATCTTCCCTAATAAATCTTCAGTAAAGTAGGTGAAGGTGCTGCTGGTGATGAAGCTGGGGGAATAGGTGCTGATGATGGTCCAAGGATCTCCTCTACATCATCACTCTCTGCATCCCTAATTGGAGCCTAAGGAGCTTCTTGTCCTCTCCTCTTCCACACACCTTCTATTTTTCTGTATCCCACATGGTGTAGAGTATGAACATTGTAATAATCCGTGTGTCTTAGTTTCTTAGGCTTATCTTCCAAAATCTCAACTCCTTGTTCCCTAAAAGCCAGAGTGAGGATCATGCCATAAGGTAAACCGACCTTCCTTTTCATGCAGGCCTCACCCATATATCCAATCATCATGCCTATGAGGTTAAGAGGATAACCATTGAGTACACAATTCATTAAGATTGCATCCCTCTCAGATACAAAATCAAATCTCTTAGTTTTTGGAAACAAAATTCTTCTACAAATGTTATGCGGTAGTCTTAATCCCAAAGAAATTTGATTAGCAAAGATTTCTTCAAGTTCATAAATTTCTCTTCCCAGCATTCGATATAAGTACCTCTTCTGTCTGAATGACGATGGGGTGCCATACCCTCTATAGGCATCTCCAATAAAGTGCTCAGCATGGTCTGATTTATTCTTACTTGAGTTCCTTTGATTGTGCCCACCAGACCACCATCACCTCTGCCTAATGTAGCATAAAACTTTCTCACTAAGGTAGGGTATGTGAGGACTTCCAAGGAATAGAGTCTCCCCCAACCAAGATTTTTCAATAAATTTCCAATATTAAAACCTTCAAATTCTAGGAACTCAAAATTATCTTCCATCCTATGGTTACTGCTCTACTGGCGAGGGGTTTGGGTGAGATGAGGATGGAACGGATGTTCTCAGCATGGAGGTTGAAGAGGACGAGGATGAGGAGCTTCGATAGGGCTATTAAACCATATGCCTTATGGATCTTCTTCCAATGGTGACCGAAGGTCCATGGACAGATGCATGGTGCTTGGGAGCCATGGAAATTGCAATGAAGTCCAAGAAATTGAAGAATAGAGGAGTTGGAATGATTTGGGCAAGGGGTCGGCTCTAGATGGATTAAAAATATGTTCCTCAAAGAGTCAGCTCAAACCCTAAAAACTAGTTCGGAACGACCTCGAGTGGGCTCACAAAAACCTTGAGTCGACACGCCAACTGTTACACAGTCAGCACTCATGCTCAAGTCGACTTGCACAGATGCTCGAGTCGACTCCCGTTCAGGCTGACAGAGAGCTTTACAACCTTGAGTCGACTCCCACTTCTGCGTGAGTTGGCTCACCGTTGAATCAACTCTAGATAAAATCTTGAGTCGACTCGAGGACTGTTTCAATAGAATTTTAAGGATTTCAAAGGCTGAAACACGTCAAGCCAAGCTCATATTTCTAGATAATTTTTCTTAAAGCATGGGGTATCATAAAATTCAAATATTTAAATGATTTTTCTTTAAAAAAAAGAGGATATTCAAGAAAATTCAATTGAAATCTAGATAGCTTTCCTTAGGAGTTTCAAACTATTCTAAGAGATTACAAACTCCTAATTCTCTTCTAAGGTAGTAAAATCTATCTTCACTCAAAGGTTTAGTAAATATATTAGTTAATTGATTATCAGTACAAATAAATTCAAGACAAATATTTTCATTTGCAACATGCTCTTTTATGAAATGATGTCTAATTTCTATGTATTTAGTTCTTGAATATTGAATAGGATTTTTAGTTAGATTTATTGCATTTATATTATCACATCTTATGGAAATCTTAATAAGTGTGATGCCAAAATCCTCAAGTTATTGCTTAATCCAAAGGACTTGAGCACAGCAACCTTCAGCTGCAACATATTCAGCTTCTACAGTAGATAATGCAACTAAATTTTTCTTATTGCTAAACCAAGAGATTGAGTTATTGCCTAAAAATTGGCATACACCACTAGTGCTTTTTCTATCTAATTTACAATCAGCAAAATCAAAATCAGAATATGCAATCAAATCAAATGTGGAGTCTTTAGATTACCATAATCCTACATTTTTAGTTCCACACAAATATCTAAAGATTCTTTTTACATCAATTAATTATGATTCCCTAGGATCAGTTTGATATCTAACACAAATACAAACAGCAAACATAATATCTGGCCTACTAGTAGTAAGGTAAAGAAGAGATCCAATCATGCCTCTAAAAAGCTTTTGATCAACTTTCTTACCTTTTTCATCCTTGTCAAGCTTACATGAGGGACTCATTAGCATGCCAAGGTATTTGCCTAATTCTATACCAAACTTTTTAAGCATTTTGTTTGTGTACTTTATTTTGTTGATAAAAATCCCTTCTTTTTCTTATTTAATTTGAAGTCCAAGGAAAAAGTTCAGTTCTTCTATCATGCTTATCTCAAATTATTCTGAATTAACTCAGCAAATTCTTAACAAAGAGAATTGTTAGTAGCATCAAATACGATATCATCTACATAAATTTGCACTACTAATAAATCCTTTTCTTTTCTTTTCAAAAATAAGGTTTTATCAACATTACCTCTAAAAAAATTATTTTTAATAAAAAATTTTCTAAGCCTATCATATGCCTGCGGACTGGAACAGGACCCTCATCACTCTAGTGCCCAAGCGCCCTAATGCTTCTGCCCTCTAGCACTATCGGTCCATTAGTTTGTGCACTACCTTATATAAGATTTGTGCTCGCTTACTAGTCAATCGTCTGAGGGTGGTCATTCCCCGTCTTGTCTCTGATGAGCAAGGGGCTTTTATTAGGGGGCATTGTATTTCGGACAATGCCATTATAGTCCAAGAATTCATGTCTGATCTCCAGAAAGCTCCTGCTAGACAGTGTCTGATGGCAATTAAGCTAGATATGGAGCATGCCTATGACAGGGTGTGTTGGGATTTTCTGCATCGCACTTTGCTTGAACTTGGTTTTGGCAAACTCTTTATAGAATGGATTATGGCCTGCATTCGGTCGCCGTCATTCTCCCTGATTATCAATGGCAGTTAGACCGATATCTTCCATTCTATTGTTGGGCTTCGTTAGGGGTGCCCGTTATCCCCATTTCTGTTCATATTGGTTGCTGATGATTTCTCTCGTGCGGTACATCAGGCACAGGAGGATCATCGAATCGCCCCCTTCATGGCTGGCCCTCTCGGTCCTTCGGTTTCGCATCTTCTGTATGCGGATGATTGTATCTTGTTGGGTCAGGCTACTATTCGGAATGCGACCATCTTTGATTCTATTATTCAAAGCTATTGCCAGGTTTCTGGTCAAAAGGTTAATCTTCACAAGTCTATGATTTGCTTTAGCCCTAAGACCAGAAGTCATGTTCGGGAAATCATACTCCATACATTGGGCATAAATAGTCAGGCTGATCATCTTCTGTACCTTGGAATCCCTATCACCGGAAGACGGCCCCGCAGCACAGATTATGCTGATATTGAGCGGCGGATCCATGATCGCATTGATGGTTGGCATATCACTTCATTATCTATGATGGCGAGGGTTATCCTTATACGATCTGTTCTGATGTCCCTACCTCTGCACCTCCTCTCCAACACTGCTATTCCGTATATTTGCCTGAGGAGGATAGAGCGGTGCTTTCAGGATTTTCTGTGGGCCTCTGGGCAGGATGGTCATGGGACTCATCTTTTGGCATGGGATATCGTCTGTTTGCCTATTCATGAAGGTGGTCTGGGTATTCAGTCTCTGACTGTTTGGAGAGAGGTACTGCTTGCTCGTCATGCGTCGCGATTTTTACTTGACCCACACTGCTTCTGGAGTTCTTTTATGCGGGCTCGATACGGTGACTGGACCCCATCTCTGGATGATCAGCCCCTTCGTCGGCACTCCTCCTTTTGGAAGGAGGTTTATTGCCATGCTCCGACTATTTTGACCAACACTTCGTGGTTGTTAGGTGATGGCTCTATGGTTGATGTTATCCAGGATAAGTGGATTGCTGACCTTCCCCTCTCTCTTTGGCCTACTTTCACCAGCATCGATATTCCTAGCAGAATGAGGGTCAAGGATTTGATTTCTCAGGATTCCTCTGGTTGGCATATGAATATTGTTCTCAACTCTTTGGTCAGGAATTAGCCCGTCGGATCCTTGCTATTCCGCTTATTCGGGGGAATGTTACTGATACCAGATTATGGCGTAGATCTTCCCTGCCTTGGGCTCCTTCCAGGGACTTGATGAGTATTTATAGACCTTCTCCACATCGTACGATGGATGCTGATTGGGTATGGAAGCTCCCTATTCATCCCAGGGTTCAACTTTTTGTTTGGAAGCTACTGTGGGATTGTATTCCAACATGCTCCTTCCTTGCTAATAGGGGCCTTCATATCCAGTCTATTTGCCCCTTGTGCCGTCAAGAGGAGGATACTACCGATCATGTTATCTTTACCTGCCCTAGAGTCAGGGGAATCTGACGGAGTGTGGGTTATGATTGTCGTGCTGATGCTGCGGGCTCTCTGAGATCTATGTTTTTGCATATTCTTCGGCAGGATAGATATACCAGACTGGCTTATGGGCTGCCACTGCTTACCATATCTGGCTATCATGGAATCTTCTCATCTTTACTGATGAATCTTCTCCTTCCTTCAGGGTTGTTCGAAAAGCCAGGCTGTTATCGGTTGATTTCTCTTCTCGTCAGAATGCTCCTGTGTTTGGCAGCCCTGGCCACTGGGGATCCTCTGCTGCTGCGGCAGCGGACCAGCATACGGTCTTCATCTCCTGGGAGCCCTCCCCTTCAGGGTTTGTCAAACTTAATTTTGACGGCAGTGTTCATGCCAGGCTTTTTGGTTCTGCGTTCGTTATTTGTGGGCCTGCTGGAGATTTGTTGGCGGCTGGTGGCTTTGGTAGTCTTGACTCATCAGTTCCTCTTGCTGAACTTTATGCTGCTTGGGCCGGCATTCTTTATGCTATTAGATCCCTGCATGCTCTTAATCTGATTATTGAGGGCGATTCTCTTACAGTTATCCGATGGATCCAGAAGGATAACTTTTCTCAAGCTCCTGTCAACCCCCTGATCCTTAATATATGGGCTACCTTGCGGGATGTTGATAGTGTCCAAATCCGTCATGTTTATCGCGAAGCCAACTCTGCGGCTGATTGGGTAGCGACGGAGGTGGCTCACCATGGTGGTTATAGGATTTGGTCACAGGGTGACCCCTGTCCTTCTGTACTTAATCAAATTTTGCATTCTGACTTATCTGGGCTGACTCGCACTAGAGTGGTGTGATCACCCGTTTGTACCAAAAAAAAAAATTGTATTGAAGTTTTGTTCTTTCGACTAACATATTTTCGTTTACCACCCAGTTTTGCTCGAGTATTTGTTGCTGCGGGTTCCATTTTTTGGCCTGGGGCAGGGTTGGCAGTGTAAGTGTAGATCCGGATGGCATCTTCTCATCTTCACAACATGCAAGGGATCATGATGGGTGATCTCTATGGAAGAAGTTCTTTAGCACAAGTGAGTGGGAACCTTTGGCACAAATTATGGAGAAGGTTCGAAAGAAGAGAAGGGGATGCCAGAAGAATGGTGATCGATATGTGCATATGGGTTGCAGAATCTAAGAGAGGCGTACCTAAGGGCTTCATGATATGGTATTTGAATGCAGTGAGTAAGGTAAGCCGTTACCTAATTTTCAGGGCGCAGTTAAGGAATGTAGAGGAGGATAAGGCTGATTTTGACATGTACCTTATTGGAGGGATTTCATGTAACAACCTAAAAATTTTAAATTTTTTGTAATATTAATAACATTTTTCATGTATAGTGAAAGTTGGATGGTTTCAATAATATGTTGGGTGTGTTAGCCACTTGATAATATAAAAAGAAAAATATTGGGATGTGAATGAGTATATCCTTGTGTACTAATAATTTTGATTTAAGAATTTGAGTGATTTAAGTTTTAATGGGCTTAAATCACAAGAAAAATCAAGTTTGGTTTGAGTTTAGCCCTTAAGTGTTGTATTTTAGCAATTTAATTGGTGAGGAGTTAACTTTGGCACGATCTGGCATGCTCTGGAGTTGGTTTCTGCATAAGGGCGAGTTGACTCCTGTAGAAAAATATAAAGATAATAATTCTACTTCGTGCTGGAGCTAGCTTTCAATTCTGCTCAAGCAGACTCCAAGACTGTACTTTTTCTGGGTTAAATCTTAAAAATTTATTTTGAGCCCATTTTAAGTTTGATTTGAGTGCCGTTTGAACCGTTGGATTCCTAAAATCGAGTTCTTCAAGTTGGAAATGTTATTTTTAAAAATATTATATAAAAATATTAAATTTAAAAGAATAATAATAAATAGCTATTTAGGGAAAAATGAAGATTTTGCCAATCTACTATTCATGCCTTGGCCCTCAAGTCACTAGAAAATATAAAAGAAGAGAGAGAGAGAGAGAATCAGCTAGAAAGAAAGAAAGAAAGAAAGAAAGAAAGAAAGAAAGAAAGAAAGAAAGAGAAGAGAATTGGCCAAGGAGGAAGTAGAAGAAGAAGAAGAAGAAGAGGAAAGGGGAAAGCTTGGGAAGGATCTTGGTGGCCGTGTTAGCTTTTAAGGTAAGCTCTAGTTTTTCTAAGCTCAGTATAGCATAGATCTTACATGGATTTGTTGTTATTGAGATAATAGCATGTGAGTCTTTGATGGATAAAAGGGTGGAAGAAAATAATGAGATGTTTGAGGATTTAGCATGCATATGCGTAGTGTTTCAAGAAAACCTTCCAAGCATGAACCCTGATGATGTATGTGTCTATGTGTGATGGCATAGGTCTGGATAGTGGTTTCAGGGAGCCGGAGCATAGGAGATAAGTATCAGTTGAGATGCTAGCAGCTAAGGTGAGTGAGTTTCTTATCTAGCTATGTAGTTTATTTTGATATATTGTATGGATATTTTGCTAAAGATCTAAATAGTGCTATGTTAAGCATGATGTTGTATATGAGGGGTTTTAAAAAATATGGGGAATGAGAACTAAATTTATGTATAATTTTTATAAAGCATGATTTTAAAAGAAAAAGAATAAATGTACAACATGCCCTAAAATATAATACGAAATTATCTGGAAAACCTGAATTTAGAAAGATTCTGAGTACCAAAAAGGGGATATGAGACTTAGAAAGAATTTGACCATTCTAAAAGGATGATTCTATACGTGGGGAAGGATTATAAGTTTCATACAAGAACCTGGATATGAGGAGAGGGTATGAATGTGAGAAAAGAGGTTGAAATTCATAAAAAGAACATGAATGTTATAGCAAAGGTATTAAATGAAGTAAAGAATAAGAGTTTTATGAAATATGAAATGGGAGAAAGAATATATGGCTTATAAGAGAGCATGAACGAGGGAAAAAATGTGTGTGTGTGTGAATGAAGAAAGAATAGGATGGGGACCTTGAATTTGAGGTAAGAGTAATAGTTATGAGACAGAAAAGAATAGTATGAGTTTAAGCATGTCATGAGTTAAAGTATATATGAAGTTAAGGTTGAGTTTATAGGCATGAGTTTATGTGTATGAATTGATAGTTGAAGTTAAAGCATATCAAATTATAAAGAGAAAGAATATGCATTAAAGAGGTATGTGTGGATACCTATCAATATGTATGGATGATTTGAGCCCAGTTCATATGTTTACAAGAAAAAATATGAGCTAATAGTATATGTTAAAGATATGAATCATGGTAATATGATAATATTCTGATGTAAGCCTATGATATGAAAGGCTTAGTATATTGATGTATATGGTTTAAACCTGGAAGATGAGAATCTAGTATGTAGTATAATGAAAGCATGTGATAAGCATGAGTTAAAGAAAAGGATATAGCATGAATTAAGAAGCATGAGTTAAGACATAAGTTAAGGCATGAATTAAAGAAAGCCTGGATGTATATTATATGTAAAGTATATTATGATTTTAAACCAGGGATGAAAAGCATGAGTATCAGGAATGTTATAACTTGAGGAAAGCAAAGCATGATCTTGTAACTTGAGTTAAAGTGTAACAGGAGCTGTACAAAGGATACAACTTGAAAGTTATGCAAGAGCATGTGTATACATATATAGATATGCTTAATATAAATATAAACTATATCGTAAAATGACATATGAGCCTAAGCTTGAGTTTTTAAAGCATGAATTGAACATGTTTTTATAGCATGAGTTTCAGTATATGTTTATAGCATGAGTTTAAAGCATGTATTTACATTATGAGTTTTAAAAGCATAAGTTTTAAGCATAATTTAAAGCATGAGTTTTAAAAGCAAAAGAATTGAGCCTGAGTTTTGATGCATGAGTTTCATATGCATACATGGCATATGTGCTTAAAAAAATATTAAAAAGAATATAATTTGATGCATGAGTCATACAGAGCATTTAGGCAGCTATGGGGTTGATCACCTTGTAGACTGTACTATAGCATGAGTATTACACACAACTATTGAGCTGGCACCTCCTTGTGATTCAATTGTACAATGAACTTTGGGATCAAGGGTGAGTGCATGCTTGACCAGGCTCAATGGGGCAAATTGTAAGTAGCCCATTGGGGTATGAATCATAGTTCAGTTGAGCTGATTATTATATAGCCCATGGAGGCAGAGTGAAAATTCGAGATTCTAGGGTTAAGGAACAAAGAACTTTGCCGGGTGAACTGCATGGGTAAGGGGTGTTATTTGTGCAGAAATTCTATTGTCAGTTCACGCACCCCTCGGGAGTACACTTGTAAAAGGGGCGACTATAGAGTGGTACATCAGAGGTTTCACACATAGCGCAGTATTTTAAAGTTTTGAAAAAACTTTCATTTGATTTTATAAAAAGGGCCAAATACATATCCCAGTGGGGATGAGTTTATATGAGATTCCGTAGGGCAAGATAGATCCCAGTGGGGATCAGAGAGATGAGCAAAGAAAGTTTGGTCTATATAATGAGGATATACGTATATTCATATACATGCTTTATAAAGTATTACATCATGCATGAATTTTTATATAAATGAGTCATTCAAAGAGTATTTCAATACTAGTATATTATTTAAAGAATAAGCTACATTTTAAGTTTTCTAATATTATATTCAAAGGAATATTATATGTGTTTACTCATGTTACATGTGTTTATTATGCTTTAGAATGATGTTATGGTTCTCTATTATCCCATGGTTAGATGGTTATCTAGTCACTAGGATATTAGGTCTCATCCCTCTATGATTGATATTTACTTTCAGATCAGTGAGCCCATTTGGTAGGATCAAAGGATTAGCAGGATAGGATTCTTAGCTGGTGAAGCTTGCTTGAAAGCAAAAGTGTATAAATGATAGCATTATACCTTGAGTTACTATGGGGTGACATTTATGTATATGTATATGTGTATGCGTACAGTGAGATTTGGTGATGTATCTTAAACCCTTTGAAATGAAAGAAAAATTTGTATTCTTGAGGGAATTATGAGTATAATGCATGTACTTATGATTTTGTTGTCGATTGTGAATGTAATCTTATAAACTGCCTAAGGATGTTACAAAAAAATTTATATTTGAGCAACAATAAATGATACTTTGATATGACGTTATGAATATATGAAAGAATTAAATGAACATGTATAAAAAGTTCT
This sequence comes from Calamus simplicifolius, assembly GCA_900491605.1. NCBI lineage: Eukaryota > Viridiplantae > Streptophyta > Magnoliopsida > Arecales > Arecaceae > Calamus > Calamus simplicifolius. Next base: position 574,905 of record UESW01004389.1, read on the forward strand.
TTTCAAGATAGATTTTTGAGCAGGTGACTTATGATAATTAGATATAGTTTACTAATATTTTATTATGCGCAACATAAAGGCTAGTAGAACTCTATCCGATTTCCATAGGTTGTTAGGTTTTTGTCAGTTGTCCTGGAGAGAGAGAGAGGGAGCTGATATTTCGAATCCCATTGATCAGGAAGGAGATTATATCTGGCTCCCATTTTCGTTTGAGGGGGATCGTGTCGAGATTTTCATGATCCTGTTGATCTAGCTTTTGAGATGTTTGGCACGGGCCGAAGATCGGCGTGAGGGAAGGTCGATTTGTCAATTCTCATTTATAGAGATTCAGTATGTTGAGGCTCGTCGAGGACCGAGGGTCGGCCAGTCGAGGATCGACCAGCCGAGGTTCAGTTGAGGACAAAGGGTCGGTCTGCTAAGAGTCGGCCAGCCAATGATCGGTTGAGGACCGAGGGTTAGACGGCTGAGGCTTGGTGTAGCAAGTCTCGAGCGAGGGCTAAGGGTGTAGTTCAGCAACGCCTCGTTTGACCCACATGGGTCGGTTAGTCGTAGGTCAAAGGTGGGCCCTACTAACTGTTCGCATAAGCCACTATATGTGGAAACCATTTTCCTTCGCATCACTTGTCCCCTCACTTCTTAGCATGAAGTTTACTTTCGGGGTAAAGAAGTACAATACTGGCCACCTGCTCCACTAGTGGGGCAGAATTCAGAGAGCCGCTGACATTATGTCTATCGACACGGTTATGTTTGCCTAGGCTGCGAATCAGGCAGGCTTTTAGAATTTGATTAGGGGCAGTTGGTGGGGTGACATGTGGTGAAATCGGAGAGTAAGGTACTAGAACCGATAGGCCTCTAAAACTCTCCATATTATTGTCTTTGGTTCCCCCACTCGATGGCTTTAAAAAGGGGAGGATCGGTGTCATCTATAGTTACATTTTTTTGTAAGTCTTCAGCGCTTTACCTTCTTATCTCTTTGCTTTTTTCTCGGATCGAGCACTCCTTGCTACGGAGGCAACCTTGGGTTGCTATGCTCTCGGGCATGCTAAGGAGCCGAAGCTTGGAACCTTCTTCTATGAAGAACACCTTGAGGTTGGTGTCCATCCTTTGCTTGGCAATTGAAGGGATGATGAAATTTTATGGCATTCCATTCTGTCGGCCATATCACCAGATAGTTGGTACTACACCATGGGTATCACCTTCATGTACAAGTTCATGGAAATGCCGGCAAACGTGTCATTGTTCAAAGATGCTATTCTCTTTGATCGAGGGATAGACTAACTATGAGGAGCCTAATAGGGCTCTGCTCATGTCGATGCTGGAGATCGAAAGTCTCCTAGTACTCTTTGGCATCCAGTCCATATCATGAGATTTAGATGAGGGGGCCGCTAAAGAGCAGACTGGGCAGGAAAGGTGAGGGGCGGTTTTGCCTGGTCTCGCCAAGGCATAAGTAAAATGATATTAAAGATGGCTCCAAACTTCCTTCACCGATAAAGAAACTTAAAGAAGTGTCGGTCTCAAGAAGGATGAGTCAATAAGGGAATCGGTGGAGGATGGGAAGCCCAAAGTAGGCACAATACCGCCTATACTTGGTCAAGTTCTAGACCTTGTCAGCATAGCCCCTACTTTTCCAAGCGAGTCGGCCCCGGCACCTTCCCAAGTGGCCCGGCATCTTTCTAGTCGTCCCTCTACGTCTCCAAGACAGGCGGCCCCGGCACTTCCCAGCCGGCCCCGGCGTGTCCAAGCTAGGCAGCCCGGCACCTCCCAGGCGGTCCCGATACTTCCCAGCTTATCCCGGCGTGTCCAAGCTAGGCGGCCCGGCACCTCCCAAGCGGCCCCGGCACTTCCCAGGCGGCCCCAGCACCTTCCTAGCCGGCCAACTACGTCTTCAAGCTAGGCGGCCCCGGCATTTCCCAGCCGTCCCCGACACCTCCAAGCTAGGCGGCCCCGGCATTTCCCAGCCGTCCCCGACACCTCCAAGCTAGGCGGCCTGGCACCTCCCAGGCATCCCCGGCATCTTCCCAGCCGGCCCCGATGTGTCTGAGCTAGGCGGCACCGGCACCTCCCGGCCCCAGCACTCCCAGGCGGCCCCGGCATCTTCCCAGCCGGTCCCGGCGTGTCCAAGCTAGGCACCCCGACACCTTCCTAGCCGGCCCAGGCACCTTCCAGTCGGCCCCGGCACTCTCCTAGCCGGCCCCGACGTCTTCAGTTCCGTCGATTCGGCCAAGGCCATCCCCGGCCGGCCCGACTCGGCCCCGACGGAAGGCGTCTTCAGTTCCGCCGAGTCGGCCAGGGCCATCCCTGGCCAGTCCGACTCGGCCCCGGCGTCTCCAGTCCCACCGAGTCGGCCAAGGCCATTCCCGGCCAGCCCTACTCGGCCCCGGCATCTCCGATTCCATCGATCCGGCCCCGCCCCGGCACTACCTTGCCAGCGGGATGGGCCCCAGCCATCTCAGATCGACCCCGGCACTCTCCTAGCCAGCCCCGGCGTCTCCAGTTCCGCTGAGTCGGCCAGGGCCATCCCCAGCCGGCCCGACTCAACCCCGGCATCTCCAGTTCTGCCGAGTCGGCCAGGGCCATCCCCGGCCGGCCCGACTCGGCCCTGGCATCTCCGAGTCCGTCGATCTGGCCCCGCCCCGGCACTACCTTGCCAGCGGGATGGGCTCCAGCCATCTCGGGTCGACCCGGCTCGGCCCTGATAAGATGGGATTTCCCAGTTCCCGTCAGATCAGCCCCAGCGGTTCAAGAAACTGCCTCTCTGACACTCGCCACCCGACAGCGCCAGACGCGCGCCGCCCGACAGCGCCAACGCGCGCCGCCCGATAGCACCAGATCCGACAACCCAACAGCCCCGCCGGTTGATGGGACGCAGCCCACTAACCAGCCCAGATTCACGCAAGGGCTCAGCAGATCTTCTGACTCACGCAATCCCACGTGATCATGCCAGGATCAACCCCTATAAAAAGGTGAATCCACCCAGTAAACATGTATGCGCGATAACCCCCAAAATCGCCATCTCAACTCTCAGAAAGGGATTCCTCTTCTCTGAGATCCCTCTTTCTACACTAAAAAGGGCTCACTCGAGCCCATCTCAAGCTGTGACCTCAGTCACTAACTTGGCCATCGGAGGGTCCCACCGAAGACTCCCTCCGGTCCTGGGACTTCTTTGCAGGCAATCCGGCGAAGCAAGGATTCGAGAAGCACCACCGTTTCCAACATCCAGGAGAGGTGATCGAGCGTCATCACTAGGTCTTCCACATTGCCAACCTCGACGACATCACCGCTAAAGACCCGAAGGAGTCAACGGAGGAACCGATTGCAGTTGGAGAGGTTGAAAACTGTGATGATGTGGCTAAAACGGGGGGGGGGGGGAGTGATGGCAATTCACCTATAGAGGCGACGATGGAGGCGACCACATCGATGGAGCCCGCCGAGGATTGAAGACCACTCCCTACTTTTCCTTTTGTATTTTTCATTTTGAATTTTCCTTGTAATCTGATTCCAGTCAGTTCTTTCTGATGTAACACACACTTAGACTTCAATAAAGAAATTTTTTTTCTAAGAATCTTGTACCTTTCTCTCTGGAGTCTTGGTCCCTTGGCCTTTTAAACACTTAGCAGCGTTTGTGTTTGCACATTGGCTTCGGCCCCAACTCATTCCCAAGAAGGCGCTTCTCTTCCCTTACGCACTGCTTCCAACAGCTTTCACTTGCCTTGCATAAGTTCATGGATGTGGCAATACATCCTTGAGACTATGCACTTTCTTGCTTGAAGGGCTTAAGGTTGGAGATAGGGTGGATGTGATTTGGTCGTCTGGCTGTGACCTGGCTACCACCTTCCAATTCGAAGTCAAGGAATAGCCTTCGGTCGGTGCGGACTATCGGGTTCCCTTAGCTTGTTAAGGGTGGCTTGCTGTCTCTTTCCAACTTAGAGTCAAGGGGCAGTTGCCCGTCACTTGTGACTGAGTTGAGATCTTATCCGAGGGCTGCTGAAGTTTTATTCGGATGGCTTCGGAGTCCTACTCAGGGGCTGCTGGAGACCTACCCAGGTGGCCGCTGGAGGTCTACCCAAGGGCTGCTAGAGACCGACCTAGGGACTATTGGAGTTTTACCCGGTGACCGCTGGAGACTGACCCGAGGGCTGTTGGAGACCTACCCGAGTGGCCGTTGGAGATGCAGTCAATATCAGAGGCAAAATCAAAAGTTGGGCATGCCATACTATTGATACTTCAAACAGGGGTGTTAGAGAAGTTTAAGAATGTGCCCCTGGCCAGTGCCTTGGACCTAGCTTGCTTTGCTGGAGCTGTTTTCATCTCCTCAGCTTGTGTTTTCCTCCTGTCGAAGCTTGCTACGCCCCCAAGCAAAATTAGATGTACATAATTCATCACGGGGCTACCAGATTTGAACAGCAGCAGCAGCAGCAGAGTAACAACAGGGTGTATATGCTTGCAGAAACTTGACAGGAACACATTCATATTGATAAACATAAATTGTTAAGTATGAAAAGCAATAATTACAAAGAAAATATATTTGAGATGTCTTATTTTTCTTGACATTTTCTCCCAGCCTTCTTTTACATCAGAATAAAAGGGGGGAAAATATCGCATGAATTATGCTATATTTAGTTTGACTGCAGAGCCATAATATACTGCTACCTACATGGTTAAAAGAATCATGCCTTTCTTCCCTTTGTTTCTTGGCACAGTTCATCAATACATTCCTGTAATCATTGTTTACAATGGCATGAAAGGATATAAAAAGAATTAGAAATAATATATAAAAATTACAAATTACCGACTAATGCATCATATTGACTTGTCTTATGTTATGACCTTCAATTCAGAGCCTTAGTCCAAAGGCAATCGTAGCATGACCACATCCTCTTAAAGCGAATCCTAAAATTATGCAGGACCTACTAAACATCAACTTATACAATGCAACTAATCATAAAAACACCAACAAAAACCATGTCATATATCCCATATACCTCAAAAATACCGTCACAATGCCAATATACTTGTATATAAAAGTGTCTAAGTGTCATTCTCAATTACATATCAAAGTAGCTAATCAACATTAGATCATAAAAAATAAAAGATAAAATCTAAGTCTCACTTGTGGTACCTATGTCTTACTTTGGATCCAATAAGTATGTGTCATCGTTGCTTTATAAGGAGGTAATAAGCTAAAAGTTGAGTACCAATTCTATACATATCATTATAAATATACTAAAAAAATCAGAATGATATGTATATATAACCCTAAGTACAACATGTAGTCATGATACTTGGCATAATGCATTATATAGCGATGAAAGCATGATTCAACGTTGTTGCCTGGTTTTCCAGAGGCTGAGGCGACGTAAGAGTTTTGGCCTATCTATCTACTTATATATATATATATATATATATATAGCAGGTTCACAGCGTTGCCTGCTAATTAAATTTTTTAAAGAAATATAAGCGATCAACCAATTAATTGTCAAGAAATATGATTTTTTTTAAAAAAAAATTAGAATGCCTCCATGTGGCACGATTATAAAACACCCAGGATGAATGAAAGTTCTGTTTGGATGCTGGCCAAAGATCAGCCTGCCCATCCCAGACATCAAACAGCCTTCCAAGCTGACAACATACGTAGTCAATCAACCGTATAGTAACTCAACCATAATTGTCAGAATCTAATTGAATCGGTCGGTTTGACCCGTTGAATCGGTATCCAAAGGTTAAATCGGTTCCATTCTAACATAAGTGATCCAGAATAATCTGATCAATCATCTTGTTCATCTATGAACCGATCAACCCAGTCCAAGTCCAATAGGGTCATGGATTATATTATCATGTTAATCTTAGATTTTTTATTAAAAAATATTTTTATTAATATAAATATATTTATATTAAAATAATTAATCAATGGTTGAACCAATGACCAACGGTTGAACCAGTAATCTAAGCCCTTGGCTGCATCAATATCCGGCCGGATCTGACAACTATGCACTCAACTCGTGTTCTGAGCTTGATGGAAAACGACCGAGGAAACTATCTCCCTAAAAATATCACGCTCGAGATCATACAAAATAATTTGTAGCTCTGCCTGCCAGGGAGACGAAGGTTGACCTAAGAAAGCTCGTCTGGTAACTTGCCAGCCGAGAAAATGGTAGGAGAATTCTCATTGAGATGACGCACAGATAAAACCGTGTAGAAGGTCCAGTGTTACATCCAATATATATATATATATATATATATATATATATATATATATATATAACGAAATGCCACCAGTCTACTCCTTTAAACTTGACGAGGATATAATAAACCCCACCCCACAATGATGGCAGGGATACAGTAGCCTAGAGTACACCAACCTTTTGATCCACATGAATTCGATTTTACTGTAAAACCACAGCCTTGACACAACCACAAATACTTGTCAACAGTTTGCACGAGCGTTTTAATCAATCCAAGCTCCCATCAGCCACGGGTCTTCGCCGATGACTGGATGTACGTTCCAATGGATGAAGAACTCTATACGACAACACCATTTTAAAGTGCAAACAGCAACGTCTGCTGATCCTAACCAGAACCCTATCAAGTAGGACCCGTTGTATTCATTTGCTGCTGCTGAAGTTGGTTTCCCAGCCACCCCTGACCAACCTGCAGTAAGTAATGAGCTTTAGGTGATGCCTGGACAAATCATGGCAACTGCTAATATCAACTGCCCAATGACCTACATGGGTAACATGTTCTTCTTCGGCGTTATCAAATATGACCTCTTCCATGCACGAGTCTTCTCCTAGGTGCCGGCTGTTGTCATTCACTTTTCTTTTTGACGCAATCAACACTTCCTACTCCCAATAATATTATTGGTGTAACGACATCCAACTTGGTATGTGATAGATAGCACAATGCGTAATTTAAATCTAAACCCTCCAAGATGTATATCATTATTGCAATTCTTTAACCCATAAGATGTTCAACACCGAACTGGGGGGAAAAATAATCAAACTGCTTATGGGAAAGAAAATCATGATAAACAATCCTTTTTCCTCTTTCTGATGCACAAGATGATAAGTCCATCCAAAGAGGAAATTATACTCCCATTATACACTGCATAAGATTTTTTCACTAGTCAATCTGCAGAAATAGAATAGATGTTCCCTTTCAATCAAGAGTATTAACCAATTTTTTTGATACAATTTGTCCTTGGTAATTAAATAAGAGACAAAAGAGGAGATGACAAATAACATGGTAATCGAAAAAAGATGGGAAGGGTAAAGGAAACCAAAATTGAATCAATTTAATTTAGTATAAGAATATAATAACATATTGAAAAGTTAAAGGCAAAGATGAAAGACTGTTGCGCTTAAGGATAATAAGCAAATGCTATGCCTATGTCTACATTGAAGCTAGAAGATCTCTCATCTCTGACGCTGTGAGAATAGTCTCATTTGGATAAATTTTCATGACTAGCTGAAGGAAACTTCCATATTTGTCCAAAAACTCTTTCTGCGGTGCCACAACAATTCATGCATCAAACATTGTCAGAACAGATATTTTCAAAAGTTAATCACTTTTAAGTTTTAACATTCTAAATTGTAATTAAGGTTCACATAAACAAACATAAAGCAGTATAATTAACCAGCCTTATCACATTAATATTGATTTTAAATAGCGATAATTTGTATCAAGGGTTTCTTCAAGCCAAACAATATATATATATATATATATGTATGTACTTCTTGCTTGCGCGCATGCTTGTGTTTTGTGTTTGATATGCTAAGGGCATGTTTGGTTTCTTCAATCCAATCCGACCAGCTTCCCAATCCCAAATCCTTCGTCGGGTTTGGCAATCCAGCCTTCCGAGGCATACCAAACAAACATTTTGATGGGACCCATGGTATATAACTTCCTCCCCTTCTCTCCCAAATGCTAGATTGGATTTTCAATCCGATCCAACGTCACGATCCAAACGTATCCTAAATGCTAAATACAATATATATTTGTTCTAAATTAATAGTGTAATCCTCAGTGCAATGGTAAGATTGCCTCACCCAAAGGTTGCAAGTTCAAATCACAGAAATAGTCTCTTTATACATGAGAATAAAACTATATTAAATCCTGTGATGTTAAGCCATCATTTTTATTGTCCTAAATTAATTACAACCATGAGTCTCCATCATGATTACTTCGTCCTAAATTAATTACAATCATGAATCCCTACCGAGATAGATTTTTAGCAATCATATAATGCATTAAAGGGAATCACCAATGCATAAAACCTACTCTTGCGTGAGGATGCATATATGGCCACATATGTGGTTCCCTAACCACACAATGTTCCCTATAAGTAACTACCACATGCAGTCTGCCCACATATGCGGTAAAAATAGGATTTTATTGGTAGTGTGCAAATATACATGCAGTAGGATTAGCATTATAGCTACATTACAACTTATCATCATGTAACTGCATATATGGCCCTTATACCATTATGCAACTACATATGTAGCCACTTTTATGTAGGCTCAAGCATGTTTTAAATGGCTGGCTTGGATGTGCATTCCTGAACCAAATATGTATGCAATGTAAATACATTAATTATGCTACAACTAAATATATTAAGATTAAATGCTAAGTACAAACATTAATTTCTAGATATCATTTTTATTATTATTGTTATTAGTAATAAAAGTTATCCATAATCATTTTTGTATTTAATACAAGTTATTTATATTTAATATACTAATTCCATATGAACCTGCATATGTGGCAATGTATATGCAATGCACAGTCCCTTCACCACCCCACATAATACCACAATCGCTTTCTAAAACCCGTGCCCTAATATTATTTGAGACATCCTCGTAGTTATCTTATTTTAAAATGAATTGAGATAGTAAGGGTGGTTTCCCTTGGAAATATTTTATTTTGTAATTGATAGATCTTCCACTCGGACATACCAAGAGTTGCATGCCCTATAGCACCACATACTTCGTTTTGGTTCAGCTAACTTTTCAACTTCAAAAATCTAAAGTCACATCTCCATTGGATCCATCTTACATATTATGAAGCCATTCTTATCAATCTCTTCATCTTTTTGTTGCATAGATCCAAGGAAGTAATCTTTCTGGAGCATCCATTACTCCAAGATTCTAACTAAATCCCTAACAGCCCACTATTCCCAATGGACTTGCAAGTTGAGTCAATCTTGTTATTCTTTGAAGTTTTCATTAGCTCTACTTTATTGGCCAGAACTCTGCTAGTCTCATCAACCAATGCCATGACATTTGGAAATAACATACAGAAGGAACCTACCAGTAAAGATTAATTCATTGTTCATAAAGTTCTTTGAAATATTTTGCCCTATTTCACACATTAATTAACTTCTTTTGCAACCTATTTAAGCCTTTTTGTTAACATTAGCCTGCTATTAATCTAAAAAGGAATTCAAAGGTATCTAAAGCATGGTTTTAAGCCCTAGCAAGATATCTGATGGGACATCGAAATACATTGCCATCTCAAGTATGAGGATGTGACCGTCCCACCATTATCCCAGTATCGCAATTAGAATGTCTTGAGACATACTCCATCTCAAATATCGAGATGGATCAAGATAGTGTATCCTATTCTATGAAAAAACTAAAACAATGCCATCCCATAGGATTTAAAACATTGACCAAAAGTTCATATCCTACATTCCATTTTTTTTTTAAGAAAAAGACAACAGAAAAATTGATCATATTGCTGCTTCCTATAGCCAAAACTATCGATCAGGAAATTTAACACACGCACACACACACACAAACAAAATAGGAAATATGTAGACATATACAAGGCAGATGACAAAGCAAACCTTGCATTTATCCCATAACGAAGGCAACAACTCTTCAGAAGTCAAATTTTTTTGCAGCTTCCTATACATGGTACCGACGGTCTTGTCGAGCTGTCAGGAAAAGGGATTGAATATTATCTACAAAACTCTACAGAAGATTTTTTAAAAAAATGTCAGCTTGGTTCTGCTCTTACTCCTGATAAGCTAGATTTCAATGTCTTCCTGAGATCCACTTTTGACATTCCAACTTGAAAAGGAATCTGAATAGGCAAACAGCAGACACTGTCAGCCACAACAACCAGCAGATGCACATAAAAGTGTATAACTTGCTTTCTCTTTCCCCCCAAAAAGCAAGAGCACCAAGGATAAATAGAGACAAGGAAAAAGTGGCCCCGGAGAAGGGGGGGGGGGGGGGAGTGCGCATTAAAATGCAAAAGTCATAAAAAGGTTCAACCTAGATAAAAAAATATTCAGGTGTTGCTGGGTTGGGCGGACTGGGGCCAACTCATTGTAATCAACAAAGAAACCTAGCAATCAAGTATTATGTTATAATACCTTTATTATTTATTATTTTGTTATTTATTTGAATAAGGTGATAGAAGTCACCACAATTTCATTGAGTGACACCTAAATTTACATCTATCAAGGGCATATAACTTTTTAAATAGCTATGAAACAGAATACCCTTTGACAGAACCCAATGATCTCAAATTACTAACGGGAGAAAGCAAGAATCTATGTTTCACTCACCTCCTCTGGTGGAATTGTGTATGTCAATTCCTCAACTCTACGTGCAAACTGAAATAATTTTTCAAAGTGCTGCAAAGAAGTAATACATGAGAAAACCAGCTTCCAAATATGTATTGCCTGTTAAAAAATCTCCAACAAGGAAAGAACATAACATATGCCTGATGCAACAATCTAATTTTCTATAAAGAAAAGAGAAATGCAGATATACTTACAATGTAAATAACCATATTGATATGGCGTAAGCAAGCCTGCTCATAAGATTCACTAGCTTGATGATAGAACTTTGCAAGTGTGGGAACAACATTGGCTAAATCATAAAGACTGCACCCAAATAAATACTCCAAGTCAGTAAATTGATACCATGCTCAATTCAAGATGACATGAGACTTGTTGCTAAAATTTAAGCATATAACCTTTCTTTCAATATGAAAATAAATAGCGGAATAAAAACATAAATTAGGGTTAAACCATGACCCTAACTAACAAAACATTTTCTTGTGCATTATTAAACAAGACATCAGAAAATAATAAGTTAAAATCTAAGCAACCTGTTCTGGAAAGCAGCATAATTCTCTAACAGTACAATGTCTGAATATTTTGGGTCGGTCTGTGCAATCCTCTCCAAAGTGACAAACATTATGCTAACCTGTTCCAAAGTGCCAAATTGTTTTTCTCCAAAGTCAAAACATGATGACAAGCTAGCACACAAAACTTTAGCCAGCAAAAAAGTCCTGCATGAATACCTCAAAATATAATAAGCCTTGTTATTCAAAATGGTGCCAATTAACTTTTTGAAAGGACAAGCTACCTTAGTTGCATAGAATTTAAGAAATATGACAAGTCCAAATTGCACTTAGATCTTGTGCCACTTCAAACATTTTGTTTTATTTTATTTTTTGTTGAAAGGAAAAGGAAACATTTGATAAAAAGTGATGAGTGCCGGAGTGATGTCTTTGACCCTAGAATACTCACAATTTTTGTATATGCCTGGTCAACCAAATCCCTTGATTGCCCCTGGATGTATTGCTCCATACGTGTTGCAAGAGAAGCAAATCTATGCATCAAGACAACAAAATCTAAATCATTCTAAGAAATGAAGAATTTAAACATTTACAGTATTTGCTAAATGCAGAGGGAATAGAACTAATTTTTCAACCTATCAATAAGTTGAAACTAACATGAAGATAATAGATATATGTCCAACCAAGGTCTATCGTACTAACCTGTAATGATTGTACTATATCGATTGTACCATACTATACCAGTAAGGTACCGATATGATACCGAATTTTGATTTGATATGAAACGAATTGATTCAAACCGAGTTAAACCACCCTAAATAGTATTGCAGTTACAGATGAGAAAAGAATGAACATCCTGTCTCAGTATGATATATATATATACCATACCATACCATACCGAGTCGGTAATATACCAATACGAGTCTCGATGCTTGTTTTGCAAGCCTTGTGCTTAACTATAAATTTTTATACTTAAGGCTTTCTTGTCAGATAGATTCCTTTCAAATTCTATAGCTAGTATCTTAAGCATAAGATTACTTGGCAGTGCAGTGATGAGGGTGAAACCCAAACAAGACAATTGAACACCTTGAGAACCATCCACCACATATACTATAACTCCCATGGTTAAAATCATTTATAGATGATCCTTTTTTTCTAGATAAGAATTTGAAATAAACCTCTTAGCTCACTAAATATTCAATTACTTAAATTGTAAAATGAACACTACTATATTATAAATTGATAAAGGCACTTCCTTACTTTGCTAGATGCATATCTATGTACACGCTTAAGTGGCTCTATCCCCTGCTCCCCAAAGGATGAATTCACCCAACCATGACAAATCCTGCCCTCTTGCCCTTCTCATTGGACCGCTGCCACAAACACACTCATGTATTTAATGTTAAGAGCTCCAAGAGAACTTTAGAAAGAAATCTTACTAGTTGGTTTGGCTGTCCCTCCTAGTGGTGGTTGGGCAGACCTCTATTCAATCTATATATAAGGATTAGGGAGAGAAGAATGCATATATATGAAACAATGGGGTCTATGATCTCTTGACTATTGAGGGTCCCACTTTTCAATGCAACCAGAAGGGTTAGAATTCTTTCAAAAAAAAAAAAAGTTTTGACTCAATTAGATATGTTCTAGTTTTGAGAATTACACATGTATGGTTATACAATTTAAGTGGTTGTCCATCAGTATCCCAGTTTAAGCTGGCACTGGTTCTACTCTTTAAAATCAAGAAGATAAAAATTTGACAACAGGCCACCTTGCACTAATGCTTGATGCCCATAGTGGAGCAAGAAGGCCTTGGGAAGGGACCAGTGGTCCAATCCATAAGTTGGGGGAGAAATAATTAAAGCACAATTTTGCATTAATAATTATATGAATAAGGATAATGACCAAGTCTTGTCAGCCCACAATCGCTGTTTAACTGGCATTTGGTTTACAAGGTAGGGATGACCTTAACAAGAACATCTCCCATGCAAGTAGACCAAGAAGACTAAGTTGTAAATATGTAAAAAAATTCTCTTTACAATTTGGATTTCCCATGGAGTTAAGGAGTCTAGTTCCACTTGATAAGCTATATTGTTTTTTGAAGGAGAGTTCAGAGGGTTTTATTCCCCTGTACCATGGTAAAAAGAAAGTTTACATCCAAAGCCAACAACAGATGAATAGATTACTAATCTCACCATAAACTTAGTTTACAACATCAAAAAGTGGAACTAGATCCATGAATTACATTAAAAATTGGAACTAGATCCATGATATATCCAAGAAATAGAAAGGGAAAAATCTATATCATGAATTGACTTGCAAAAATTTACAAATTTGGTTTTGATTTTGACCAACAGGTTAGACTAGCAAGAAGATCTTATCCAAAATTAGTCTGTAGATGCATGTTTAAGAAAATAAAATTCAGTGAAATTTTATCAGATGCAATGAGTGCCAAACAACATGCAATGAGGCCAACAGACTCCCACTTTGAATGCGCCACCACGTTCAAAGAGAATTAAGAAATCCAGTAGAGGCCCCGTGACAATTTCAAATATCCATCCAACAAAATTTATATCAGCAATGTGTTCTTACATCAGCATGAGTAGGCAGGCAATACTGGTGGTCCATTAGGATAACTTTTTTATGTTAAGGGATGAACCAAAATAGAAGAAAAGGTTGTGCAATAATTATTGGAAATGAAGAAAGATCAAGTTATGGAATGAAAACACAAAGTCTAGTGTACATCTTGTTGGTATCCTTCTGTAGCCATGGAACAGGGGAGGCCGACTCACCTGTTTCACGGCGACGTAGCGGGTGCCTCCGGCGAGGATCGTCGGTCGTCGGGGGGGCTACTAGAGTCCCCGAAGATGCCCACACCCCTAGACCGCAGTGCCAGAGAGGGAGAAGGCAATGGGAGAAGAGAAGAAGACGGCTGTTCTTCTCTCTCTGTCTTGTTGTCATGGCAACCGGGAGCTCGTCTCCCTTCTTATAGATCTCGTCCGGGAGACAACCCATTTAAGGGTTATGGGTGGACGTCACCTTCGATCGGAGTCTCGGAAGAAGGAGCACGACGTGTTCCTCGTAGGCGGCTCCGTCCCAGCCATCCCAGCCGCAAGGAGAACAAGGGCTGAAACAGTTTCAGCCTCTGTTTTGTAACAATCTCCCACTCGTCCACACAGGACCTTATATTTAATGCCATCTCACCTCTCTCCTCTTGCAGTGCAGTGGGGTGTGCGATTCGACGAAATTCACACACAGTGACACAGTGAAAATGCTGCACTAAGTTAATGAATAACTAATGCAGTACATTAAACGATGCAATACAATCTCGTTCGTATCTCAAAAAATCCGATCACACCACAATCAAGTACTCTCAATCCCTCAAGCATTTAACTTGAGCAGTACTTGAAAAAACACTAAGTCGAGTATCTGTATCCATAATCATATGCAACTCACGCACATGATTGCTCGGGCTATGGATCACAACAGATAAGGTGCAGTCGCGAATAATCTTCCTTGAACGCTCATACCAATCCATCTTTATCCAGTTGACTTCCTAGGATTATCTCATGTGGCCATATTAATTTCATGACCCTGAAGGATAAGGCTAAGAAAGTCATCCTGAACTCCAACTTCATGATATAGGCTCAAGTCAAAGGACACTACAAAGTTGTAGGACTCATACGGTAATGGAGAGGGAGTATTCCGTTACCCCTACTGGGTCGATTTTAGCACATGCAACATAATGCATATTACGGTGGAGCTCCCACTCAATGGGCTATGTCATACTCAAACACTGTACGAACACAAGTCCAAACATCACAAAGTTGCCTGACTCGAGCACACACCAATGCTCCCAATTCGGCTACAACAGGCTTTAACACGGATCTGTGGACATACATGTACATGCTCCATACTCGACTTTCTGAGTCTCGTCTCAGTCCAAACTGAGGCGACTTATTATAATAATTTATGTAGCCCATTTTGCAACTTATGCAATCTGCAACTCATGCAGTCTGTAACTCATACAGTATCATATGCTACCCATGCATTCACTCAAGCATCTATCATGGCTACTTTAGTCTCATCCTGCCCACTGCAAAAGTGTCAGGTTCATCACCCCTGTGAGTGGGCTGATCAAAGCTTGTGACATTTATACACATATGTGCCTGCCAATATGAACTCATCATGATAATAATGAAAACAAGCATTTTATTTTAACATAAATAACACAGTCTACAATATCCATACAATCCATGTCTGTCAAATACAATGCAGACCCAGACTCCTCATATGAGTCTGGAAGACATCTCTAGCAATAGGCTTAGTCAATGGATCAGCCAACATCCTGTTAGTAGAGATATGTCTAAGGGTAACCTCTCTTTGCTTGACCATATCTCGAATGAAGTGATATCTAATGTCAATATGCTTAGACCTTCCATGATACTTGGAATCTTTAGCCTATTGCAATGCTGCCATACTATCGGAATATATCTAAATAGTCTCATGAGCACTGGCTAATATCTCAAGTCGTCTCAAGAACCTCCTCAACCACACGGCCTCCTGGATGTAGCCGAACAAGCAATGTATTCGACTTCCATAGTGGATAGGGCTGTGCAGTTCTGTTTCTTACTGCACCAAGAGACAGCTCCACCTTCAAAGATGAACACGTATCCTAAAGTGGATTTACGCTCATCTCTATCACCAGCCCAATCAGAGTCACAAAAATCCTTTAATCTCAAATCCCCTCCTTGATAACATAGGGCGAGATTAGCAGTATCACAAAGGTAGCGAAAAATCCTCTTTACTGCTTCTCAATAAGCAAGCCCTGGGTTGCTTTGGTACCGACTGACCAAGCCTACCGCAAAGCTAATGTCAGGACGTGTACACAACATGGCGTACATCAAACTTCCCACAGCACTCGCATAGGGAATCATGCTTATCTTCTCTCTCTCCTCATTCGTTTTAGGGCACTGATCAATACTCAAGGTGCAGGCCTTCTCTATTGGGGTATCAACGGGTTTCGAATAGTGCATTCAGAATCGTTCCAAGATTTTTTGAATATAAGTTTCTTGAGACAGACCAAGAAACTTCTTAGCATGATTCCTTAGGATCCTCACTCCTAGCACAAAATTTGCCTCACCCATATCCTTCATTTAAAAAATGGAGGACAGCCACTCCTTAGTGGCATTGATCACCCCTATAGAACTTCCAGCTATTAGGATATCATCCACATACAGCGCTAAAAACAGAATCCCATCGTCTGATTTCTTAATATATACACAGTGGTCCTCTTCAATCATGGTTAAGCTAATCGATGTAATGGCTTCATGAAATTTAAAGTACACCTGTCTGGATGATTGCTTGAGACCATATATGGATCTTTTAAGGTGGCACACTTTGCCCTCCTTTCCTTTAGCCACAAAACCCAAAGGTTGATCCATGTAGATTTCTTCATCCAGGCTTCCATTAAGAAATATTGTCTTGATATCCATCTGATGTAGCTCCAAATCTAAATGAGCCACTATAGCTAGAATCAGGCGAATGAAGGCAAATTTCACCACAGGAGAAAATGTCTCTTCATAGTCCACACCCTCCATCTGGGTATAGCCCTTCGCCATAAGTCGAGCCTTGTACTTGTCGATTGACCTATCAGCCTTGCGCTTTATCTTTAGGACCCACTTATTTTCTATAGATTTGCGCCCAGGCGGTAAGTCTACCAGGTCCCACACTTGGTTTCTGTCCATAGACTCCATCTCATCTTCCATAGCAGCTAGCCACTCTTTACGAACTGATGAATCAAGTGCCTCATGAACAGAGACTGGCTCATTTGGATCCAACGGGGCACAGAGAAACACATTCCCTTCGACCTCAAAGTATCGCCGTAGAACTATTCCACGTGTACTTCTCCGTAACAATTGGATCTAGACTTTGAGAACTAATCCCTGAAGGTACATTAACCCTCATAGGTGAGCTCCCACTAGGCTCAGCCTGTGCGCTCCCACTGTCTGGTGCGGCACTCCCACTGGGCCCAGCCAGTGCGCTCCCACTATCTATGGCGATATATGAAATAGGCCGTAATGCCCCTCCCTTGCTAGAGATAGTAGGAAGGTTCTTCTGTAACTCATACAGGGTTAGGTCCTTCTTGATCTCACAATACTTGAAAATTCATTCTCTATGAATTCCACATCTCTGGACTCTATTTCAGTCAGTCCTCCATCAGGATGTTCACTGTACATCACGTAACCCTTAGAATTTTGAGGGTACCTAATGAACACCTTTTTGCTGGCTTTAGGACCTAGCTTTCCAACTTATGGGAGGTCTTGTGAACGTATCCTTCTGAACGCCACGGGTGCAAATGATCTACATAAGGTCTCGCGCCATACCATAACTCATATGGTGTGGAGGACACCGATTTACTGGGTATGTAGTTAAGAATGTAGGCAGCAGTCAAAAGTGCATCATCCCAGAAACTAATCGGGAGATTTGCCTGCGCCATCATTGACCTAACCATATCCAGTAAAGTCCTGTTTCGACACTCTGTAACACCATTTTGCTACGGTATCCCAGGAATGGTGAGCTGCCTGCGTATCCCTTTCTCCTCATAAAGCTTCTAAAATTGATCAGATAAATATTCGCAACCTCTATCAGTCCGAAGAGACTTCAAAGTCTTCTCCTTATGATTTTCCATCTCAGCTAAGAAGCGGCGAAACAATCCAGCACTTCATAGCGGTGGAAGATAAGGTACACATACCCAAATCGCGAATAATCATCGATGAATGTGAAGAAATAAGATGCGTCATGGCGTGCTCTGACACTCATGGGTCCACAGATATCCGAGTGTACTAGCTCTAATGGCTGAGAGGCCCTAGAAGCCTTACCAAAAGGCTTTCTTGATGCCTTTCCTGCCAAACAAGACTCACACATAGGAAGGCTTATTTTGCTGAGGGGGCCCAATAGCCCTTCTCTAGCCATCCGTGCCATCCTATCTTGGCCCACATGATCAAGTCTGGCATGCCATAGTCAAGAATTATCACATGCAGGAAAAGAAGCACAAGCATATGAAGAGTAAGATTCAGATATTTCTATATCAAGTCTGAAAAATCCATATGATAAATAGCCATAAAAGGATAACACACCATTCAGATACACAGACATACGATCACCAGAAAAATAAAAAGTATAGCCAAGAGCTAACAGGGCAAGTACAGAGCACAGATTACACCGGATAGTTGGGACGTACAAAACATTATATAGGAGCATTACATGTCCTCCTCACAACCTAATGCGATATGCTCCTACACCCAACACCTACTCATGCAGACCATTTCCAAGAACATATTGGGTGCCTGCAGAAATCCGGTAAAAATCCATAAAACCAGCTCGATCTCGAACTATGTATTTGTTTGCTCCCGTGTCTACGA
Organism: Calamus simplicifolius; assembly: GCA_900491605.1. Taxonomy (NCBI): domain Eukaryota; kingdom Viridiplantae; phylum Streptophyta; class Magnoliopsida; order Arecales; family Arecaceae; genus Calamus; species Calamus simplicifolius. Next base: position 593,423 of record UESW01004389.1, read on the forward strand.
TCCAATCAGGGAGAGTGTCAGCAACTAATGCATAAGAACAAACATAAAGAGAGGTTAATGTGGAATATGCCTTCTTTGGTTCTGTGCATTCACGAGCGAAGTGGCCTTTCATACCACAGTTGTAGCATTTGATCTTTGCCACATTCTTCTTACCCTTTGATTGGCCTTTCTTAGGCTTGGCTACCTTCTTTTCCTTGAAACTCTGTGAACCTTTCTTGTCACTGGATTTACTCCTTCTGCCTCTAGAACGCGAAGCTCCAGAGTGAGCCACATAGGCAGAGGAGTGGGAAGTCTCTATGCGCTCAGCCTCCAGCTCGAGATGACGAGATATGTCCTCAAAAGTCTTGATGTGCTCACTATGAATCATCAAGAGCCTCATCTGACTCCACTGAGGGTCAGGCAGTGAACGAATCACTGCAAGGACCTTCTGCTCCTCAGTGAGATCAACCCTAGCCTCCTCAGATCCCTAATCATGCCGCTCATCATGCGGAGATGTTCAGACATTGAATGATTGGGATCTTTGACATGTTGCATAAATTTAAGGTTCAAGGCCCGCAGCTTTGTTGCTGAGGTCTGACCAAACCGAATCTTAAGCTGGTTCCACATATCTGGACAGTTGAAAATCCCTCAAAATCTCTAATCAGATCATTGTGCATATAGCTTAACATAGTGAAGCATGCACAACGATCCTTCTTTACCCATTTTTCATAGACTTCGTGATCCTGACGATTCTGCTCAGAGATACCAGGTTTTGGTGGTGTCATATTGTGTTAGGGTTTCTAAGACTTCTTGCTCATTGAGTAGATATTGGATCTTTCGGTGCCACACATTATAATTTTGTCCTTCCAATTTTTTGCCTCTATCGAGGCTAGCTACACCAAATCGGGAGGCCATCACTACATTTGATCAAGCAAAATATGGACATTAGGCACATAATCAGTGTATATCTCTGTTTAAAAAATATTCGGATTTCAAATAATCTTACTTATAAATAAGATCGAAAATTTTGCTAAGCTAATAATCATCACTCATTTAATAAGATAGAACACTGAATCCAATAATTTTTCATAGAATATATCTATGTTGTCCATAAAATCGGCATCAGAACAAATCCGCATATACTATATCAAGCATATATTTTATGTCAACTAAAGACATAAATCAATATATATATTATTTATGCACCAAGCATAAATAAACATGCTTGTAGAAAATACATAACAATTTATAAAATGCTCCTTATGCACTAAGCATAAATTATTATGTCAACAACAATAAGATACAGAAAAATATGCATAAATCATATTTATACACTAACAATAAATAATTATGCAACCAGAAAAAATTTCACAGAAAAAATCAATCAGAATGACAACAAAAATATTCATGCATAGAGCATAAACCCCCATGCCATATCAAGAAAATTTTTAAAAAATTTTCTATGATATTCTATGAATTTTTCTGATTTTTCTACAATTTTTTGTGATTTTTCTGCATTTTCTGCAATTTTTTCTAATTTTTTTTCAGATTTTTTGTAATTTTAAAATACCTAGAAAATCTGAAAAAAGCAATTTAAATGCCACGTAGGCATTGACGTCAGCTGGGCCCAACATGTGGACTGCCACGTCGGCGGGGCCCGCAGCCACATAAGCTGCTACGTCATAATGAATTTCCCCGATTTTTTTATTAAATCATGGGGGAAAAGACGGCAATGCCCCTGCTTAGTTCTCGAATTTACAGATGGTGTCACCCGTAAACTCGAGAACGCAGCCGTGCGTGCTGCGCGCACAACCGCAAGGCAGGGCCGTCCCAGCCCTCCGACGGCCGGGACAGGGCTCCAGATGGGGAAGGGGAAACCGTCGGCCTTCGGAGGGGATCCGGCGGCCCCGCGTCACACGGACGCACAGAGACCCGCCGCCCTTCGTGGCGGCGGACTCGGCTTCCCCGGCCCTCCGGCGGCCGGGAAAGAGAGGGGGGGGACCCCGGCGTCGGTGGAGACGACGCCGGTGGCCGTTCCAGGGTCGGATGGCCCTGAACGGCCGCCGGCAATTTTTTTTTTGATCTGCGGCTGTCGTGGCCGCAGCAGAGGGGCAGGCAGCGGCGGCCGCCCACCGCTGCCTGCTCCTCCACCTTTTCCCCCTCGCCGGTCACTGCCCGTAGCGTGGTGATGGCCGGCGAGGCTCTGATACCACTGTTGGTATCCTTCTGTAGCCATGGAACAGGGGAGGCCGACTCACCTGTTTCACGGCAGCGCAGCAGATGCCTCCGGCGAGGATCGTCGGTCGTCGGGGGGCTACTAGAGTCCCCGGAGATGCCCACACCCCTGGGCTGCGGTGCCAGAGAGGGAGAAGGCAATGGAAGAAGAGAAGAAGACGGCTGTTCTTCTCTCTGTCTCTGTTTGTCATGGCAATCGGGAGCTCTCGTCTCCCTTCTTATAGATCACGTCTGGGAGACAATCCATTTAAGGGTTATGGGTGGACGTTACCTCCGGTCGGAGTCTCAGAAGAAGGAGCATGACGTGTTCCTCGTGGGCGGCTCCGTCTCAGCCGTCCCAACTGCAAGGAGAACAGGGGCTGAAACAGTTTCAGCCCCTGTTTTATAACACATCTAGTTTCAGCCCCTATTTTATAACACATCTAAATAGACAGGTTCACAAGGTCGAAAGATAAATAGGGTCTTGTAATGACCTTGGTAGGTTTCCATTCTTATGATAATCAAGAAGCTTTTATCATTGCATCAATTTTGGCTGCATATTTAAGTAATGATAGACTAAAATGTTTACATTGATAAGACAACCTGTTAACAACATGATAGGAGACTCCCACCGCTCTATAGATCTATTAATTTGTCTCTATCATGTAATCTACATTTTTCATGGCACCAATTTGCAAGCAGAAATTTTTGGTTAGATTTACAAGAAGTTTTAGCCAAGAAAAGCTAACAATATAGGAAGCAAAATCATCTAATCTAGCACTATCAAATAGAAATTAACCAAAAGCATAGCAAGAAGACTGAAAACAGCTTAACACATTTGACCACACAAGTGAACAGGTTTAAAATTCAAAGACAGAAATAGTTCACCTTGGAATATAGGGTACAATCCCCAGTGGCCGTACATTACGTTCATGCCTCTCAATCTGATAACAAGCATCGTCCACAAACTGCAATGAAGAGGAACAATTTATGAAATATTTGATTAATCCAAGTCAAATATCATGTAGCACAATGACCAAACCCTGCTGAAGTGAGCTGAAATTCTGGTCTCCAGATCATCAAGCAACAGACGCACAAATCCAGCTGCATCAGCTTTCTGACCAGAAAGGTAGCGCTCCGTAATTGCATGCATTGATATGCAGCACATAGGATCAAACTTGCATGCCCAATCTACCACTGAATAAAAATCTTCCTAATAAAACAAAATGTAGCATAGCAAGTTACTAAGAATTAAAGATATATCCGGCTATCATAAATAAATATTAACCAATCACAGACAAATTATCCCCTAAAATAATATAATAGTATTTTTCTTAAAAATAATAAATATAAAAAGAGTAAGATAATACAAGTGGGAGTAATTTAAGTGCTCTTATGGAACTAGAAGGTTTTCAGGTCAAATTTGTACTTGAAATAGCATATGAAGAGAGATGCAAAATCCTGTCACAAAACTGAGTAGTAATAAACATGTTTTGCTTGACTTTGTGATAAACTACTAGGGAATTTATTCCCCTCAAATTAATTAAACTCAGAAGGTATGTTAAGGTATCAAAAGCAACAGGCATATCCACATCAAGCACATACATTGAAGAAGAATGAAGAGTGCCCATGATTGAAAATTATTTGTTTCCGGCAAATATGGTGCAAAACTCTGAAAAAATTGGTGTTGAAGCGCACACAATGAAAATTATCAAAAGACGGCACAAGATATGAGTTTACAAGGTTGAGTGCTTGGTTTCATTGACATGTTGGGCAATCAGAGGAGCCAACAAAGATTTGTGATGAATGTATTCACACAAAAATCTCCAACAGCCTCAATAGTAACAACAGGTGAAAAGTGACCAACAACTATTAAAGAAGTTTTAACAAAGTCTAACCAAGCATATGCCCAAAAGTCAAAAGGTAAATTTTTGTAGTGTTCTGTTTAATGCATGGAGACATATTAGGAAATGACCACATCTCCTGAATGATTAACCAAAAAAAAAAAAAGAATTGAAGGCATCTGCTTTTAAATAAAAAAAAAGTGCATCAAATGGTGCCAGAAATTATATTTTTTGCTTGCACTCATCTGAGCCATCTGTGAATACACACATAACATGTTTTGTGTGCTACTCATGAAAGCATACCTACACATACTTTAGTGTAGGGCATTTTCGCCTATATCCACATAGCTATGGTCATAGAAAATCACCTGTGTTCCATCAAGCAACTCTTGCAGACATTCATTTAACATTGCCAACTCAGCATTATTATTACCTGGAAAAAGAATCATAAGGAATGTGTGTTACTTGCACAAATATGAATCACCAAAAGTAGAAAGCAAACATCATATGGGTCATGTGACAACACTGAGGCCCATTTAAGAATGAAACATAGAAGATTACTTGGTTTGACATCATTTCCATGAGCATCCATCTTGCTGAGATTTTCTTCATTTGTGCCATTAGAACCAGTTCTCTGAACACTTGGAGCATCAGAAAATGTAGAAACTTCAAAACACATAAAATGCACGAAAAAGGAGCTCTGCGATAGCAACCAAAAGAGCATATTTTATTCCATGTATTGATAAGCTTTACTATGAGATCTAATGAATGAATAGATGAAAACAAATAACCTCATCTACAAGAAGAGGAATAAAGACCGTCAGCATCTTTGAGTATGCTTCAGAAAGTGAAGAAATATCTGCATTATTTGGTGTCTGATTTGAACCCTCAAGCCAAAGATTTGGATTTCTTGATGCCTTGGTACTTGCACGAAGTTCATTAGCAAACTCACGGACCTGAAAAGCATACATGACAAATTAGGTTGCCATCTATATTTACAAATCACATCCGTCTATTTATGCTTATTGTTTTCTTATGGTCTCTACAAAGAATCCCTTAGAAGCTTAACTAAAATGAGTTCCAAAGGAGTTGCTACCAGCTAAGAAAACAGGTAACCTAGAAGATGGCCAATGTGATAGAGAAGGAAGATGCTTAGCTAACATATTAGAGGAACACTAAGGTCCCTATCTATATGCAAAGAAGGTCTTTGTCATAAATAGCATAATCTTGAAATATGCAACCCCCTCCACAAGCTGTACTGCTGTTTTGACAAGGTGATGCTTGCAAGTAAATGTTTGTATTATTACAGAATCAAGCTCTACCCAAAATTTAGTCTATCCAAATAAAGGTTCATCCTCATTCCCTAAAAAATCACTAACTTCATACTTAGAGGGAAAGGGTTCAGCAAAATATGTTATGAAATTAATGATATAAAAATGCTACCTACTAACCTACCATTTTATCCCTTCTATTTACGAACATTGAGGAGCAAATCCAGGAGTGCATATATTCTCATTATAGCATGATGATGAATATGTATGCTTACAAAAAAATGCTGATGAACATGTCAGCCAGATCATGAGTGTCAACATGTAATACATTCAGAAATCCTAGCATACAATCTGTACACACATTCAAAGAATAAAAAAAATGTCTTAACAGCATAGTAGAAGTGCATGTGGGGTATATATGATTTAATAGGTTGTGTACTATCTAACATGCCACACAAACACAAAGTGAATCAATAACTATACTTTTGGCAATAGAATGATATATGAAAATTAAATTAAAGACTAGACTTGTCTATGGGTACAGAAGAATGCAAGGAAGTTGGCAAAACAATAAAAGTGTGAGCCAACGAACAAAGTCTTAAGCATGGAAGTCATAATGCTACTATATGCAAATGTGATTGCCGCCAAGGATGACTGCTGACATTTAGTTTTCCAAGAATCACCTAAAATGCAGCATTGAGAAAGGATCTTGGCAAACTCTATTATTTTTTAAAAAAATTGAGCTCACTTACAAGTTACAACCCTATTGGTTAATTATTCTCCAAGACAGAGTCCATGGCTGAAGGTTTCCCACTCTTCTTATTTCCCAGCATGTGGCAGTAAACTAGAGAACAGCAAATTTGAAGGGAAAGCCTCCATATTCCAGGACTGTTGGCCATGGTCCCTATCCATTATTCAAACACCTTTAAACCCCTGTCTATCCTCTTTTTCTTCCTTGTAAACCCATGTTTCTCTTCCCCTGTTTAGCTGTTTGTATTTAAAGAAGGCTTTATACTCTTATGGAGTTTGTTAGTATCTCTTTAGGAAACAAAAGGTCAATCAAAACTTAATTCAACCTTCCTGCCTATAATAGATGGTCATGATTAGGTAAAAAGAATTTCTTTCAAAGAGACAAAAAACATAATTTTACAGATGGGATAAACATGTAGCTGCATTTTGAGGGGGCGAACCACTGCATACATAGTGGATACGATGGAAATATCTAGTAGTGGCAGTGGTGCCCCCTTGCACCCCCTGGCTCCACCAATGCATCCCTCATGATTAGTTGACTAATTATCTCAAAACTCTTGTGCTTGTTATTCTTTATCCAAATCCAACATAATGAAGTTTGGTCACAGAATGCAGCCAAACCTTATCACCTGTTAGTTTTGTTCATTAGACCATCCCTTACACAAAGCATTGTGAGTCAGTAGTAATATGTATCCTCAATCAATAATTTTTTAGTAGAATCCTCGGTCACTCATTGACACTCTACATGCTTACTCATCATTTAGCAGCTAGAAATCCCCACTACTTCAGGATAACTATCCCACACGTGTTGTTGCTTCCAATTCCTCTACCTCCAAGCATACTCCAAAATTTTTGACCTTTTGGGCCAATTGCGTCACAAAAATACTTCCAGTAGCTGCTGCCTTTTTCAGTTACTGTATCTCCTAAAGGTCCCAAGAGCATGAAATTTTTTATATGCATGTGATGAATGGAATTGAGTATCATGCAATTGCCAACAGAATCAATGAGTTTTGGCTTCAACATCTCCTCTTGTCAAGTTTCTAGATCTGAGACTTTATTTTTTGCCAAAGAAGATTGAACAGCAGATAACACATAGAAGGAAACAGTAGAAGAAAAGGTCTTATAATCTCTTTTTTTTTTTTTTTTTGCACATCAGTTACACCATCTTCTCCTCTTTCGTACTCAGTTTGTTCATTGATTTACTACTGTCAATGATCCCACTTTGAAAATAGTTATTGAAAAGAAGAAAATTTAGATCTCTGATCTCATTTTGAGTTTCTAGACCCCTTTAGACCAGCATATTTTGGTAAAAATGAATCTGTTTGGTTCACCCAACACATCCAAAAGATGTCCCTCATCATGCCACCCCAAAACACATATTATTTTGCTAAAATAGGCAACCAACTTTCAAGTTACAGTCATTAAAAAAAAATGTATCTATAACCAAAAAGATTGGAAGAATTCTAGCAAAATTTCAATTTAAAGATAGGGAGAAAGGGGGAAGAGAGAGACCTTAAATGGCTAACCCAACACCATGACTTGGGCTTGCAATGTTTGAATTGCCCTACTTTCATCCCATGGTGCTAGTTCTCCAACAGAGTTGCAATCAGAGGTATAAGCACATATAATGAAACTTCACATATAGTTTCCATGCTATAACACATTACTATTTACCATGTGATTGAGTCTTATTTGTATTGTAGTATATGTAGTGAGATATGCTCTTGCATTCAACAGTTCCTCCCGGTAGTGAACATGAAAATACTGCTAGAACTTTCCAGGTATCTTGATCTCCAATAATGCTAAACATCCCTAGAAGCCTATAGTTGCTAAGGTTAGTTTAGTTGCAAGGAAAATGATGGGAAACTAGTTTTCCTTTGGACATGTCTTATGTCTAGTTATGAGAATTTTAGGAAAAAAATATAAGATAGAAAATAATTTTCATATTTGTTAGAAGACTAGGCCTTTCTGGAGGGAAAAAAAAGTTCTGGAAGTTCAAAATTTTAGTTTGCATGAGACACCACTTTAATTTTTCCTATTTAAAAATATAAAACAATATATATATATATATATACTTTCTTTTAGAAAAATTCAAAGCATATCCATGTTTGGTGTGGTTAACTATTTCAATTTTTGCATTAAAAAAGATAAAAAGATTAGCCCCCCTACTCCAAGAACTGATGGTGGAAGTAATGGTAGTAGGGGAGACATTAGTGGCAGCAAGAGCTATGGTGGCAGTGGTAGTGAATGCAGCAGGGATGATGGTTGAAAGTGTATCAAGGGGTGGAGGAGTGCACTTGAAAATCTTGAGTTCCTTTTTTTCATAAAAAATTTGCTTTCACATTTTTCAGAAATAATGAGAATAGTTTTTCAGAACAGAAAATAGAAACATTAATATAAAATATATTTTTTGTCTCAGTTTTCATGTTTTTGTTTTTATTAACTGAAAGTAGAAGAAAAAAGTGATGTCAAACTTTTCCAAAGAGTAGGAGCATTTTCTAGCAAATCGGACCAAACTTTTTGTTTCTCTTTTTCCTTTTCTATAGCTTTCTTTACAATCTAACAAACCATAAACTAATTTTTGTTCAGTCCTGTTTCCAGTATTTTTCCATTCAGATTGGTTTCTAACAGCAATAAGAACAAAAAATTAGAAAATTTGTAGAAAAACTAAACCTGCTTCCTCAAAATTTCTAAATCTGAACTTACATCTTTAAGAACCCACGTATTCTATGATAAGTTCCTGTCAGATTACACCAAAAAAACAGTTAAAATGCATCATGTTAATAAAGGTATAAAGTCCTCATTATTATGCCATTGCATCAGGAAATTTCAACTGAAGTGAATATGGCATCTACTCTTAGGATTTCATGACTAACATTACAATAGACCACGGACGTATCTTACATAAACATAAAAGGAGAGCTAAATTGAAACATGATCAAAAGGAGTGTTTGGCCACCTGACCTCTCGACGAAATAGCAGGTTAAGAGAATGACAGTAAGCTTTCCTCAAAGGGCCAAGACAATTCTTGTCAAGACTCTACATTATTCATAAAAGTTGAATGTGAAATTATAAGACAAACTGAAATCAAAAGGTCTTGTTCAAATCTACTGTTTCTTAAAAAGTATAAACCTTTATGTGCTGGAGAAGTCGGGCATATGTTCTGCATTTGTACCTAAGCTCTGCATGGTCAGGCCTTTTCAACTGTCCTCGCTGCATGCATCACAGTGGACAACCTCAGCTTGAAGTTTAAAAAACACTAATAATTGATGAAGTTAAAGAGATTACCTGAGAAAAATAGCTCTTATCATTTATCATAAAATCCACAAGACTAGGAAAGTAATTCCTTAAAAATTCTGATGCTCGCCTAACAAATGTACATTTTAGTAATATAAATTCTGCACGTTTTTCCTTGACCTGTACAGATTAAATTTGTTAAATTTTCTTCAAATCCATTGCAAAGACAACATAGAGTAACTAAAGGAGTGCGATATTTATGTCATCTGTTGTTTGATGTTTGATCAATGACTGGTTTATTACCGATTCCACAGAAATTTCTCCAAAATCAGTAAATTAAAACACTAATTTGTTATCCCAACAATGAAAACCAAGATAAATAAGACAACAATAAGAAATAACAAGGTAGAGTATTCCTAATAGCCTCATTTACACTAACCATAATCTATTTACTATACATACATACATAAGCAGGTGTACATATGCATAAGCATATATCCATGTGTGTGTAATGGGTGACTCCGATGAATATCCTCTAAAAGTTTCCATATTCATCCATTTAGAATCTGTTAATATAAGCAACACCAGAAGACATACAGCTCGCAATTTTGCATAGCATGAATCCAAATTAGGCACTTCGAGATTATGGATAGCATCAGTTAACCATTCACATGATTCGATGTTTTTAATCATGTTTGCCTCATCGAATGAGCCTCCTGTCAGAGCTGCTTCCCACTGCCAACCATGTATTAAATTGGATATTAGTCTTACAAAAAATAACAAAATAAGATCTTGAAAATTGACTCCATCAAATTGCATTGGCAATGAGTATTTAGTGTTTAGATTACAACAGACATACCTCAGAAGGTATTTGCAAGCGTTCAAGTAACTTATCAAGTTCCCCAATAAGTAATTTGTTACTAACAGATTGTAACTCCAATTTATTGTTACGTGATTCTATCTGCAAAGTGTAAGATGGATATATGTGATTTGCAATGATGGTAAACAGAATAAATTCAAACAAATGGACAAATGTTGACCAACATCACATTGGTGAAATGCATGGAAACAAATTTATAATTAATTGCATGAAAGCATGCGAAAGAACATATACTAACAGTAGCACATTCCACTGATGATAGCTACCTAGATCAGGTTTGTTGAGAGAACAGTTATGGTAGACAATTTATTTGCTCTCCTGGAACTGGGCATGGATAGAAGCTGGCACAGCATATGGATCCAACGAGCTTAACCCAACAGGCCAAGATTTGGGTACTTATTGGGCCAAATTAGCCAGTTATGTCTCTAAATTTCAGTGACAAGATTATCAAAAGAAGGACAAACAAGAATCAATATGGGACAATGACAACAAAAAGTCTTAAACCCATCAAGATGGGGTCAGCAATAAAGCAAAACCCAAAGTAATGATGGACCAGTGATGAGATTGAACAGAATTTTACACCTGGTAATTAGCCTGGCACCAATCCTCAGATATATTGCACCAACCTTAGTAGCTCATGCTAAATCATGGACAATGGGAGCAACTTTCTGAGAATAGATATATTGTGACTTGAGAGATCATACCGATTCAATGTCCTCTCTCATATGTCTAAGCTTCACATTGAAAATACCGAGCCATTCATCCATATCATCCACACATATACTTGCTGTTTCTAGTCCTTGTAATACCTGCAAAATGTAGGGGTTGCAACAATTCCAGGTAAGTGACTTGCCTATTGATCTATTTCTAGTAGCAAAATCAGCTCAGAAACCATGCACGATATTCAATTTTATTGGGTACAATGACTGTTGGGATGTACATAACCAAAACAGACAAGCCTCACACCAATGAATTACTTTTGGCTTTTCTTATTGGCCACTCATTCTTATTTAAGGGCTACTGTCTCCAACTACCAGCTTCTCCAAGTCTTTTTTAACATCCACATTAAAACTTTGGTTAATAAATCAGAGCATCTGAAAAACAAAAATCCCTTGTGAAATCCCCAGGTAAGAGAGAGAGTGTGTGTGTGTGCGCGCGCGCGCGCGCGCTTAAATTTAGACCATCAATTTCCATCATATTTAACTCATCATTGGGGATAAGGATTCATAGGAAGAGAAGACTAAATCCACAGACAACCTCTTCTATTACTGGTTCACTTTCAAGTAGGGCATGGACATTTGCAGCTTCTAGAGCCAAAAGTTCCCGCTTCAGCCTCTCTGAAAATGCCTCCGCTTCACCAATACCCATAACATACCTGCAACAAAGCAATAAATGCATAATTATGTGAACTGCTAAGAAACTAGACATGACAAGAGTAAAATTTGATATAAAAACGGAGAAGTCAAAACAACAGAAAAGAGAACGTAAAGAAGTGTTATGAATACTGAAATTAGGAGGAAACAATATGCTCTAAACCACAGCATACTGACCGGTATGGCATACCAGGCCTTGAACAACAAAAATAATCAAAATTGTACAAGAATCAATGCCTCCTTATAAACTTATAATTCTGTGATGATAATTGCCTACATTAAAGAGAGTTATGGTAAAAGCTATATTCAATGAATATTTTATAGCATAGAAATCCTCGGAGTTCCTGGTGTCTTACCTATGGTGTGTTGGTTAATTATTGCACGAGATTTCCCATAAAGAACCTGGAAAATCATCTCATCAGTGAAGCCAATTCCACATGTCGACTTGGATAGCTTATCACAACTGATCCTATAGCATCATCAACCAATCTGGATAAATTGACCCAAAATCTGACATCATGGACACCGTCAAGCATGAGATATCTAACCATATTCCGAAGACAGTAAGGCTTTGATGCTGATGTCTGTGGGTGCCTGCGATCTGCAGTTTTAAGGCATGTCCTTCTGTGCTCTTATCTCCAGCCGCTGGAGTAAGATCACACCAAAAAAAAGGGAAAGATCCCTACATCCTTTTCTTGTGTCTCTCAAGCTGACATGGCACCATATGAAAGCAACAAAACTGCTGTCTGGCAGCCCATTGGATCCATCACGCAACCCGGAAAGGTCAATTCTCTTACATCCCTTTGCAAGTGTGCTGCAAGTTCACTTGAAACCTGTGTTGTACCCTCCTAGATCCTTTCCTTGAAAGCTCCTTGAGATTTTTGAGCATCAATTCTCCCCTTCTCATTGCAGGTTTTCAATATTAGGACTGGATCCCATAATCATAACTTGCTGGTATGAGTTGGGTTGGTAAAATATGCCCCCATGCCAACACATGGCTACATTGTTGGAATTAGCATGGCGGTTGTCCTACATATTGGATCAGTTTTGTGCCAAGCCCCCTTATACTGAATATGTTACACCCCACTCACTACCAAAAACCTGACTGCAAAACACAAACAACAATTCCTATAAATCCTATATCCTTTCATGGACCTCAATAGATATTTCTACTATGAACCAACTTTTGCTGAAACTTTGGGTTTTCCCTTGAATTTTTACCCTTCAACAAGATTGTCTCTCATGCTAAGGAATCCATGGTTTGCATCTTTCTACACAATTGTAATCATACAATGAACCGATTTTCCTTGTTGTTTCATCATATGAGGATACTTATCTGAAACCAATACTAACCAGATACTTCTTTGATCCATGTATAATATTGATGTCAAGTATCCTACTTTTTCAAAATTGAAAAAAAAAACACTTGCATACTTACTAGATACACTTTTGATACTTTCATGATGCCTCTAAATAAGAAGGGTGTTTTCTTTATTATTTTAATGTTAATCCTTTAAGGTAAAATTTAGACTCTAGATATGAAGATGGTTTTGGGTATATGGATTTGAATGATAAGTTTGCAGAACTTGACATCGTCCTATAAGATATGGACTATATCACTTCGATAGCTTACTTTACTTATTGGATGCATGTATGCACGTATATATGCATATAATATCAATGATTCAAGTCTCAGCAAAACGAGGTCCGAGATAGCCGAGACGTCGCATCCCAGAGAGATACCAAGATCGATCCTTATCGTCTCATCCCATAATATTATAGTATCAATTTTAAATAGATCTAATTTATCATAAATATATGACATTTGAAGTTCAAATATATCTAAATATTGATTAGAATACTAAAGTTTTATAAATAATTTGTTTAAGAAAAAAGCATTCAAAACAAGTATTGGGACACCTAATCAAGACGAAAATCGAGATGGAACAAGATACAAGACGTCTTGTTCCATAAAAAATAAGAATACCTCTATCCCACGAAATTTAGAACCTTGTGCAATATAGCTATGCATGTATGTATAAATAAATATATATATTTCTTGATGTATAATAGCTATATTATATCATAATTTTTTCAATATTTGCCACATTGGCAAATCTGCATCACGTGCCCATGTCCTCATTTGATAGCTTCACTACATGTTGAATCAAAGAAAATGGTTATTATAGAAAAAATAAAAAGACCAATGACCTTCCAATTGTTGTTCCAATAAGAAAACAATGATCAAAGGGCAAAATAAAAGAATGTCATTAAGTAAGCAGTTAGGATGAGAGAAGGGGAAGTATCCCTTTTAAATGCTAGCTCCTAGCTCCCTAGATCCAGAACACACAGCATTTGTAGTTAAATTCTAAATAAAAAAATAAAAAATAATTTTTGCCCTGTTGTGGTGGCTTACAAAAGTTGTGTTCCACATGCAATCGGAAAATAAAGTTAAATGATCCCAACTGTTAGCAACCGAAGTTAGAAATGAGTGCCCCTACGATATCTTTTCTATGAAAACAAATCTACAGGGCAAAAATTAACAATGGTAAACTTCAAGACTTGTCTTAACTTTTGGGGGTCAGTTTCATGAATATGTATTATATCCAATCATTAAGGAGAAAAAAAATGATGGCTGCTTTATATATCTTAGATATTCTAAAGATAAGAACAACTTCTGACTTTTTTACCAGCAGGAATGAATACCACTTGCTTGGATAATGACAATTAAAGCTGTTTCATTCCGAAAAATGTCAAGCATTTTTCTTTGTTTTGGGGGGAGGGGGGGCGGTGGTGTAGGGAAGAGGGAGAGGGGGTGCAAAATCTAAAAGTAGTAGAAAGGATGCAAATGTTGCACTCATGCATCTAATGTGTATAAACTATACTACAAAATTAATAAAATCTAAAGTTTAAATCATTAATCAGATAACCTGTAAGTAATTGCATCAAATTAGCAAAATAGAAAAATACAGGAATACCATAATGAAAACAATCTTCCAAGTAAGGATGTATAGAGGCCTACGTGCCAAGAAGAGCCTCCATGTCCTCTTCTTCAGCTTGCGAAACAAGGTCTCTTTCAACAGTAACTTGTGAATCATTCTGTGTCACAAGAGATGCAGCTGGTCCATCTTGGGTACTAACTTGATTTGTAACTGCAGGAGTGTTTTCCTGAACCAGATTTGTATTTAAGAGGTTTCACCATAAGATGCTTATATATAATGAAGTCTGTTTGAAAAGGAAATGCACATGCAGTTGGACAAGAAGACTTTGTTTTGAGGAAGAGCATTGGGATTTGATATAGTTGAGTTGTTTAGTGTCTCTTGGAGTTAATGTAAGCATTGGTACTTACTGCACCACGTCGATATATCATCCTATGTGTCTCACAGGCAAAGTACCCATACCTGCAATGGTGTTTGTATTTCTAAGTATTATCAGGGGAAGTATTGTATTTATATAATCCAATTAGAATTTTCTTTATATCATTTTGTTATATAAGTCAAAACAAAACAAGAAGGGAGGGTAAGAAAAGCAATGCCAACTTGATCCCATGTAGATAAGATCAGCTATGTAGCACAACTCTGTTTGAATGACTCTTAAGAATAAATGGAAAAGATTTTTGAACAGGCTCTCACCTCAAACCTCACTTAAGTTATGCTAACAATACTAGTTTGAGCCACTAGATGGATGGGAGGGCCCCATACAAAGGGAAGAGAAAGCAGTATGTATGTTCCACAATTGAACATAAATGGGTTTTATAAAAGCAGCCCTAATTGTGGCAACTTTATTCATGTTGTGCGACTCCTTTCTAACTATATGCATTTTGCTCCACTTCCATAAGAGGTCAAGTATTCACTAGGGCCTCTCAAGTAAGGTCCTCCATCTCAGTACAGGACCCGTATTAGTACTGCACTGGTACTATGTTGGTACGCCTAGTATGCAAGTCAGTTTAGTGTATCAAGTGAGCTAAGACTTGATACACATATGTACTGAATCTCGGTTCAGTACCGGTATGGTAGGACTGGTAGAAGGCATCATAAACCAATACAACATACTATGCTTTCAAGTTTCACAAATAATCAACAAAGTTAATTTGAAAGATTACATGATCAACTTAGACCAGGAGAATGATTAATAAGCATTTTTTTTAGGAGTCAAAATACGGTTTTATTGTAAATTTCCTCAATATATGTCCTGGCATATATTCCTAGCATCCTCATAAAGGTTATTTTTTTCTGTTGATATTTAGGATAAGGCCCTCTAGTGCATTTGAAAGTAATGCCGTCATAAGACTTCAGCAAAGTGCATGCATTTAAATTGTGGAAGAATGACTTGAAGAATAACGGTCTATTGCTTAATATATGTGAGTTTGAGTTAATTGGGATTCTTCAACCCAATTACCACGGCGTCTTCATAATTTTCTTTGTCAATTATCGTGGAAGAAGAAAATGGAAATCAGTTACTTCATATGATTACTTTATGAACTTGGAAGAACACGCACATCCTATTTTCGTCCACCCAAAATAAATGAATATATCTGCATCTTGATGGCAGGTGCATGGGTGGGTGAGGGTCAGTTGGTGTGGGTGTCTGTGCAAGGCTGGATGGTTGTCTGCATCTATTTGTGTCTCTCTGCATGGATGGGTCATGCGTCCAAGGAAATGAGGATGCTTGAGTGCACCTTTGCCCACAGAGCCATCTCCACAATATCTATGCCAACAACTTTTGGAAGGCGTCCCAATATCTCCTTGCACATGTTCAAGATGTAAACAAGTAATCGATTCCTGCAACCAAAAAAAAAAAAAAAAAAGAAATGAAACCGCAAAATCATATCAGCTGTTCCAGTTAAAATTATTCTCCGCATAACAAGCCAGTAGAAAACATGCAAAACAGAGAAAGAGATCACCTGTCATCTTTGTTGCGCATTGTCCATTGAGGAGGAGCTACGCTCTGGCTTCTAAGATTATCAAAGCCCTAAACCAAATAACAGAGGTAAAAAAATTGAATGATTCCATCACGAAAATTTACAATAAAATAAATGAATGATGGGTCAAATTAACTCCCCCTCTTCATGAAACGTGGAACCCATGTAGAAACATTTGATGGGGGAAAAAAAATGGATCCATAAGGAAGACCAAGAAAAAGAAAGAAAGTTACGAGCATAAAGGTACAGCCACTTGGATCATCTTGAATAACTTCCACTTTGGAAAGATGCTTTAGCTTGTAAATTTTTGCAGGCTGCACAAGCAAAGATATAGTGAGGAGGAAAATCTTTGACATGTTTGCCTATTTTCATAGGCCTGACTTTAGGGGGAGAAAAAAACAAAACAAAAACCATGTAGAGAATAATTTCATAAACTTGATCAGGATAATTTTACGAGTTAGGACCAACAAAATATACCTTCAAATTTTGGCCTCCCATGTCCTGTTATCCTTATTTTCTTCAGTAAGCGGTGTGGGAGAATATTCATTTTTGTTCAACATGTTTATAGCTTGTTTACGTCTAGTAGGCATCATGATTTCTGATATTTAATGTTAAAGCTATTGAATTTGGTCATGCAATACCAAATGACAAAGTCAAGATCGGAGAAGCAACTCAAAACTGTATTTGAGAAGAATAAATAAGTTATTGTGTCACTAGGCTATAGCTGCACATAGCCATGGAAATGGAAATTAATTAATTACCTCAAGGACTCCTCCGCTGGAATATTTAAGAACACGAAGAAAAGCTTTCGTCTTCTGGCCTTTTGATTTGGCTGCATTAACAGTACCAAAAAAATGTATAATGAGAGAGAGAGAGAGAAACAAACTTTATAGTTTATCCTCCTTTTAGACCTAAGCTACAAGATCAATTAAATACAGAGCATGTCAATGAAGTATTCATACCAAGATAAACCAAACCTCATACATGAATCCAGGCATTCTGCCAGCAATTTGCTAGGCATCATAATTATTTAAATCATGTGACTACTAATTTCATTGGAAAATATAGCTACATCTAGAGAGATCAGAAAAGAAATTGACAGGGTGAAAATGAAATGGTGCTGCGGAGTATATCGTACTGGTGATAGCAAGAACCCTGGGTTTGGCCATGTGACGGCCGAGCTTGCCGGCCTTGCCCCAGATGCCGCGGCTCTTGGCCACCCGGATGGACAGCACCACCTTCTGCTTGCCCTCGATGGCCGCCTCGCTTGCACGCCGCAGCTCCATGTCGTCCGCGCTCGACCTCGCCATCTCTCCTCTTCCGATCGCACCCTGCTGCTGGTGGTGGTGGTGGCTAAATCACAGCGCAGCGGAAACGAAAGCAAACAAATGATGATTGGATTATTATTCGGCTTTCCACAAGCGCAATGTGAAAAAGATTCCAACGGTTTGATGATCCGAGGATTTCTCCGGTTGTGTTGTGCCTCCACGTCCATGGCGATCGACCATCCATCCCCTTCCACCCGTTTTCGCGGAAGAGACGTGGTGGTGGTCACCGACGCGAAGCACCATGTCCATGCGACACGGCATGCTTTGTGCATCAGGTCATAAAATTTTTATTCATCCACTTTTTGTTATATATATTTCTAAATTATAAATTATTTGTAATTTTTAAATATATCTTTTAGCATAATTCTTTTATAAATGAGCATATGGCAATGCATGGAAATGAAACTATATCTAATCATGCACATGCTATTATATAATTATTTACAAAATTATCAATAATTTTTTTTTAAATAAAATTTTATAATTATTTTAAAAATATATAGTTATATTTATTTTATAAAAATTATATATCTTAATATTTTGTAAGTAAAATAATTGATCAACATATAAAATTGGTCTATAAAAAATATTTTAAAATTTTTATCTCATTTTTATTTTTAAAATTTAAATCAAATCAGCAATATTAATTTTTTTTATTCTATTCAAACATATATTTTAATATATATCACATATTTCTTTTGAATTTGATATTTTTTTAAACACTCTTATCTTCTATATTTAATATGTTAATAAAAATATTTGGTCTCTTTTTTAATCACATGATAACTCAAGATTAGATGGAATTATTTTTATCAAATATTTCTATTAAACAGTCAAAAGTCAATAAACATAACTAATAAGCTGAGAAATAACTATAAAATTTTAAACAATAATTTTTAAATTTCGATTCTTTACCATATTTTTTTATTTTTAATAATATAATATAATATATAACATAATATTTTTCTTTCTTATTAAATAATATAATTTATATATATTGCATGCATGATAATTGATTATGTTGACGAACCCACCAAAATTTAATTGGTTGAGATGAAATTTGTTGAAGATGTGTTTAGCGTATCTCCTGAATGGTTCTCCATCATTTAAGATAGGCTAAATCCCCTTTGTTAATCAGGCATGCAGTACCTAAAATTTTTTCCTTTTTTTTAATTTTTTTAAAACATTCTTGAAATTAGAAACAACATTATTTATACTATTATAAAAATATAAGGTCTAGTCCGGTCTATATCAATAGAGTCTAATATTATTTAATTTCCTTCCAACAAGATTCGGAAATCGATCTACTCTGAAATATCCCTGGGAATCTTGTTAACATTAGACTTGGCCAGTCTCTGTCTCTCTTTATTTTTATTTTTATTTTTATTTTTATTTTCCTCCCCTTCCTGCAATCCTTCGAAAATTGATGCATGGATTATATAAAATCAGTCAAACAAGTCCTTATAGATCGAGGAATATACCAAAGCGGCGTCCTACCTTACACCGCTCCAAACGCCCAAATACATACATACAGGTCCCCGATATCATTGGCAAAGATGTCGAGATCTTGTATGCTTCTTTGATATTTAGTTGCCGCATATTTGTATGCTAGTTTCCTCCCTTCGAATGATAGACAACGATGCGATTAATTTAAGATATTAAGCATGGAATTATCTAGAATAATCGTATGTATAAGTATACCCATATTTATCCTGATAAAACCCAGCAGCTATTAATAGACAACGTATATCGGTGCAAGTGATTGCAGCAGAATCACCGTTTTAATGCCATTCTATGATACCGGTTGATGACGCCTAATCACCGGTCTCGAACGTCGGAAGAAGGGAGCTGCTTAATCTGCGGTTCCATGCCTGATCAGATGGCCTGCAAAAAGTCCCAAGACCGAATGGGATGCTCCGATGGGACCCTCCGACGCTCAAGTCAGTAACCGGGGTCACAGCTTAGGGAGAGCTCAGACTCTTGGGAGAAAAAAATAAGTCCTCCGAAAGAAGGGAATCTCTTTCTGGGTATCAGAGTAGCGAGTGTATGAGTTTGCGTACCTTATTCGTGAGTGGACTTACCCTTTTATAGGGGGTTGACACCTGCACAACCATATGGAGTTTCCGTAAGAAAGGAATATCCGTGGGGTTTGTGGGGTTACGTGAATTTGGGCTAGCCGGTGGGTCCTGTCCCATCGAAGAGGGAAAAATGACGGTTGGTGAGCTACGTCCCATCGGTCAGTGGGGTTGACAGGTAGTTAGGTCAAGTCCCATTAGCGGTGTGGCCAGTGAGTAGTTGGGCCTGGGGATGCCAAGCGGCGCGCGTCAGAAGGACGGCGGCACGAACAACCAGGACCGTTCTGGGGCCGACCTGAGACAGCCTTGACCCCCCGAAGGGCGCCGAGGCCGAGCAGAGCCGACTCGGCTGACCTGAAGATGCCAGAGTGGGGCCGACAGGGAAGGTCGGGGCCGACTTGGCTGACTCGGAGATGCTGGGGCCGACCAGGGAAGGTCGGGGCCGACTTGGCCGACTTGGAGATGCCGGGGCCAAGAGAGGCCGACCAGGGACGGTCGGGGCCAACTTGGCCGACTTGGTCGACTTGGAGACGCCGGGGCCGAGCAGGGCCGACCAGGGAAGGTCGAGGCCAACTTGGCCGATTCGAAGATGCCGGGGCCGAGCGGGGCCGACCAGGGAAGGTCGGGGCCGACTTGGCCGACTTAGAGATGCCGAGGCCGAGCGGGGCCGACCAGGAAAGGTCGGGGCCGACTTGGCCGACTTGGAGACATCAGGGCCGAGTGGGGCCGACCAGGGAAGGTCGGGGCCCACTCAGAGATGCCGGAGCCGACCAAGAAAGGTCGGGACTGACTCGGCTGACTTGGAGACACCGGGGTCGAGCGGATTCGACCAGGGAAGGTCAGGGCCGACTTGGCTGGCTCGGAGATGCCGGGGCCGAGCGGGGCCGACTTGGCCGACTCGAAGACACCGGGGCCGAGCCGAGGGCCGACCAAGGAAGGTCGGGGCTGACTTGGCCGATTCGGAGATGCCGGGGCCGAGCGGGGCCAACCAGGGAAGGTCGGGGCCGTCTTGGCCGATTTGGAGACGCCGAGGTCGAGCGGGGCCGATCAGGGAAGGTCGGGGCCGACTTGGCCAATTCGGAGATGCCGGGGCGGGGCCGCCTTAAGATTTAGATTTTACCATAATTTTCCTCGTGGCTACGTGATGCAGGGCGATATTCAAAACGCCTGCAACTCAAGAACGATCTAATCTGCGAGAAAAGAATTCGTCCAGGTTTGGTTTGAATCTTGACAAGAAAAGGGAAAATTTCGAATTTTGATCACTCACAATCCGAAATTTAAAGGAAGAGCAATTGAATTTTCAATTCAATTGTTTTGAATCAGAAAAAAGAAACATTCATCTCCATTCAAGAGAAAAAAAAAAATCAGCGTCTTTCTTCTGCCTTTGACGGCCGCCCAAAACCAACCTAAATAAAAGAGATAAAACCCTAACATCATAAGTTTAGTTAAAAATTACAACTATGCCATTAAAAACGAAAACAGGCCCAAAACTCCTATCAGACGAGCCCGGATGGCCAAAATCCACAGCAGCTCATTGCCAAAGGCAATGACTTTGAATCAGCAGTCCGTTTCCATGTGACCAGCCAAGTTTGGGCCCAGTCCGACACAGAAATTTCAAGCCCGTTTGTTCTGCAACCTCTTGGACCTTCGTAGATTATCTGGTGTGGTCTTCCCTGACGTGGCCTGCTGACTCTGGGATGCTGGTACAGGAACATCCAAGGACTGGTTCGACTGACCCGAACTCTGGTCCGAACTGATGTCCTCATCACTCTCCCCTTCCTCTGAAAAGCTTGACCTCAAGCTCGAATTCTCTCCTGCATAAGGGGTCAGATGCCGAATGTTGAACACATCCGAAATGAAGACATCATCTGGTAACTCAACCCGATAGGCATTGTCACCAAATTTCTCCAATACCTGGCATGGACCTATCTTCTTCGGCTTGAGCTTCGTTAAAGCTCCCTGTGGATACCGCTCCCTCGGTAAGTAAACCCATACCAAATCGCCCACTTCAAAGGACTGTTGCCGACGCTGCTGATCAGCTTTCGCCTTGTATTTGGCGTAAGTCTGCTCCAATTTGGCTCTAACAGTCGCATGTATCTCCTGCAAGTCAGACACTCTATCTTCGACCTTCTGACTCACCTTCTCTGGCGACTCAACTGGCAGAACATCCAAAGGACCTCTTGGCAAGAACCCAAACAGTATCTGAAACGGAGCAAACCCTGTAGAACGGTTCACTGAAGAGTTGAACTCAAACTCAATCTTCGGCAAACACAAATCCCAGCTCCTGAATTCATGCACATTTGCCCGCAACAGATTACCCAAGCTACGGTTGACAACTTCAGTCTGTCCATCCGTCTGAGGATGATAAGGACTGCTGAATTTCAACTTTGTGCCCAACTTCTTCCACAGCTCTCGCCAGAAGTGTCCCATAAACTTGCTGTCCCTGTCTGACACTATGGATGCCGGTATACCAAAATGCCGAACCACTGAAGCAAAATATAAGTCAGCAACCTTTGACGCATCAAAAGTGGTTTTGCATGGCAAGAAACACGCCACCTTACTGAACCGATCCACAATCACCATAATCGAATCCAGTCCCCTTGCTGTCCGCGGCAATCCTACAACAAAGTCCATAGAAACATCTCGCCATGGTGCCTCTGGGATAGGTAAAGGCGTGTACATACCTTGGTTCGTGTCTGTCCCCTTCGACTCTTGACACAACCTGCACCTCTTCACAAAAGCTTTGACATCTCGGTCAAGACCAGGCCAATAAAACCGCTGCCGAATCAACCAGGCTGTTTTATCCCTTCCGAAGTGACCCTGGTTATGCAGTTCCTGGATGATCAACACACGAAGAGACGTATCAGGAACACATAAGCAGTTACCTCGAAACAAATATCCATCATGGAGAACGAAATCAGTTCGCTCCCCCGCCTCAATTTTGGCCAAAATCCCTTGAAGTGCTCATCCACACGAATGTCCTCCCTTACACTCTCAAAGCCGAGAGTGTACACATGCATAGCGCCAATCAACAAGCTCCGCCTACTCAAAGCATCAGCCACTCTATTCAACGTACCAGACTTGTGCTTGATGCTGAAAGTGTATTCCTGCAAGGCACTCACCCACTTCGCATGCCTTGAACTCAGTTTATGCTGACCCTGTAAGAACTTCAGCGCCTGATGGTCTGAATACAGTACAAACTCCCGCTGAATCAAGTAGTGGCGCCAATGCTGCAAGGATCTCACAATGGCGTACAATTCCAGATCATAAACCGAATAAGCCAGTTTAGCTCCTCCCAGCTTCTCACTGAAGTATGCGACTGGTCTTCCTTCCTGGTTAAGCACTGCCCCAATTCCAGTCTTCGAAGCATCACAATCCACCTCAAAAACTCTATCAAAATCAGGAAGAACCAATAAAGGAGCTTCGGTCAATCTGACTTTCAGCCCATCAAATGCCTCCTGTGCGGCATCATTCCACCCGAATCTGGCTCCCTTCAACAATTCCGTTAAAGGTGCAGCCAGCTCACTATACCCCTTGACAAACCTGCGATAAAACCCTGCAAGACCCAAAAAGGATCTCAATTCTGTCAAGGTTGAAGGTACTGGCCATTCCACAATTGCATGCACCTTATTCCTATCTGGGAGAATCCCCTCTCCAGTCACAACGTACCCCAGAAAAATTAGTCTCCCAACCATCCAAATGCACTTCTCTGGGTTAGCAACTAACTGGTTCTCACGTAACACTGACAAAACCTGTGCCACATGGCCCACATGCTCTTCGGCTGTCCTGCTGTATATCAAAATATCATCAAAGTAGACAACCACAAATGAGCTAAGAAATGGACGTAAAACCTGGTTCATTACGCGCATGAACGTGCTCGGCGCGTTGACAACCCGAATGGCATTACCAACCATTCATACAGCCCTTCCTTAGTCTTGAAGGCTGTCTTCCATTCGTCTCCAGGCTTCATCCTTATCTGATGGTACCCACTCTTCAAATCAATCTTCGTGAAGACCTTAGCACCACTCAACTGATCAAGCATGTCGTCCAACCTCGGTATCGGGAACCTGTACTTCACAGTAATTTTGTTAACCGCGCGGCTGTCGACACACATGCGCCACGTACCATCCTTCTTCGGTACCAAAAGGGCTGGCACCGCGCACGGGCTAATGCTCTCCCGTACGAACCCCTTGTCCAAAAGTTCTTGGACCTGCCTCCTCAATTCCTCATGCTGTTGCGGTGTCATCCGATAATGAGCCTTATTCGGCAACACTGAGCCCGGAATAAGGTCAATGCCGTGCTGAATATCTCGGAGAGGGTAATCCAGCCGGTAGCTCCTTTGATACAACATCTCGGAATTCCTCCAAGATAGACACCAACTCCTCAGGAATCATATTTGGCCTTTGCTCCTCTTCCACGCCGAAGTCTCCTGACTTGCTCACCAAAGCAAAACAAACATCCTCTCCATCCAAACTCGCATCGAATTCTGTGCTTGGTAAACAAATTACTGTATTCTGTCCACTCACTTCCTGAAGCGGCTTCAAAATAACTTTCCTCCCATCTGGACGCAGCATATAACTGTGGGTGTACCCGTTGTACACTGCCCTGTTATCAAACTGCCACGGACGCCCCAGTATGATGTGAGTAGCATCCATTGGAACAACATCCGCCTCAATAGTTGTCTCGAAATGAGGACCAAAACACAGTGACAACTTACACCTTCGGCTGACCTGAATGTCTGCATTTCGGTTCACCCAACCGAGCTTATATGGATGTGGGTGAGGGTCTGTCTGCAACCCCAGCTTCTTCAGCCTCCTCTGCTATCACATTCTCCCAACTGCCGGAGTCTATGATAACACGACATGTTTTGCCAGCCACAAAACATTTCGTTGTGAAGATGTCATGCCGACGCCAATCTTCATCTGATCTCGGCGCCAGACACATTCTTCGTATCACCAAGCTCTCCCCTTGAATATGGTCCGGATCAATAACACACAGCTCATCATTAAATTCCTCATCCTCAGGGAACTCTCCTCCATTTTCGTCCTCCATATAATCCTCCATATACAACTGAGCTCGCGCCTTGGGGCATTCATTGGCATAGTGCCCCAAATTCTGACACCGATGGCACCGAATGTTAGCCCTGTTGCTGCCCACTCTCGCCTGAGAACCTGAGGTTCCATTCGACCCTGTTGGTCTTGGAGGTACTGATGCCTGCGGCCTCGCTACTGGAGGCATAAATTTGCCCCCTGAATTCTGCCCTGAACTCTGGCCCGTAGTAAAACCCCCTCTGCTCTGAAACCCCCTGTTTCTCATCAAGCTCTTTTCCACTGCCTGAGCCCTCATATGCGCATCTCCTACGCTATCAATTCGATGCACAGCCAGTGCATCTTGGATTGGCAGCCGCAAGCCATGAAGATACATGGCTATCAATCTCGGTTCAGCCTCAATCAACCGATTTCGTGCAACCAATCGATAAAATTCAGTTGTGTACTCCTCGACGCTCCGACTACCTTGCGTCAAACCATGCAACTTCGAATACAAAATCTGCTCATGGTTCGGAGGCAAAAACTCCCTGTTCATCTCCTGCTTTAGCGCTGCCCATGACGCTAATGGAGGTCTCCCATCCATATATCTACGATAGTGCTGCGCATGCCACCAAGCAGCAGCCCTATCTCTGAATCGAATTGTGACAAGCGGTACCTGCTTGTCTAAGGGCACCTCCTTCAGACGAAAAACATCATCGACCTGAAGGGTCCAATCAACATACTCGTCTGGGTTAATTCCTCCTTTAAACTCTGGAATTTCGACCCTGAAGCCTGCTTCCCACCGATTCTGATTTTCGAAATAGGGAGGTTGATCGACATACCTTGGAAGTCCAACATCAGGCCTCTGTTGCCCTCTTCGAATTGGTGGTGCCTCCAGATTTTCGAAACCCCTCTCCCTACCTCCATCAATTTCATCACGCTCCTCCACTCGAAGGGGTTGGGCACGATTCTGCACCTCCAGCCGCGCCATCATCGCCTGCATGGTTTGCATCATCTGTTGCATCACCTGGTGCTGGTCTCGCATGGCGTCTTGCATAGCATCTCTCACGGCGTCTCTCAGGGATTGATCGTTGTTCTTCTGCTCCATTGGATCAAATTTCGGTTAGGGTTGATATTTGGGTTTGGAAGGAATGGATCAAGGCGGTAATGGAAGGAATGGATCAAGGCTCTGATACCAAGTTGATGCAGGGCGATATTCAAAACGCCTGCAACTCAAGAACGATCTAATCTGCGAGAAAAGAATTCGTCCAGGTTTGGTTCGAATCTTGACAAGAAAAGGGGAAAATTTCGAATTTTGATCACTCACAATCCGAAATTTAAAGGAAGAGCAATTGAATTTTCAATTCAATTGTTTTGAATCAGAAAAAGAAAACATTCATCTCCATTCAAGAGAAAAAAAAAAATAAAAAAAAACAGCGTCTTTCTTCTCTGCCTCTGACGGCCGCCCAAAACCAACCTAAATAAAAGAGATAAAACCCTAACATCATAAGTTTAGTTAAAAATTACAACTATGCCATTAAAAACGAAAACAGGCCCAAAACTCCTATCAGACGAGCCCGGATGGCCAAAATCCACAGCAGCTCATCGCCAAAGGCAATGACTTTGAATCAGCAGTCCGTTTCCATGTGACCAGCCAAGTTTGGGCCCAGTCCGACACAGAAATTTCAAGCCCGTTTGTTCTGCAACCTCTTGGACCTTCGTAGATTATCTGGTGTGGTCTTCCCTGACGTGGCCTGCTGACTCTGGGATGCTGGTACAGGAACATCCAAGGACTAGTTCAACTGACCCAAACTCTGGTCCGAACTGATGTCCTCATCACTACGTCAGCCACATCAGATGCCCCCCACCCCTGAGCATGAAGGGCCATGCGCCCGCTGCCCTTTGGGCGAGAGGGGCGCGAAAATTTAAAAAATGATTGCTCTTTAGTGCGCTTTTAATAGCTTGGTGAGCTGGCGCATCGTCCCAAGGCAGTGTCGCTTCGAAAATCTTCCACAATCATGTGGTAGGTGGGAGCTGACGCTAGTGCCGGATGCCTCGAAGAGGAAGCCTTTTGGGGGAATGGAAAAAGGTAAAGGCTATCATTGTTTCTCCGTTTTCTATGCCCCGCGATTGGTCGGGGATCACGCTCCTAGGGGTGAATCGAGGCGACACGTCTCCTTGAGGCGAATTGAGGTGGCACGTCTCGGGTGTATGCAAGATTTCTGGCAGACAGCTCGTGGCACAATAGGAGAGCGCCACGTGGTAGGTCCTCGATTATCGTCGCTCGGAGATGGGGGTATAAAAGCGCCCCAAGGGCTGAAGAAAGCTTTTACATTGCCATTGTTTTCTTCCAGCTTTCCTTCTCCTAAGTTCTTCTACGACTTGAGTCTTTTTGTCTCCAAATTCCCTTTGATTTCCAGGTTAGTTTTATCTTTCCTTTTCATCCATGGATCGTCGTGCCATTAGGGAGGGTAAGAGGCCTGTAGTTGAATCTTTCCATTCCGATAGTGAAGACCAAACCTCCTTAGCCCGTCAGGTTTCTCGTCCGGTGGACGGAATCGTCACCCGCGATCGACCAACGGTGACCGGGCCTCCGTCTGCCTCAGCCTCCCCTATTAGGGCAGTTCCTGTGTCCTCCCACCATCCGGGACAACCTCGATAGCGAGCTCTGATCCGGCAGGTCCGTCCGGAGTGGCCTCAACCGTGACCCCCGAAGACGTAGAGGCCATTAGGGCTAAGTACATGGTCCCTAGCTTCATTCATCTGTCCGCGCCGGGGCCCGAAGATAGAGTGACCTCCACCTACCCCGATCGGGTCGCTCTGTATGAGAAATTTTTCCGGTGCGGGCTGCGCCTTCCTCTCCACCCCTTTTTCCTAAACCTTTTAGATAGGTATAGGCTAGTGCCAGCGCAGTTGACTCCGAACTCGATTCGGATCATCTGCGCCTTTATTATTCTTTGCTATTTCTAGGAGGCCCGGCCGGGGTTATCACTGTTCCGGGCATTTTATAAACTCCGCCGCCAAGGTGAGGGGGCCTGGTGGGCTTTTACCGCCAGGCCGGGTAGGGCCTTCCCCTAGGTCTTCCGTCCAAGATTAGGGGATGGAAATCCCGCTTCCTTTTTGCCCATGTCGAGGGGTGAGGACCGACTAGATGGAGCCGGACACCAGCTCCAATGATAATGCCTCAGTGGGGGAGAGAGATAGGGAACTCTTCACCCAGTTGTCCAACTACCAAATCCTTGGCTACAAGGAACTCCTGTCGAGGAGAACCTGATAGAAGCCGAGTTGGCCCCGGCGATCAATAAGCACGACGCCTGATTCCTTCTGTCTCGACCGGAGGATTGCTATATGATGTTGCTAACACTTCTCGTTTTTGGATGCAGCGATGAAGTTCTCCGCCGGTGCGTTTGAGGCCGCCTTGAAGCAGAAGAGGCCGTCAGCCGGGGAAACGTCAAGACTGGCGAAGAAGGCCCGAAGAGGGGAGCGGGTTGGGCCGACCCAAGTCGCTAAGGTCCCCAAGGCTCCAACGCCTACAGAGGAGCCGGGTAAGGAAGCACCGACTGAAGAAGTGGTCCCGAGGCCGGCCGGGATCGAGATAAAGGAGGGAGAGATTCCAGCCACCACCAGAGCCGCCGTGGTGATTGTGGATCTTGAGGAGGAAGCTCCTGCTGCCGCCGACGTGCTCGAGGCGGGGCAGGTTACAGTTGCCGTCAGCCCTTCGGCTGCCACCGAGCTGGAGACGGAGAGGGCTCCCCTAACTGCCAGAGAGAGGGAGCCAGTCACCAAGAAATCCAATGCTGGGGCGAGGTGACCGGGGAGCAGAGGGATGGGCCAGAGAGCTCATCCCATCGGTTGGTGCGCCACCTGACCCGTCCTCGGGTCGAAGGTCCGCAGGAGGGGCCGACGCAGCCGTCCCCTAGGCTCAATTCAATGGCGGACGCCGCGCAAGCCGCCTTCTTCTGTCAAGAGTCCGGACTGCCGAGTCCAAGGAGGAGACGCGGGGATTGAGCCACTCCGCGCTCCTGGATGTGGTGATGGTTGCTGTTGTCTAGTTAATCTTCTGAGTTCTCTCTGTTTCCGGACGTGTCTTTTGATGCTCCAATCTTTTAGGGTTAACATGTTCCCCTTGCTGCAGATGGCCAACGGTGCGATCGGCCTTCGTGAGGCGATGGCCCATTCTTCGGACGCGCTCACAAGGGCCATGGCGTGGGCCGACAAGTACAAGAAGGAGAGCATGGCGTAGTTCCAGAGCCTTGCTCGACTTCACCAGAAGGCCAAGGCTTGGGAGGAGAACTTGGGTGGCCGAATAAGGGAGGCAGAATGTCGGGCCAAAGCCGAGAGTGGCCGGGCATCCATGGCCGAGGCCAAATTGGAGCTGGTCTCAGACCGACTGAAGACCGCCATGGTGCAGAATGAGGAGCTGGTCCATCAGCTTCAATGCACCGAGAGGGAGGTCGGAGCAGCGCGAGATGAGGCCCGGGCCGCCGCGGAGAGAGTTGCCACCGTGGAGAAGGCGGCGATTGAGGTGGGCCATGAGAAGGCTGGGGCTGTGGCCTATGCGGACGAGGCCAACGCACGAGCCGAAGAAGCCGAGGGCCGAGCCAGGGAGGCCATGGTGCAAGTCCAGGAGGCCAAGGCCAAGGCACAGAGAGCCGAGGCCGAGGCAGGGCAGGCCGTCTCCAGCTACAAGTCCTCGCTGGAGTTCAGGAAGGAGGTCCTTGAGGCCAGCCTCGATGCTTACGTCAAGGGCTTCAAGATGTTCAAGACTAAGGTGTCCGCGGCTCTTAAAATTGACATTGCCGAGCTCGAGGGAATTTGGCCCGGGGAATCTGATGAGGAGTCGGCAAAGGAAGAGGACGACAATGGAGAGCCGGGCCCAAATGAGCCCTGAAAAGTTGTTGCTTCTTTTCCCTTTTCTTTTTGTAACTGGTCTCGGACCAAATTTTGTACTTCAATTTCATTATCAATGAAGAAAAACTTTTTGTGAAGACGCTTTTGTCCTTTATCTTGCTCGTTTCTTCTTTCCTCTGGGCTGAATGTTTTATTGTGCGACTAGGAATAAAATAGGTCCTGTACCTGTTGATGAGAAAGGGCCTTCCTTCTGAGATGCCCCTTTACTTAGAGTGTTGCGCACGTTGATAATGTCGTGGCCAAACCATTGTATTAGGTTGGCCAATGTTGGGATGCGTCTTCAAGGTATAAACTGACCGCGTAGGAGATTACTTAGGATGCCTTGAGCTGTCGCAGGCCGTTTGAAGGGAGATTCGTCTGCGCTCGAATATTCTAAGGACTTAGAACGATCCGAGGGAAACTTAGCGCCGAGATTGGCTTGAAAATGCCGGGGGCCGAGTGGGGCTTGACCGGGGAAGGTCTGGGCCGACTCGGCCAGATCTTGAAGATGTCGAGGCCAAATGGGGCCGACCAGGGGTAGTCGGGGCCAACTCGGCAGACTTGGAGATCGTGAGGGTTGGCGAGCTCTTTTAGAACCACCTCGGAGGTTTGTGTGCCGGCCGAGGGGCGACTCGGCGGGTACGGAGCCTTTAGGGTCTTAACCGCCTCGGGGCACTTCCGTGCCAGGGCCGAGTGGTGTCCCGTAGGCTGCGATGCCGGCGAGCTCCTTTAGAACCACCTTGGGGGTTTGTGTACCGCCCGAGGAGTGACTCGACTGGGTACGGAGCTATTAGGGACTTGAACCAACTTGGGAGGCGTCTCCAAGCCGGACCGAGTGGTGTTTCGTTAGCCGTGATGCTAGTGAGCTCCTTTTGAACCACCTCAGGGGTTTGTGTGCCGCCCAAGGGGCGACTCGGCCGGGTACGGAGCTGTTAGGGACTTGAACCGACTCGGGAGGTATCTCCAAGCTGGACCGAGTGGTGTCCCGTTAGCCGCGATGCCGGAGAGCTCCTTTAAAACCACCTCGGGGGTTTGTTTACCGCCCGAGGGGCTACTCAATCGGGTATGGAGCTGTTAGGGACTTGAACCGACTCGGAGGGCGTCTCCAAGCCGGACCGAGTGGTGTCCCGTTAGCCGCGATATCGGCGAGCTCCTTTTGAACTGCTACGGGGTTTGTGTACCGCCCGAGAGGCGACTCGACCGGGTACGGAGCTGTTAGGGACTTGAACCGACTTGGGGGCATCTCCAAGTCGGACCGAGTGGTGTCCCGTTAGCCGCAATGCCGGTGAGCTCCTTTTGAACCACCTCGGGGGTTTGTGTGCCGCCGAGGGACGACTCGACCAGGTACAGAGCTGTTAGGGACTTGAACCGACTCGGGGGCGTCTTCAAGCCGGATCGAGTGGTGTCCAGTTAGCTGCGATGCTAGTGAGCTCCTTTTGAACCACCTCGGGAGTTTGTGTGCCGCCCGAGGGGTGACTCTACCAGGTACAGAGCTGTTAGGGACTTGAACCGACTCGGGGGCATCTCCAAGCCGGACCGAGTGGTGTCCCGTTAGCCGCGATGCCGGTGATCTCCTTTAGCGAGATCTGGTCCTTGAATGCAAGGGAGAGCGGGCTGTGGCGTTGGAAGGGATCCTTTTATTGCTTGTATTCTAGGGGATACATTATTGATAATATCGGCGGAGATTATCCGCGTTCCAGGTACACAGAATGGGTTGTCCGTTAGCTCTTCTAGTCTGTATGCCCCCCGGTGGAGTGTCTCGGTGATACGATAAGGACCCTCCTAGTTGGGGGATAGTTTGCCCCCCTCCGTAGGCTTAGATACCTCAGCCTTTCTTAAAACCAGATCTCTATGGTGAAAGACCTTGGGACGAACTCGGGCGTTGTAGTACTTGGCTGCCTGCTGATGGAAAGTCGCCATACGCAGCCTTGCCCAGTCATGTGCTTCGTCGATAAAGTCTAAGTTGGCTCATATCAATGTGGAATTGCCTTCCTTGTTGAAGGACTCCATGCGCGGACTGGGCAGTCCGATTTCAACAGAGATGACGGCTTCGGATCCGAAGACGAGACTGAAGGGGGTCTCGCCTGTCGGGGCTCTGGGGGTCGTATGGTAAGCCCATATCACACTGGGGAGTTCCTCCACCCATCGACCTTTTGATCCATCTAGTCGAGACCTGAGCCCTCTGAGAATGGTGCGGTTCATGACCTCGGCCTCCCCGTTGGTCTGGGGGTGACCGACAGAGGTGAATCGATGGTGAATGCCTAGCTTGCCACAGAATGTCTTGAATGCTTCATTGTTGAACTGGCAACCGTTGTCCGTGACGAGGGTGCGCGGTAGGCCAAAGCGGCATATAATCGACTTCCAGAAGAAGGCTTTGATTTTACTCTCAGTGATCTTAGCCAGTGCCTCAACCTCGACCCACTTGGTGAAATAGTCGATGGCTACTAGCAAGAATCTCCGTTGTTCCGAAGCTGGGGGGAATGGCCCAAGGATGTCCATTCCCCACTGGGTGAAGGGCCAGGGGGCTGAGAGCGGGTTGAGCAGGGTAGACGGTTGGTGTTGGATGTGTGTGTGGCGCTGGCAACCATCGCACTTCTGAACTAGTTTGGCAGCGTCCTCCCTCATGGTAAGCCAGAAGTATCCCTGCCGAAGGGCCTTCTGGGCCAGGGACCTGCCCCCCAGATGATTTCTGCAGATGCCTTCATGGATTTCTCTAAGGATGTAGTCGGCGTCGACAGGTCCTACACATCTAAGCAAGGGGTAAGAGAATGACCTCCTGTATAGACGTCCGTCTAGGAGGACAAATTTGGAAACCCTCTACTTGAGCAGCTTGGCCTCATTGTGATCATCAGGAAGGGTGCCGTCAGTGAGATAGCGGACGTAGGCATCCATCCATGTAGGCTCTTAGGTGAGCGGGAGGACTTCCTCGCCATCTTCTATGCTGGGCCTTTCTAGGTATTCGATGTAGGCGTCTCTTGCGATACTGTCGACGGAGGTAGCCAAGCGGGAAAGGATGTCGGCCTTGGCATTCTCACTCTGGGGGATGTAACTGATGCTGAAATAAGCTAATGAAGAGACCAAGAGCCGAACTTTGCCTAGGTATTGAGTCATAGCAAGGTCACGCGCCTCGTACTCTATGTTGATTTGTCCGGAGATGAGTTGCGAGTCGATGAAAGCTCTGAGACGCCTTATTCCAAATTCTTGGGCCAGCCTTAATCCTGGCAGCAAGGCCTTATACTCGGTCTAGTTATTGGTGGCTTTGAATAGAAACCGTAGGGTGCATTCTGCCTTTTCTCCATCCGGTTCGGTGAGAATGAAATAGGCACTGCTTCCCTTAGAGTTTGATGCGCCGTCTACATGGAGGATCCAGGTTTCTCCATCGCTGCTTGGCCTGGGCTCATGCTGTTCCACGGAAACCTCCCTGGTCTCCTCATTCACCCAAGTGCACTCGACTAGGAAATCGACCAGGACTTGGGACTTCAAGGCCGGCCGCACTTGGAAGGAGAGGTCAAACTCTCCTAGCTTGATGGCCCACTTGGCGAGTCGGCCTGAGGTGTCGGGACGAGCCAGAATGGCTCGGAGGGGCGGGTCCACGAGCACCACTATGGGATGAGCTTGAAAATAAGGGCGGAGATGCCGAGCGGAGACGATCAGAGCAAAGATGATTTTTCTATCTTAGAGTACCTGACTTCTGCGCCATGGAGCACCTTGCTCATGTAATAAACGGGCTTTTGGGTTCCATCAGCGTCGAGATGCACCAAGACTGAGCTAACGTCCTCCGAAGAAGCAGCTAGGTAGAGGAAGAGACTTTCCCCATCCCTTGGTTTGGATAGGAGCAGAGGAGAAGACAAAAATGCCTTCAGGTCATCGAAGGCTTTCTGGCAGTCGTCGTCCACTCGAAGCTGTTTACTTTCCGTAGGGCCTTGAAGAAGGGCAAGCACCTCTCGGCTGATCTAGAGAGGAAACGACTTAAAGCTGCCACTCTCCCTGTAGTCGCTGTACTTCCTTCTTGCTGGATGGTGGTCTTATGTCGAGGATAGTGCTAATCTTCTCTAGGTTTGCTTCGATCCCCCGCTGAGTCACCATAAAACCCAGGAACTTGCCCACCGTGACTCCGAAGGCGCATTTCTTAGGATTCAGATTGACCTGGAAGTGGTGGGGGTTGCTGAAAGTTTCCTCTAGATTAGAGACATGATCAGAAGCGCGGATGCTCTTGGTCAGCATGTCATCCACGTAGACTTCCATGTTCCGACCTAGCTGATCCTGAAACACCCTGTTCATTAATCTTTGATAGGTCGCCCCCACGTTCTTGAGACCGAAGGGCATCATTTTGTAGCAATAAATCCCCTTTTCTGTCACAAAGGATGTGTGCTCTTCATCACTGGGGTCCATCCTTATCTGATTGTATCCGGAGAAGGCATCCATGAAGCTGAGGAGCCCATGGCCAGAGGTGGAATCTACCAGCTGGTCTATCCTTGGCAGGGGAAAACTGTCTTTCAGACACGCCTTGTTGAGGTCGGTGAAGTCGATGCAAATTCTCTAGCTCTCGTTTGCCTTTCGCGCCATGACCACGTTGGCCAGCCAGCTAGGGTAATGCGCCTCTCGAATGTGGTCGGCACTGAGCAGTTTATTAACCTCCTCATCGATGGCCTTTTGTCGCTCGGGAGCGAAGCTCCTCTTCCTCTGGTGGATTGGACGGTGCTTCGGATCAATGTTGAGCTTGTGGGTGATTACTTCTGAAGGAATGCCGGGCATGTCAGATGCTGACCAAGCGAAAACGTCTGAGTTAGCCCGCAGGAAGGTCAGGAGGCGATCATGATCCTCCGGGGGAAGGAGTCCGCCGATGCGCACGGTCTTCGCTGGATCATCCCTGAGGGGAAAGGTCAGGAGGTGCTCGGCTGGCTCCCCTCTCCTGTCGGACTCCCTGGGGTCAGGTGCCTCTGGGACTGGCTCGGCCTCCAAGGGGCTTGACGCCGTGTGATAGCAGGGCAGAACTGAACCGATCTCGCCTTTCATCTACCCAACACCTCTGCTAGTAGGGAACTGCACCAGCAGGCGTCGGGTGGAGATAATCGCATCCAATAGATTTAAGCCTGGGCGCTCGAGAATAGTATTGTAGGCCAAGGGGACCCGCACAACCAAGAACTTCATGATCACTGTGCTTTGGCATGGCAGTGTTCCGGCTGTCACAGGCAAAGATATCTCGCTCTCAACCCTTACCGAATCCCCGGTGAATCTGACCAACGGGGTTGCTACAGGCTGGAGAGAGTCTAGAGATAATCCCATCCGAACAAAAGCGTCATAAGTGAGGATGTCAGCTGAGCTGCCACTATCAACCAATATCCTTTTTACAGGGTGCTTGGCGATCGTCATAGAGACGATGATGCCTTCATTGTTTACATTCTCAAAATTCACTGGTCCCCCCCTGAGAACTACATTACCCAGTGCATCCTCCCCTCTTGGCCGCTTGGAAGAGGAAGCCGCTCCCCAAGACACCATTCCAACTGTCCGCTCCATGGGGGTGTTGTCGACAACGGCCTGAGCAGGGGGGTCCCATGAGTGCCGGAAGCGGTTGTGGCCCCTTCTGGACATATTTGCCAAGGTAGCCCCTCTGGATGAGCTCCTCAATAGCGGGCTTCAAGCTGAAGCAGCTGTCGGTGTCATGCCCGTAGTCTCGATGGAATTGGCAATAACAGCTCTTGTCGCAGGAGGACCTTTCTTCATAGGAGGAGGGCGTTGGAGATAAGGCTCGCCCTCGATTTCCATCAGGATGTGGGATCGAGGGGCGAGGAGAGGCGTGAGCTTGCTCTTGTCGGGGACGGGGCTTCGATGCCTATTGTCGGATCGGCGAGGCGGGTCAGGCCGCTGGTGGCGAGAGGGCCTGCTCGGCTCGAGGCGAGCAGTCTTGCGGTTGGAGCTCCTTGATGATTCTCGGTGGGTGAGGTCGGCCTCATCCGTGCGGATGTACTTCTGAGCTTGGAGGAGAAGGTCGGAGTAGGAACCCGGGGGCTTCTTGCCCAGAGAAAAGGTGAAGCGGGATGGGAGGAGTCCCCGCTTCAGCGCCAGTGTTGCCATCGCATCGTCCATATGGTAGACTTCAAGGGCGGCGGTTTTGAACCGGGATACGAAGTCCCGCAGCGATTCCCCCTCCTTCTGGCGCATGGAGAAGAGACTGTCCGCGACCCTCGGGATTCGCCGGCAGGCATCAAAATGTGCCAGAAAGGCCTTTTCCAGCTCCCGAAAGGAGTCGATGCTATGGGGGGACAGGCGCGAGTGCCAAGCGCGAGCAGCCTTTCGCAGAGTAGCAGGGAAAGCTTTGCAGAGAAGGGCATCTGACGCACCCTGGACCTGCATCATGGCCTTGTAGCTCTCGAGGTGGTCAAGAGGATCCATCGTGCCATCGTACGGATCTATCTAGGGGAATCAGAATCTAGAGGGGATGGGCTCCTCCAGTATCCGACGAGTGTAAGGAGGATGGGTGTCATACTCCTCCTCCGGTTGGTTGTTGATCTTCCTGGCGAGCTCTTCTAGTCGCCGGTTGTACTCTTCCAGGCGCTCCTTCGCCTGGCGGTTGATTGTCGGGGCCCTTCGAGACAGCTCGGAGGATGAAGAAGAGGAAGATGAAGAAGAGGGAGAAGGACATGGAAGATGGGATTTCCGCTTTGGTTCCTCCTAGCGGTGCGGCCCTAGAGGAAACTTGCTCGGGCCACAATCTGGAGATCGCGGCCGCTTGAGGGACTCACGGCAAGGCTTCTTTGGAGAAGCTCGGCAACGACCGACCTCTCATTGAGGAGAACCTCCCCTTGTAGACTGTTGACTTGCAGGGGGAGCGGTCTGATGCTGGGTGGCCACGGACTGCTGCTGCTGAAGTCCATGGACCATGGCGGTGAGGGTCTGAACTTGCTGAGTGAGGGTTGCCAACTGCTCCGCAGCCAGGGCAACCGCTTATGGTTGAGGGGAAATGATAGGAGGACCAGCGACAGGTAGGTTGGTCTCCTGCTGCTTAGTCGGGGGAAGATGCCCCCTGGGGTGGCTGAGTGAGGCATCCTGAGCTCATGTCATCACCATTGTTGGGAGAGGGAGAGAAAAGAGAAGTATACTGTAGGGTTTGGGCCTTCTTTGCTTGCCTCACCCCCTACATGGCGCGCTAATCTGATGACGCCTGATTACTGGTCTCGAACGTCGGGAGAAGGGAGATGCTTAATCTGCGGTCCCACGCCTGATCGGATGGCCTACAAAAAGTCCCAAGACCGGAGGGATGCTCCGGTGGGGACCCTCCGACGCTCAAGTCAGTAACCGGGGTCACAGCTTAGGGAGAGCTCAGACGAGCTCTGGGGAGGAAAAAATGAGTCCTCCAAAAGAGGGGAATCCCTTTCTAGGTATCAGGGTAGCGAGTGTATGAGTTTGCGTACATTGTTCCTGAGTAGACTTACCCTTTTATAGGGGTTGACACCTGCACAACCACGTGGAGTTCCGTAAGAAAGGAATGTCCGCGGGGTTTGTGGGGTTGCATGAATTTGGGCTGATCGGTGGATCCTGTCCCATCGGAGAGGGGAAAACGGCGGTTGGTAGCTACGTCCCATCGATCAGTGGGGCTGACAAGTAGTTAGGTCCAGTCCCATCAGCGACGTGGCCAGTGAGTAGTTGGACCTGGAGATGCCAGGTGGCGCGCATCAGAAGAGGCGGTGCGAACAGCTAGGACCATTCTGGGGCCGACCTGAGACAGCCTTGACCCCTCGGAGGGCGCCGAGGCCGAGCAGGGCTGACTTGGCCGACTCGGAGATGCTGGGGCTGAGTGGGGCCGACCAGGGAAGGTCGGGGCTGACTTGGCCGACTTGGAGATGCCGGGGCCGAGCGGGGCCGACCAGGAAAGTTCGGAACCGACTTGGCCGACTTGAAGATGCCGGGGCCGAGCGGGGCCGACCAGGAAAGGTCGGGGCCGACTTGGCCAACTCGGAGACGCCGGGGCCGAGCGGGGCCGACCAGGGAAGGTCGGGGCTGACTTGGCCGACTCGGAGATGCCGGGGCCGAGCAGAGCCAACCAGGGAAGGTCGGGGCCGACTTGGCCGACTCGGAGATGCTGGGGCCGAGCGGGGCCGACCAAGGAAGGTCAGGGCCGACTTGGCCGACTTGGAGATGCCGGAGCCGAGCGGAGCCGACCAGGGAAGGTCGGGGCCGACTTGGCCGACTTGGAGACGCTGGGGCCGAGCGGGGCCGACCAGGAAAGGTCGGGGCCAACTTGGCCGACTTGGAGATGCTGGGGCCGAGCGTGGCCGACCAGGGAAGGTCGGGGCCGACTTGGCCGACTTGGAGATGCCGGGGCTGAGTGGGGCCGACCAGGGAAGGTCGGGGCCGATTTGGTCGACTTGGAGACACCGAGGCCAAGCGGGGCCGACCAGGGAAGGTCGGGGCTGACTTGGCCGATTCGAAGACGCCGGGGCCGAGCGGGGCCGACCAAGGAAGGTCGGGGCCGAGCGGGGCCGACCAGGGAAGGTCGGGGCCGACTTGGCCGATTCGGAGACGCCGGGGCGAGCGGGGCCGACCAAGGAAGGTCGGGGCCGACTTGGCTGACTTGAAGATGTTGGGGCCGAGTAGGGCTGACCAGGGAAGGTCGGGGCCGACTTGGCCGACTTGGAGATACCGGGGCCGACCAGGAAAGGTCGGGGCCGACTCGGAGATGCCGGGGCCGAGCGGGGCCGACTTGGCGGCTCGGAGATGCCGGGGCCGATCGGGGCCAATCGTGGAAGGTCGGGGCCGACTTGGCTGACTCGGAGATGCCGGGGCCGAGCGGGGCCGACCAGGGAAGGTCAGGGCCGACTTGGCCGATTCGAAGAGGCCGGGACCGAGCGGGGCCACTAGGGAAGGTCGGGGCCATCTTGACCGATTTGGAGACATCGGGGCCGAGCGAGGCCGACTAGGGAAGGTCGAGGCTGACTTGGCCGATTCGGAGATGTCGGGGCGGGCCGTCTTAAGATTTAGATTTTGCCATAATTACTCTCGTGGCTACGTCAGCCACATCACCGGTCAAAGATCTTTAAAAGAAAAAGAGAAAAGAAAAAAGAGACAACATTTGCTCACTTACATTTTGTTTTGAGAAACGATATCAGAGCTCGCATTGAAAAAAATTAGGTACATGTTGATGTGCATTATGAATATCTAGAACACCCATCTAACCACATGGCTCTTTCTTTAAGTTTTTTTTTTTTTTTTTTCCGCTTCCAAGATCAATCTTTGTTGCAGGAAAGAAAAAAAAAAGAAAGGAAGGAAGGAATCAATAAGCATGGATATTAGACTTGCATCTCTAGAATAGAATAGAATAGAGAAAAACTGAAGATCTACTGCTCAACGACTAAAGGCGCTTGTTGTTGTTGCTGCTGTTGGTGGTGATGGTTGTTGTTGCTTTTGTTGGGAAGAGCGAAGAAGAGGTGCGGTCATCCAGGAAGAGCGCCAGACTCTACGGTACGGGCAATCTGAGTCTTAAGATGAGGCGATGAGTGGCATCAGCCTGCAGGGATGGTCCCTCTGCCGGAGAGAAAACGGCGAGCCCCCTAGCAAAGGCAAAGGAGCCAGTCCCGCCAACCACCGTGAGCTCCTCCTCCTTATTATTATCCTCTCTGGTCCCATGTCCCGCCGCCTGCCGTTTGGCCTGCAGACTGAGGCTACCAGAGTACTCCGGCGTATAATCAAATGTGAGGTATATGATGTTGAAAGCGGAAAGCGCAGAGTACTGCTCGGTCGGAACGATGATGCCTTGGGCTTTCCCGATGACTCGGGAGGTGTTCTTTGGTCCCTTCGTGAGCTTTTGCTGGAAGATGAATGCGCTGTTGGCATGCAGGCTTCCGTCTTGGCGGGGATTTGGGAGGTGGTGGGAAGGCTGAATGTAGGGGGAGAGGGATAGAGATAGCCAGGATCTTGAATGAGTTCTCTCTGGTTTTCTGGGGAGAGGCGAGACCACAGCCAGGAGGATAACTGCCAGCGTTGCTGCTGAGACTGCTGTGAAGAATATGATCTTGGTTATCATCGCGGAGCGGAGGAGCTAATCAATCCAGGATCGCCCTCTGCTCTGGTCTAATGATATGATGATGGCTTTTATACCGCGCAGATTTTACTTTAGTCTCCTCTACTGGCTCCATCATGCTCTGGAACCCATCCATCTCTATCTTTTGATCCACTTTAGAAAAACCTAAACCATTACCCTGAAATCTTGACCTGAACCTCGATTGACATGGCTCTGTGTTAGGTGGGATGCTCGTGGTTTTCAGCAAGAAAGAAGAAGGAGAAGAAAAAGAAATTAAAGAGACAAGTTTTCGTATGTATGGCGAGCAGGTGAGGATATAAGCAAGATGGATGGATGGTTTGCTGGAATCAGGGCGTGGCCCTCTTTGACCCGGTGCTGCAAGCGTGCATCTTGCCATGAGCCCAATAGGCGTCCAGTCGAGTCTATAACATCAAATCAACTCAACCTGACCTTTTCATATATCATAAGAAAAGTCTTGCTGCATAAGGGTGATGCAAGTGATTAGCGTGTGTTGTGTGCATGAGCACGTACCAAAGCAAAAAAGAATAATTTTATTTTCAGTATGCATGCGCATGCAGCATACGCCAATTACCTAAATCGATGTGCACTTGCTGCACCGCCTCTGGTACAACAAGACTTTTTCTATACCATAACATTAATGGCCTTGCTGCATCGCACTGTTGATTAACTAGCATTTTGTGCGTAAGCGAGTGCCAAAGCAAAAAAGAATGATTTTGTTTCTGGTACGCACGACGCAAACAATGCGCCAAATACCTAAATCGATGTGCACTTGCTGCACCACCCCTGATGCAGCAAGACTTTTTCTATACCATAACATTAATGGCACTTTATATCCAAGTTCTTGTTGTAAAATTGTTCACAAAATCCTATGCCAATTCCTTAGTGTTTACAATGATCATATATGATAAATTGCTAGGTATAGAATACTTCTTATTATCAGGCCAAGTCTCATCATTTATTACATAGTGTTCAATACATATGCATGGAAAATGATAGCAGGTTCCATATGATCTTCACGATCTTTCAGAATTTCTGGGGCAATTTCTTTAGCGAGTGGATCCTCAATCATCAGCTCTGTATTGACGTATTCCACAGAAATTATGCTCATCTTCGTTCTTTAACAAAGCGTAAAATATAACGCTAATGAGCCTACATATTTGGACCCTTCGTACCATGGGAGGACCCTAGTGTATTATTGTCACAGTATATTTTCAATGGTCTCCTAATAAAGTCAAGAACTCAAAAATATAAAATAAAATTCAACAACTAAATGGATTGTGAAGGACTCTCATAGCGTCTCATGTACTCCATTTCTATGGGATGTAGTAACTATTTTGTATTCATCCATACTATTGTACCTCCTGTAAGTTGAAAGATGTATCTAGTGGAGGACTCCCTACCATCAAGACATCCAACAATGTTCAAAGTCTAAATAAACTTTAACCTCAAGATAATATAAGTATCTATAAGTGAGTATGCAGTCTTTTGCACATTGTAGGAGTAATTTTTCAAGTTCCATCCTTGGATAATGTTGGTATCATCCGAGTACTAATATAGCAAAGCAATGTCAAGATGGATACAAAAATTAATTTAATTTAGGCAGTCAATAATAAATGTGCATGGTGTATGATGATGCCCAATCATCTTGAGCTGACGTCCTTGAGCGTTAATGGATATGTCGTAAGCTT
This sequence comes from Calamus simplicifolius, assembly GCA_900491605.1. Classification (NCBI taxonomy): domain Eukaryota; kingdom Viridiplantae; phylum Streptophyta; class Magnoliopsida; order Arecales; family Arecaceae; genus Calamus; species Calamus simplicifolius. Next base: position 634,939 of record UESW01004389.1, read on the forward strand.
GCTAAGGGAGCTTCACATCGGCGCCAAGACCCGCAAGAAGTCCGGGAACTGGATATTCTAGTACGGACCCTCCGACGCTCAAGTTATTGATTAGTATCATAACCATGAGCTTGAGGAAACTCGAATAAGGGTTAAGAAGAAGATGAGAAAATCCTCTAAGTGTTTGCTTGAGTGTTTATACCTTGGTCAGGAGTCCCTCTTACCCTTTGTTAATCCTTCGAGCCTGCATGGCTTGCTTGATAAGATTGGAATCTCATGATGAGCCATGACTTTTACAGATAGAATGTCAGAACTGATGGGATCGGATTCATTTCCTTTGATCCAGATGATTGGTACTTTATGCTAGATGATCATCTTTTGAGGCTCATTTGGCCAGAGTCATTAAATCTTCGTGGTGACTTTTTGGGCCTCATTAGTTTAGGAAATTATAGCTTCATGATGAACTATGACCATTGGAGTCTTTTTTGATCAGAGTCATTAATGTTACCTAATGGGTGATGACCTTTGGAGCCTTATCTAGTTAGGGTCATTAATGATACCTGATGGATGATGATTTTTGAGGCCCATGCTGGAACTCACGGACTTTGTCTTATTAGACTAATATGGATCAAGGATGATTAGTGAGTCCGGCTTAGTCAAAAGTATAGGCTTGCTCGGAAAGCTGAGGTGAGCCTTGAAGATAAAACAAGATAAGGACTGAGGCCATCTAGGAGTCGCCTGTAGGTCAGGGCCGACTTGGGGCCACTTGTGGGCAAGGGTTGCCTAGAAGCTGAGGCCGCCTAGGAACCGCCTGTAGGTCAGGACCGACTTGGGGCCGCTTGTAGGCAGGGGTCGTCTAGGAGCCAGGGCTGCCTAGGAACCGCTTGTAGGTCAGGGCCGACTTGGGGCCGTTTGTAGGCAGCGGCCATCTAGGAACCGGGGCCACTTAGGAACCGTCTGTAGGTCGGGGCCGACTTGGGGCTGTTTGTAAGCAAGGGCCACCTACGAACCATCTGTAGGTCGGAGCCGTCTTGAGGCCGCTTGTAGGCAGGGCCGCCTAGGAGCCGGGGCCACCTAGGAACCGCTTGTAGGTTGGGGTCGACTTGGGGCCGCTTGTAGGCAGGGGCATCAGCATCCTAATGATTCTCGCCGTTGAGTAATTTTTAGCCATTAGTTTACACGTGGCTTTTACCAGTCACATTAGTGTAAAACCCATTTTTATATCCCCATCTTTTTTTAAATACTCGAGATAAAGGTTTTTTCCAAGCATCTTTAAAGATCTATATTGATAAATCTTAATGTCAATAATATAAGTATCTTTACTTATATCTTTGATCTCAAAGTTTTGGTATAAAAATTATTTGATTTCTTTTAAATGGAATAAAATTAATTTATAGTACTAAAATTATAAATTTATTTCCACTGACATTATTATTGATCAATAATATTTTCTTTGAATTCAATTCAAAGAAAGTGATTGTCCCATTAAATTTGTTGTGGTAAATTACTGTAAAACTTAATATAAAATTAAGGAAACCTATGGGAATTTCACAAATGGAAGCTGCAAGAGTCATAACAGTTCCAATGCATTAATGCAAAAGTTTAGTCCACTCACAATATCATGAACCACTTTCACCTGGTTCTCAACCACATATATTTATTGATAACAAATAACAAATCATGCTATTACATATTTTGTAGTCGCTATGCCTTCTCTCAGTCATATTTGACATATGAACAATGAGGGCTCGATCATCATGATCCTTTTTCAAGAGAATTCCTTATAGTGGTTAAAAGGAACATCATCATTGTTTCTTTTGTGACCTGCAGATAGCTTTCTTTTGCCAATAGGAGAAGATATCTCATTATCCATGCCCTTCAAAGTGGAAACTTGTTGCTTCGTTAATTGTAGTGAAGAACCTTTGATTACTATAACAAAAGAGGGGTTAGATATATATAAATTATAGTCAAGTTATAAACATGAGAGGATGATACTTATTTCCTCGCATTGCAAAAATTATTTCATTACCGTTTGTTCCAGAAATGTCAAAAGAGCTTGATGAAGAATTTTTCAGCGAGCCTGATGGGATTTGATTTGAGAAAGTGTCTTTAAGGATTTAAAGAAATTGTTATGACCGATGTGCTTAAAGAGGAGTCTTACTTTTAAATCAAGTTCGATTGAGCTTTAAAAAAAGTCTTACTTTTAAATCAAGGTGGATCAAATAACGATCAAGCAGCCATGGCAAGCCATCAAAAAAAAATTTAAAAGATAATTTCGACATCAAATTTTGACAGCCTATTTGGTTTAAGGTATTAAATTAAAGTTTTGGTTGAAAAAATTGTAGGTTCAAGGCTCATTTTCAGCCTAGCATGAGCAACCACTTGAGATCCATTGGGAGCATGTTCTTCATAACTATAGTACGGGCAACCACTCGATGCCTAAAGTAGAATCTAAACTCCTGATTCCTAAATAGTGGAAAGGACTAAATTTCACTTTAATCGCAAAAGAATCAATACAATCTAGATAAATGTATGTTCATCCAAATCTACTCCCTCACAAAGGCTAAAATTTTACCTTAATCTCCAAGGATGCTCATCCAAATCTACTACCTCACCTAAATAGAACACCTTGGCCTCGAGAGTGGGAGATATGTGATAGTAGATTACATTGGCCTCAAGAGTGAGGGATGTGTGGTGATATGGTCGAGAAACGAAATACGGGTCGAGACACAGTCGGTCCGCGAGGAATACGTTGGAACTCTCGACACAGGACCCTGGTCAAGGGTGGCCCTAAGCTCTGGACGGTCCCCGACTTCTGGGCGGCCTGCAGGGTCTGGGCGGCCTCCAGGTCCTGGACGGCCCCCAGGGTCTGGGCGGCCCCTAAGCTTTGGACGGTCCCCGACTTCTGGGCAGCCTCCAGGGTCTGGGCGGCCTCCCGGTCCTGGGTGGCCCCCAAGCTCTGGGCGATCCCCGACTTCTGGGCGGCCTCCAGGTCTGGGCGGCCTCCAGGTCCTGGGAGGCCCCCAGGGCTGGGCGGCCCCTAAGCTCTGGACGGTCCCCGACTTCTGGGTGGCCTCCAGAGTCTGGGCGGCCTCCCGGTCCTGGGTGGCCCCCAAGGTCCTGGGCGGCCCCCAGGGTCTGGGCGGCCGCTAGGTCCTGAACGGCCCCTAAGTCCTGGACGGCCCCTAAGCTCTGGGCGGTCCCCGAGCTCTGGGCGGCCTCCAAGGTCTGGGCGGCCTCCTGGTCCTGGGTGGCCCCCAAGTCTTGGACGGCCCCGAGCTCTGGGCTGTAACATCCTGAAAACCTTGTAATCTATGGCATTTTCAGTTAAAATGAAAGTCAGAAAGTTTTCTTGATATATGGGTGTGTTGGCCTTTTGATAAATGTAAAGAGAAGAAATTTTTGGAGTAAATAAGTATATTTCTAAATGTTAATGAGTCTGATTTGAGAAATTGAGAGACTTAAGTTTAATGGGTTTAAATCACAAGAAAAATCAAGTTTAGTTTGAGTTTTATCCAAAAAATGACGTTTTTAGTGGTTGGAGTCGACTCCACTCTGATAGGAGTCGACTCCGGCACGTTTTTAAACTTTCGGCACGCTTAGGAGTCGACCCCTACAGTGCTGGAGTCGACTCCTACCTTTCAGGAGTCGACTCGTACTTTTCTGGAGTCGACCCCTACTTCTGCTCGAGCCGACTCGCAATCTGTTCGAGCCGACTCCGCGACGGCAGGTTTTTCTGAGTTAAATCTTGAGAAATTCATATTTAATCCGTTTCAAGTCCGATTTGGATGCCGTTTGAACCGTTGGATTTCTAAAATCGAGTTCTTCAAGATGGTAAAGTCTTTTCTTAGAAATGTTACATAAAAGTATAGATTTAAGCGAAAAAGGATGATCTGGGCTATAAATCTATTAAAAAAATGCTATATCAGGGGCAAAAGGGGAAAAGGCTCCGATGTCAATTGCAAATTGTGTTAAGGGCAACTTAGGAAAGAAAATATAAGGGCAAAATAGCATGGTTATAAGTGAGCCACGTGTTTTCCAAAAAGTGTGTGTTAAGAGTGTGTGAGGGTAAAAGGGAGATTTGGCATGCCTTAACCCTTAAGTTTCCTATGACTTGGTCCCCAAGTCATTAGAGAAAAAGGGGAACGTGGGTTCAGCCAGAGAAAAAAAGAAAGAAAGAAAGAAAGAAAGAAGAGAAGAAAAGAGAGGAAAAGGAAGAAGAAGAAGAAGAAAAAGGAGGAAGAAAGAGAAAGGGAAAGGGAAGCTTGGGGGTTTGTGCTCGACTCCAGGTAAGCTATAGCTTCCCTAGGTCTTGTATGACTTTAGATTTTCTTAGATTAGTATTTTGAGGTAATAGTAGAAGTAATCTTGAGTAGAGATTGGGTGGAAGAAAATAATGAGATATTAGAGGATAGATCATGTATGCATGCTTGGTTCATGGGAAAACCTCGTGTGGAGGTAATCCTAATAGCTATTGTATTTGTATGTTGACGTAGGTCAAGAGGGTTATTCTAGGGAGCCGAAATACCAGAGTTGAGTACCAGTTGTACCAGTCGAGGAGTAACCTACTAAGGTGAGTGGATTTCTCATCTAGCAATGAGAGGTTAATTTGAGCTAGTATAATGAGATTTATACCTAGTTATGGTATGCTATGTTTAGTTGAGTATTATGTATGTTTTAAATATGAGAAATGAGAACCTAGTATATGATAATCTGATAAATGAGTTTTGAGCATAAACACATAAGCATGAGTTTCAATGAGGGAATTTTTAATGTATACATGGCATATTTGCATGATAAAGCTTTACAAATGATGTATGAGTCATACTGAGCATCAGGCAGCTAGGGGGCTGATCACCCTTTAGACTGTACTGTAGCATGAGCATTGCACACTACTATCGAGCCGGCACCTCCTTGCGAACAGATCGTACGATGAACCCCAGAATCAGGGGTGAGTGCATGCCTAACCAGGCCAGTGGGGCTGGTTGTGAGCAGCCCGTGGGGGCATGAATCATAGCTCAGTGGAGCTGATTACTATATATAGCCCGTGGGGGCAGAGAGAAAACCCGAGGTTCCAGGGTTAAGGAACAAAGCACTTTGCCAGGTGAACCGCACGGGTAAGGGGTGCTATTTGTGCGGGGATCCTGTTGCTAGTCACGCACCCGATGAGAGTACACCTACAGAAGGGCGACTGTAGGGTGGTACCTCAGAGGCATTACACACACAGCCCAGCATCATGAGATCTAAAAGCATATGTTGTGATATAAAAAGGGCCAATGGGCCAAATAGTTATCCCGAGAGGGAGATCTTACTTGAGATGCCAGTGGGCAAGCAGATCCTGATGGGAGTCTGGGTTGTAGATAAAGAATGCATATCTTCATATTGTAATGCATGAAGTTTTATTTTAATGAGTTATCTTTCAGTGAAGAGTTATTATAGAGTATTCCAGTACTGATATGTTATTTGAAGAATAAGCTACATTTTATTTTATCTGATATCATGTTAAAAATGTACTTTGAGTTGTACAAGTTAAATAGTTTCAGCATACGATTGAAATTAAGAGGTAATGGTTCTCTATTTCTCCATAGTTAGATGGTTATCCAGTCACTGGGACTTAGGTCTCATCCCTCTATGATTTAAATGTTCTTTCAGATCAGTGAGTATTTCTGCCAGGATCACAAGATAAGCAGGACAGGACCCTTAGCTGATGAAGCTTGCTTGGATGCAAGAGTGTTTAAATGCTAGCCTTGTATATTGAGAGAGGGTGGTTTGATAATTGTATTTTGTATATGTGTATGTGTACAGTGGGATGTAATGATGTTTTAGACCTTTTTGGATATGAATACGAGACTTATGTTTTGGAGAAGATTATGAGTATGATGTGTGCACTTAGGATTTTAATGTCGAATGTGAATGTGATCTTGTAAACTGCCTGAGGAATGTCATGAAAAATATTATCTGAGCAGGTTGATGCTTAATGTTGATTGGGTGATTGTGCATATAATTGAGATGAAAGTGAAAAGTTTTTAACAGGATGTGTTTTCGTGTGTCTGCCACTTATGATAATTAGTTGGGGTTCTCTAGCTCTTTATGGAGCGCTACATAAAGACTAGTAAAACTCTATCCGATTACCACAAGTGTGCAGGTGTGCTGTCGGTGGCCCCAGAGAGGAGGGGGAGCTGACAAGTTTTGGTATCAGAGCCCTAGGTTATTAGGTCCTAGGGGAATAAGTATGAGTATGAGTCTAGGATGATTGAATGTTTTATGATTATAGCTATTGAATGATGAAACTGATGTAATGAATAATGTCTTGTAGGACGATTACTACAAAGGCATCTAGAGAGACAGAGCAATCTTCAGGCAGGGATAGAAGCAAAGGTCAAAGTAGATTCAGAAGGTCAGTTAGAAGAAGTCAAATTGATAGAATGGCTTCTAGTGATTCCACCGAGCCAGTATCTAAGGAGGCTAGAGTGGGGGCATCTCCAGAGCAGATGCCAGAGTCTTCTTCACAGTCTATTACCCCTGTGCCAGTAGACCCATCTCGAGTACAGACTCAGGGGCCTAGTATGTCAGAGTTGGTAGGCATGATTACTCAGGCTGTGGTAGCAGCTGTGGGTGCTAGTTCTAGCCTTCCATCTAAAAATACTGAGGTTGTGAGGAATGTGGAAAGAGCCAGAAAGTTAGGGGCTCTGGAGTTCCAGGGAACTACTGATCCTATTCAGGCCGGGGCATGGCTGCAGAGGATCGAGAGAGTATTTGATGTGATGGGATGCTCTGAGGAGCAGAGGCTGAGTATTGCCACCTTTTTACTGGAGGGTAGAGCCCAGAGTTGGTGGAGATCTATTCAGGGCAGGCAGCCCCAGGGAGTGGAGTTGACATGGGAAAATTTTAGAAGAGAATTTCATCAGCAATATTATTCTGAGATTTATAGGGATCAGAAGAGGAGGGATTTCCTTTGTTTGACTCAGGGGAGGATGTCCGTGGCAGATTATGAAGCCACTTTTGTGGAGTTATCTCAGTTTGCTAGGGCCTTGGTGGCTGATGAGAGGGAGAGATGTCGACTATTCCAGGATGGGTTGAACCTCCCTATTAAGGCCAAGACCTGTATGCAGACCTACAATAATTACTCTGAGTTGGTGCAGGGAGCACTCAAAGCTGAGGAGATTGAAAAAGAATATATGAGTAGGAGGCAGGATAGAATGAAAAGAAGTGCTCCTAGTCATTCTTCTGCTCCGGGAGGGACTCAGCCATTCAAGAAACCCCAGAGGACTGGACAGTTTTATTCTGGGTTTAGAGCCCCTGGTGATGTGGGCAGAGGATCCGTATCTGTGTCAGCATCTAGCCCAGTTCAAAGAAAGCCTTATGTGGGTGTGCCTCAGGTTGCCTCCAGCAGGGTGTCTGGTGATGTAGGGGAGCAGGGTCGTCCTTCTGGTGGAGGGAGAAATATACCCCCATGTAATGTATGTGGAAAACTTCATTTGGGAGAATGTAGGAGGGGCAATAAGGGATGTTATATTTGTGGTGATCTAGGTCACCTGAAGAGAGATTGCCCTAGGAGAGGGCAGCAGGCTGGTGGGCTTCCTCAGGGGCCAGTAATGCCAAGGGGACAGCCTAGTAGGAGAGGTGATGGTAGTGTAGTGGCTTCAGCCAGTCAGGTGGGGCCTAATGTTAATCAGCCAGGAGGGTCATCCAGTATTCCGAGAGCCGAGGCCAGAGTGTTTGCCATGACCAGACAGGAGGCTCAGATTGATCCTGATGTGGTGACAGGTATGCTACCCATCGATAATCATGATGCTTATATTTTAATTGATTCTGGATCTACGCATTCATTTATCTCATGTGAGTTTGCTAAGCATCTAGTTAGAGATGTGGGCCAGTTGGGTAGTCAGTTGGTAGTATCTATGCCCGTAGGGAGGCCTTTTATAGCAGACCAAGTGTATAGAGGTTGTGATATTTCTGTGGGGAGTCAGAAATTAGCAGCAGATTTGATTCCTTTGAGGTTGAAAGAGTTTGATGCCATTTTGGGGATGGATTGGCTATCTGTGCATAGAGCCAGAGTAGATTGCTTAAGGAAGGAGGTGATGTTGCAAACTTCTGATGATAGAGAAGTCTGTTTTGTTGGTGATAGGAGGGGGTTACCCTCAGGAGTGATTTCAGCTCTGTCAGCCAATAAAATGCTAGCAAAGAGATGTGAAGCCTATTTAGCTTGTGCAGTGAGCCTAGAGGGCAATGGTTTAGAGCTGACGAATATCCCTGTGGTAAGGGATTTTTCAGATGTATTTCCTGAGGAGTTGCCAGGGTTACCTCCTGACAGAGGATTTGATTTCAGTATAGATCTAGCCCCAGATACCAGACCAATAGCCAGGGCACCTTATAGAATGGCTCCAGTTGAATTGAAAGAATTGAAAAGTCAGTTACAAGAATTATTGGATAAAGGGTTTATTAGACCCAGTATATCACCATGGGGTGCACCAGTGTTGTTTGTGAAGAAAAAGGATGGTACCTTGAGGTTGTGTATAGACTATAGACAGTTGAACAAGGTGACCATTAGAAACAATTATCCATTACCAAGGATCGATGATTTGTTTGATCAGCTGCAGGGGGCAGCAGTGTTTTCAAAGATTGATCTGAGATCTGGGTATCATCAATTGAGAATAAGGAATGAGGATATATCTAAGACTGCTTTCAGGACCAGATATGGTCATTATGAGTTCTTGGTAATGCCATTTGGCTTGACAAATGCTCCAGCTGCTTTTATGGGCCTGATGAATCAAGTATTTCAAGAGTATCTAGATAAATTTGTGATAGTATTCATTGATGACATCTTGATTTATTCTAGAAGTAGTGAAGAGCATGAACAGCATCTGAGGACAGTTTTGCAGATATTAAGAGAAAAGCAATTATATGCAAAGTTTAGTAAAAGTGAATTTTGGCTGGATGAGGTAAAGTTCTTGGGACATGTAGTTTCAGCCAAAGGTATTATGGTAGATCCTCAAAAGATTGAAGCTATAGTAAATTGGGTATCACCTACCAATCAGACTGAGGTGAGGAGTTTCTTGGGGTTAGCAGGATATTATAGAAGATTTATAGAAAATTTCTCGATTTTGGCTTCTCCTATGACTAAGCTGCTTAGAAAGAATATCAAGTTTGATTGGTCAAATGAATGCCAGATGAGTATGGATGAATTGAAAAGGAGATTAACCTCAGCCCCAATCCTAATACTACCTGATAGTGCCAGTGATTATGTGATCTATAGTGATGCCTCATTGAAGGGTTTGGGGTGTGTTTTAATGCAGAATGGGAAAGTAGTGGCTTATATATCTAGACAGTTGAGATCCCATGAAAAGAATTACCCCACCCATGATTTGGAGTTAGCTGCTGTTATATTTGCATTGAAGGTTTGGAGGCACTACTTGTATGGAAGAAGATGCCAGATATTTACTGATCATAAGAGCTTGAAATATATTCTGACCCAGAAGGAATTGAATTTAAGGCAGAGAAGATGGATTGAATTGATTAAAGACTATGATTGCACTATTGAGTATCACCCAGGGAAAGCTAATGTTGTGGCTGATGCCTTGAGTCGAAAGTCTATGGCCACATTGGCTTCTATCAGAACCGTACAGCTACCCTTGATGATTGAGTTAAGGAGGTTAGATGCAGAGCTAGCTGTAGAAGAGTCAGGAGCCTTGTTGGCTACTTTCAGAGTGAGACCCCAAATGCTAGAAGAAATAAGAGAAGCTCAGTTGCTAGATCTACATTTGCTTAAAGCCAGAGATTTAATTCAGAGTGGGTCTCAGTCAGAGTTTTCTGTTAGAGGTGATGGAGTGTTATTATTCAAGGGCAGAGTTTGTGTGCCAGCTGTGGAATCAGTGAAAGATCAGATTTTAAGGGAAGCACATAGCTCAGCTTATTCAATGCATCCAGGTAGTACTAAGATGTATAGAACTATCAAACAGAATTACTGGTGGAATGGTATGAAAAAGGAGATAGCTGAGTATGTATCTAAGTGTTTGGTGTGTCAGCAGATTAAGGCTGAACATCAGTGTCCAGCTGGAAAGCTTCAGCCTCTGTTTGTGCCAGAGTGGAAGTGGGAGCATATAACTATGGATTTCGTTGTAGGACTCCCAAAGACCAGAAGGGGCAATGATGCTATATGGGTGATAGTTGATAGATTGACTAAGTCTGCTCATTTTCTGCCGATTAAGATTGTCTTTACCTTGGATAGATTAGCAGAATTATATGTGCATGAAATTGTGAGTAGGCATGGTGTGCCAGTATCGATAGTATCAGATAGAGATCCAAGGTTCACATCTCAATTTTGGGCAGAATTACAGAAAGCTTTGGGGACTAAATTGAGGTTCAGTACAGCATTTCATCCCCAAACCGATGGTCAGTCAGAAAGAACCATCCAGACACTGGAGGATATGCTGAGAGCTTGTGTCATGGAATTTTCTGGTAGCTGGGATGATCATCTACCTTTAGTAGAGTTTGCTTACAATAACAGCTACCATTCTAGCATTGATATGGCACCATATGAGGCCTTGTATGGGAGAAAATGTAGAACTCCAGTGTGTTGGGATGAGGAGGGAGAGAGAAGGCTGTTAGGCCCTGAGTTAGTGCAGCTTACAGCAGATCAAGTTAAAATTATAAGAGCTAAATTAAAGGCAGCCCAGGATAGACAGAAGAGCTATGCAGATAAAAAGCATAGAGAGGTAAAGTTTGAGGTTGGAGATAGAGTCTTTCTGAAGGTATCTCCTTGGCGAGGTATTATGAGATTTGGAAAGAAAGGCAAGTTGAGTCCCAGGTATATTGGACCCTATGAAATTCTGGAAAGAGTTGGGACACTAGCTTATAGATTGGCTTTACCTCCAGAGTTATCTCAGATTCATAATGTATTTCATGTATCAATGCTTAGGAGGTATGTGCCAGATTCCTCTCATGTGATTCAGTCTGAGACTATAGAGTTACAGGGGGATTTATCATTTGCAACAGAACCAGTGAAGATCTTGAGTAGGGAGATTAAGCAGCTCCGCAGTAAAAGAATTCCGTTAGTTAAGGTGCAATGGTTAAATCATCAAAAAGAGGAGGCTACATGGGAGCGAGAGGATGAGATGAGATTTAAGTACCCCCATCTATTTGAAAATATATCTAGCTAAATTTCGAGGACGAAATTTCTTAAGAGGGGGAGAATTGTAACATCCTGAAAACCTTGTAATCTATGGCATTTTCAGTTAAAATGAAAGTCAGAAAGTTTTCTTGATATATGGGTGTGTTGGCCTTTTGATAAATGTAAAGAGAAGAAATTTTGGAGTAAATAAGTATATTTCTAAATGTTAATGAGTCTGATTTGAGAAATTGAGAGACTTAAGTTTAATGGGTTTAAATCACAAGAAAAATCAAGTTTAGTTTGAGTTTTATCCTAAAAATGACGTTTTTAGTGGTTGGAGTCGACTCCACTCTGATAGGAGTCGACTCCGGCACGTTTTTAAACTTTCGGCACGCTTAGGAGTCGACCCCTACAGTGCTGGAGTCGACTCCTACCTTTCAGGAGTCGACTCGTACTTTTCTGGAGTCGACCCCTACTTCTGCTCGAGCCGACTCGCAATCTGTTCGAGCCGACTCCGCGACGGCAGGTTTTTCTGAGTTAAATCTTGAGAAATTCATATTTAATCCGTTTCAAGTCCGATTTGGATGCCGTTTGAACCGTTGGATTTCTAAAATCGAGTTCTTCAAGATGGTAAAGTCTTTTCTTAGAAATGTTACATAAAAGTATAGATTTAAGCGAAAAAGGATGATCTGGGCTATAAATCTATTAAAAAAATGCTATATCAGGGGCAAAAGGGGAAAAGGCTCCGATGTCAATTGCAAATTGTGTTAAGGGCAACTTAGGAAAGAAAATATAAGGGCAAAATAGCATGGTTATAAGTGAGCCACGTGTTTTCCAAAAAGTGTGTGTTAAGAGTGTGTGAGGGTAAAAGGGAGATTTGGCATGCCTTAACCCTTAAGTTTCCTATGACTTGGTCCCCAAGTCATTAGAGAAAAAGGGGAACGTGGGTTCAGCCAGAGAAAAGAAAGAAAGAAAGAAAGAAAGAAGAGAAGAAAAGAGAGGAAAAGGAAGAAGAAGAAGAAGAAAAAGGAGGAAGAAAGAGAAAGGGAAAGGGAAGCTTGGGGGTTTGTGCTCGACTCCAGGTAAGCTATAGCTTCCCTAGATCTTGTATGACTTTAGATTTTCTTAGATTAGTATATTTTGAGGTAATAGTAGAAGTAATCTTGAGTAGAGATTGGGTGGAAGAAAATAATGAGATATTAGAGGATAGATCATGTATGCATGCTTGGTTCATGGGAAAACCTCGTGTGGAGGTAATCCTAATAGCTATTGTATTTGTATGTTGACGTAGGTCAAGAGGGTTATTCTAGGGAGCCGAAATACCAGAGTTGAGTACCAGTTGTACCAGTCGAGGAGTAACCTACTAAGGTGAGTGGATTTCTCATCTAGCAATGAGAGGTTAATTTGAGCTAGTATAATGAGATTTATACCTAGTTATGGTATGCTATGTTTAGTTGAGTATTATGTATGTTTTAAATATGAGAAATGAGAACCTAGTATATGATAATCTGATAAATGAGTTTTGAGCATAAACACATAAGCATGAGTTTCAATGAGGGAATTTTTAATGTATACATGGCATATTTGCATGATAAAGCTTTACAAATGATGTATGAGTCATACTGAGCATCAGGCAGCTAGGGGGCTGATCACCCTTTAGACTGTACTGTAGCATGAGCATTGCACACTACTATCGAGCCGGCACCTCCTTGCGAACAGATCGTACGATGAACCCCAGAATCAGGGGTGAGTGCATGCCTAACCAGGCCAGTGGGGCTGGTTGTGAGCAGCCCGTGGGGGCATGAATCATAGCTCAGTGGAGCTGATTACTATATATAGCCCGTGGGGGCAGAGAGAAAACCCGAGGTTCCAGGGTTAAGGAACAAAGCACTTTGCCAGGTGAACCGCACGGGTAAGGGGTGCTATTTGTGCGGGGATCCTGTTGCTAGTCACGCACCCGATGAGAGTACACCTACAGAAGGGCGACTGTAGGGTGGTACCTCAGAGGCATTACACACACAGCCCAGCATCATGAGATCTAAAAGCATATGTTGTGATATAAAAAGGGCCAATGGCCAAATAGTTATCCCGAGAGGGAGATCTTACTTGAGATGCCAGTGGGCAAGCAGATCCTGATGGGAGTCTGGGTTGTAGATAAAGAATGCATATCTTCATATTGTAATGCATGAAGTTTTATTTTAATGAGTTATCTTTCAGTGAAGAGTTATTATAGAGTATTCTAGTACTGATATGTTATTTGAAGAATAAGCTACATTTTATTTTATCTGATATCATGTTAAAAATGTACTTTGAGTTGTACAAGTTAAATAGTTTCAGCATACGATTGAAATTAAGAGGTAATGGTTCTCTATTTCTCCATAGTTAGATGGTTATCCAGTCACTGGGACTTAGGTCTCATCCCTCTATGATTTAAATGTTCTTTCAGATCAGTGAGTATTTCTGCCAGGATCACAAGATAAGCAGGACAGGACCCTTAGCTGATGAAGCTTGCTTGGATGCAAGAGTGTTTAAATGCTAGCCTTGTATATTGAGAGAGGGTGGTTTGATAATTGTATTTTGTATATGTGTATGTGTACAGTGGGATGTAATGATGTTTTAGACCTTTTTGGATATGAATACGAGACTTATGTTTTGGAGAAGATTATGAGTATGATGTGTGCACTTAGGATTTTTAATGTCGAATGTGAATGTGATCTTGTAAACTGCCTGAGGAATGTCATGAAAAATATTATCTGAGCAGGTTGATGCTTAATGTTGATTGGGTGAATTGTGCATATAATTGAGATGAAAGTGAAAAGTTTTTAACAGGATGTGTTTTCGTGTGTCTGCCACTTATGATAATTAGTTGGGGTTCGCTAGCTCTTTATGGAGCGCTACATAAAGACTAGTAAAACTCTATCCGATTACCACAAGTGTGCAGGTGTGCTGTCGGTGGCCCCAGAGAGGAGGGGGAGCTGACATGGGCGGTCCCCAAGCTCTGGGCGCCCCCAAGGTCTGGACGGTCCCCGACTCCTGGACGGCCTCCAGGGTTTGGGCGGCTCCTAAGTCCTGGATGGCCCCCAAGGTCTGGACAGTCCCCGACTTCTGGGTGGCCTCCAGGTCTGGGCGGCCCCCAGGGTCTAGACGGCCCCTAGGTCCTAGACGACCCCCAAGCTCTGGACGGTCCTCGAGCTCTAGGCATCCTCCAGGATCTGGGCGGCCTTCCGGTCAAAGATGGCCCCCCAGGTCCTGAGCGACCTCCCGGTCCTGAACGTCCCCCTGCTTTGGGCTATATGCCCCGACCTCTCAAAACTATTTCCATATCAGGAGCACTTAATGCTACAAGCTGTCGTATCTGGAACAAAGCCCAAGAATTATCAAATATCATAGCGCTTTAAATGGCTTGGATAAGACAAATGCCAGAATGTCACCATTCATTGAAAAGCTCAAATAAAGGAGATACTGAGCACCTATTTTAGAGTCAGATAACTTTCCACTAACTCTGACATTCTCTTGGGAAAATTGAAACCATCATGACGATCCTTGACTTCCAGGGCAAGTTCCTTAATGCCTCTGGTGTTGATTAACAGTAAACCATCACGTGGCAAGCCCTCGCTGTGGCTGACCACTAATCTTATACACTAATCTTACACATTAATCTCATTCGATAAGAAAAAGAAAAAGAAAGGGAAATATGACTTGAAGCTGATGGTCTGATGACGAAGGCCAGGGAGCGATATTTTCTTTGAAAATTCAAGGAGTATAAAAGGGGCTTGAATTCAGGGAGGAAGGGGGGATCTTTTCATTCTTCATTCAGCTGGAGATCTTGCACAAAGAAAATTTTTCTATCTTTCTGGTGATCTAGCATCAACAGATTGGCACACCAGGTAGGGGGCAAACCTTTGACTCCTTCAGATAACTCTGATCTTCCCAGCATGAAGACTAGATCTCTGTAGGAAGACCTTTCCTAGGGATCTGGGGGGCATCTCTCATCTCCTGATCGGATTGAGGGAACCCCTGACCCAACCGAGCTGGTTCGGCCAAGCCCTCCTGCTACTTCCTTACCACCATCGGTATCAGCTACTCCCCAAGACCATTTGGCTACCCTCACATAGCAGGTTCAAACCCTTGTTGGAATGGTCCAGCAACTGCGGGAGCAACATTCCAGAGGAGCCAGGTGGCGGTTCGAGACACCTTTGCATTCTAGGTCAGCCACCCCTGTTAGCCGGCAGTCTACCCAAGGAAGATCCCCTTCTATAAGGCCTCTCCACCCCTACGCCTCGGCGGCGTTTCATTCTCAAGGCTCCCGGGTTGGATCGCACTCCCTCACCCGTTCCTCGGGTAGTCCACCTGCCAGGCGGCGACGGGGTAAGGAGCCACAAAGGGAACACTGCCAATGGTCCCGCCGGTCTTCATCTTCTTTCCCTGAGCCAGCCGGAGGAAAAATGGCTGATCAGATGAAGAGACGTCTCGATGAACAGGACCGAAGATTGGAAGAACTTAGCCAAAGAATTAACAATCAGCCGGGGTCAGATTACGACACCCGTCCTCCTCTTACTCGGCGAATCATTGAGGAACATATTCCTAGGAGGTTCCGCTTCCCTCAACTTGACCCTTATGATGGCACCACCAACCCTCTGGATCATCTGAAAAGTTACAAAGCTATTATGCAGGTTCAAGGGGCGACTGATGCCCTCTTATGTATTGCTTTTCCAGCTACACTCCGAAAGGCCGCTCATGCCTGGTATTCTCGTCTGCCTGCGCGCAGTGTTGACTCCTTCGGACAGCTGGAAAGATCTTTCCTAGCTCATTTTGACGCTTGTCGGAAGATTCCTCGAGTGGCAAACAGCTTGTTCTCTGTGCAGCAACAAGACGGAGAATCTTTGAAGGACTTTATAACCCGATTCAAGGTGGTTGCTCTGGAAGTCTATCACCTCGATGATGTTGTGGCTACTCTGGCTTTGAAGCGGGGGCTCCGTCCCTATCGATGTTGGCCTGAGGCATAGGATGGCCCATCAAAGCTGGTACAGGCGGAATCTCCTTCTTCTGGATGTACTGCCCCAGATATCCCCTTTGTATAAGCTCTTCAATGGCCTGCTTCAGATTGCGGCACTCCTCAGTGTCGTGGCCATAATCTCTATGGAAACGGCAGTAGCGGCTTCTATCATGCATAGCACCTTTCTTCAAGAGAGGGGGGCGCTGCAGATAAGGCTCATTTTCAATCTCCATGAGGATATGGGCCTGGGGTGCAAGGAGAGGTGTAAGATGATCTTCTCTAGGGGCCAAGCTCTTGCGGCGGTCAGCCGATCGGCGCGAGGGTTCAGACTTCTTGGGAGAGGGCCCGCTTGACTCCGGGCGAGCTGGCCTCTTCCCAGTCCTTCCTTCGATGCCCCTTCTCGACGAATCGGCCTCGTCGGTGTGGATGTACTTCTGCGCACGACTCAAGAGGTTAGCATAAGAGAAGGGGGGCCTTTTGTCCAAAGAGTAGGTGAGCTGCGGGGCTGGTTAATCCCCTTGAATGGTCATGCCTCCGAGAGCTTGGCGGCGTGCCTGGATAATCTCCTCGTGGGAGGGCTCGATCAGAGGGCTCTTGCCTTTCCCGTCTCGACGAGGATCCATGAAGAAGAAAAAGGAGAAAGAAAGGTCGACTAATCTGGGCTTGAAAGAATGAAGATACAGGAGACGTGACAAGAATAAGAGGTGAGGAGGTAAAGAGGACAGACCCCTTTATATATATTTTTTGAACATAACCTCTCGAGCTCCACAAAACCACGCGGCGACCCTTGAGTGGGACCGGACAGACGAAAAGACGCTATCCTCTTAGGGATACGCGCCTTCATTTTCTCTTTTTCGAAACGTCAATTTATGGTATTTATAAATTTAAATTTAGTTTTCCGCCCCTCCCCTTCTGCACGTGCGATGCGGCTGAGCACAAGGGACAGAGGTGAGGGGGCATATGATATGGTCTAGAAACGAAATATGGGTCGAGACATAGTCGGTCCACAGGGAATACGTTGGAACCCTCGACACAGGACCCTGGTCAAGGGTGGCCCTAAGCTCTGAACGGTCCCCGACTTCTGGGCGGCCTCCAGGGTCTGGGCGGCCTCCAGGTCCTGGACGGCCCCCAGGGTCTGGGCGGCCCCTAAGCTCTGGACGGTCCCTGACTTCTGGGCGGCCTCCAGGGTCCGGGCGGCCTCCCGGTCCTGGGTGGCCCCCAGGTCCTGGATGGCCCCCAAGCTTTGGGCGGTCCCCGACTTCTGGGCGACCTCCAGGGTCTGGGCGGCCTCCAGGTCCTGGGAGGCCCCCAGGGTCTGGGCGGCCCCTAAGCTCTGGACGGTCCCCGACTTCTGGGTGGCCTCCAGGGTCTGGGCGGCCTCTCGGTCCTGGGTGGCCCCCAAGGTCCTGGGCAGCCCCCAGGGTCTGGACGGCCCCTAGGTCCTGGACGGCCCCTAAGTCTTGGACGGCCCCTAAGCTCTGGGCAGTCCTCGAGCTCTGGGCGGCCTCCAGGGTCTGGGCGGCCTCCCGGTCCTGGGCGGCCCCCAAGTCCTGGACGGCCCCGAGCTCTGGGCGGTCCCCGAGCTCTGGGCGGCCCCCAAGGTCTAGACGGTCCCCAACTCCTGGGTGGCCTCCAGGGTCTGGGCGGCCCCTAAGTCCTGGACAGCCCCCAAGGTCTAGACGGTCCCCGACTTCTGGGCGGCCTCCAGGGTCTGGGCGGCCCCCAGGTCCTGGGCGGCCCCCAGGGTCTGGACGACCCCTAGGTCCTGGATGGCCCCCAAGCTCTGGATGGTCCCGAGCTCTGGGCATCCTTCAGGATCTGGGCGGCCTCCCGGTCAAAGATGGCCCCCCAGGTCCTGAGCAACCTCCCAGTCCTGAACGTCCCCCTGCTTTGGGCTATATGCCCCGACCTCTCAAAACTATTTCCATATCAGGAGCACTTAACGCTACAAGCTGTCGTGTCTGGAACAGAGCCCAAGAATTATCAAACATCATAGCGCTTTAAATGGATTGGATAAGACAAATGCCAGAACGTCACCATTCATCGAAAAGCTCAAATAAAGGAGATACTGAGCACCTATTTTAGAGTCAGATAACTTTCCACTAACTCTGATATTCCCTTGGGAAGATCGAAACCCATCATGACGATCCTTGACTTCCAGGGCAAGTTCCTTAATGCCTCTAGTGTTGATTAACAGTAAACCATCACGTGGCAAGCCCTCGCTGTGGCTGACCACTAATCTTATACACTAATCTTACACATTAATCTCATTCGATAAGAAAAAGAAAAAGAAAAAGAAAGGGAAATATGACTTGAAGCTGATGGCATGATGACGAAGGCCAGGGAGCGATCTTTTCTTCAAAAATTCAAGGAGTATAAAAGGGGCTTGAATTCAGGGAGGATGGGGGGATCTTTTCATTCTTCCTTCAGCTGGAGATCTTGCACAAAGAAAATTTTTTTATCTTTATGGTGATCTAGCATCAACATGTGGTAGTAGATCACCTTGGCCTCGAGAGTGGGAGATATGTGGTAAAGCAAAATCATACTGGCAATCAATTGGCATCTAATTAGGTGAGGCATGGTCACCTGAGTAGATCACCTTTGGCCTCCAAAGTGGAGGCTATGTGGTAGTAAATCATCTTGGCCTCGAGAGTGGGGGACATATGGTAGAGCTAAATCATATTTGCAATCGATTGGCATCTAATTAGGTGACATATGACCATCTGCCCAGATCGTCAAGAATTACATTGATGGGACAATATTAAAAGAACATAGCTAATAAAGCTATTGGCCACTCATACCTAGCAAAGATACAAACCACGATAGGATTAAATGTGCACACCTCTAGCTATCAACCACTTACAGAAGGCATATCCAATGGCAAGAGCAATTACATCCAACGATCAATGCATTATAGTGAAGCATATGACTATGGCTTGAATGATCCTTGCATCTGATCTTGAGTCTGCTTGTAAAGAGAAACCTGCATGGTGAAGCATATATATGACTATGGCTTGAATGATCTAGTATCTGATCTTGAGTTTGGTTGTAAAGAAAAACCCCATTAAAAGATGAAGGGCTTCTTTCTCCTTCCTCTTCCCTCTCTACTAGTAATAATTCTCTAAGTTAGTGTTTGAAATAGGGGATAAGAGTAGATATCCAGGGGATATCCCCTCTTATTCCCAAAAGTTATAACTATAAGGGATAGCTGGGAATAAAGTTAACCAAAAGGATAATCCATGGTTAATCATAGTTAACCATGGGATATCCCCTCAATTTATTCCCTAGAGAATGCAGGAATAGCTGGTTATCCCTCCAAATAAAAGTAAAAAAAAGTTGTCTATGGATTTACTTTTTTGCATTTGATATGATCAATGAGATAGTCAAGGGATATCCCTAGGGATAGCTAGGGAACAAACTCTATGCCGTACACTTATCCATGGATAATATTTTTTCTATCAAACACTACCTAAATTTCTTACTTTTCTATCCTTATGTAGTGTTTAAAAAAGAGGATAAGAGGGGATATCCCCTTTTATTCCTAAAAGCCATAACTATAAGGAATAGCTGGGAATAAAGTTAACCAAAGGGATAATCCATGGTTAACCATGGGATATCCCCTCAATTTATTTCCTAGAAAATGCAGGAATAGCTGGTTATCCCTCCAAATAAGAGTAAAAAAAGGTTATCCTATGGATTTACCTTTTGCATTTGATATGATCAATGGGATAACCAAGAGATATCCCTAGGGATAGCCAAGTGACAAACTCTATCCCATACACTTATCCATGGATAATATTTTTCTATCAAACACTACTTTAGGTAGTGTTTGAAATAGGGGATAAGAGGGGATAAGAGGGGATATCCCCCTTAAGAGGGGATATCCCCTAGATATCCCCTCTTATTTCCAAAAGCCATAACTATAAGGGATAGCTGGGAACAAAGTTAACCAAAGGGATAATCCATGGTTAACCATGGGATATCCCCTTAATTTATTCCCTAGAAAATGCAGGAATAGCTGGTTATCCCTCTAAATAAGAGTAAAAAAAAGTTATCTTATGGATTTACCTTTTTACATTTGATATGATCAATAGGATAGCCAAGGAATATCCATAGGGATAACTAAGGGTTAAACTCTATTCCATACATTTATCTATGAATAATATTTTTTTCTATTAAATACTACCTTAAGGTATGCTTTGGCCTTCTTATCTTTTTCTTATTGGCTTAAACGTCGGAAGACCATAGTCGAGACAGTCATTGTCACCCTGCACATGTCTTTCATCTTGATAGGAGCTCCAAATTAAAGTAGGACCCTTTCTTGTCGAGCTCGCTATCACATTTATTTTCAGTTCATTATCATTATTGTTGGCATATGAAATCCTTCCGTTAACACCACCAGCGGGCAAGCGGTGATTCATGATTGATGAGTATAGTTGGAGTAAAATGTTCTCACTATTCCATTTTCTAAATCAATCAAACGTGACTTGACGTAAATCAATGGTATAATGCAAACAAATAGAGCAACTATCTACAAGATTTTTTTTTTTTTGGTTTTGTTGGCATTGAAGATGTTGGATCCGAAGACGGGAGAGCGGGGTGAGGACGAAAGGTAGAGAGAGCTTAGCCAAACTTTATAAAAAGTACAATAAATAGGCAACAGAATAGAGATGACGATATAAATTAATATTAAGATATAACAAGTTTTTTTTTGATGAATATTGATGAAATCATATGAGCATATTAGGAAGCATATTTATTGTTGAGGGTAGAATCATCATTACATTGATAATCGTGCGAATGGACTAAGATCAGCCCCATCCCTCCGCCCGCTACGATATGCCCCCGAGGAACAAGCTAAAATAATGTGGTCCGGCAGGCCATGCGACCCCTGACTCATTTTTTCCGGATTTTCATAGCCCAACCTTTCTGAACTACCCGTAACTCAACCTTCCCCGAGCCACCTATAGCTCGGCCTCTCCGAGCTCCCATAGCTCGGTTTTTTCTGAGCTACCTATAGCTCGGCTTCCCCGAGCCTCCCATGGCTCGGCTTCCCCGAGCTTCCCACAGCTCGTTTTCCCCGAGCCTCCCATGGCTCGGCTTCCCCGAGCTTCCCACAGCTCGCTTTCCCCGAGCCTCCCGTGGCTCGGTTTCTTCGAGCTTCCTATAGCTCGGTTTCCTCAATTTACTGATGATTCATTTTCTCCGAGCTACCCATAGCTCGGCTTTCCCCGAGCCTCCCATGACTCGGCTTCCTCCGAGCTTCCCATAGCTCGGCTTTCTCCGAGCTTCCCGTAGCTCGACTTTTACGAGCTTCCCGAAGCTCGGATCCTATGAGCTCCCATAGCTCGGCTTCCCTGAGCTACCTATAGCTTGGACTTCCTGAGTTTTCATAGCTCGGTTTCCCCGAGCTACCTGTAACTCGGCTCACCTTCCCCCGAGCTTCCCGTGGCTCGGTCTCCCCCGAGCTTCCCACAGCTTCCACATCTCGACTCCCATGAACAATCCGCGATTCGACACTCACCTCCGTGGAGCCCGATGCGGGAGAGCCTAGGCCCATCATCACAGAATCTCAAACAAAGAATCATGTTGAAGAGTGGTATAGGACCTAATATAACTACCTGGGACCTATGCATCTATCAGATCTCAGGCCATCAAAGAGCTCTCCTAGCCGTCGATCCCTCAATGAACAAGATACGGATCCCACTGGCCTTACAACAGCCTGATTCGATTCATTTCCGTATCCTAACAACCTTCGAACCTTCCAGAAGGTGCTCAGGATCCAAGTGATTACCTATAAATATGACACCCCTAGATTCTCTCAGGTATGCGCTCACAGCCCCTGGCTCATTCTCACTCTCACTCTCCTCCACTGCTCGTCGGTGCTCCCCTGGAGCTCCCGATCGGCTACCCCTGGAGAGACTTCCCAGAGAGATCCCTCTCCCCATTTTTGTTGATCACCGATCCCCACTGACTTGAGCATCGGAGGGTCTTCCACGGAGGGCCACCCCCAACGCCTCTCGCGCAAGGACTTCTGTGCAGGTCCGCCCAAGAGGAAGCCCGGACCAGGAGACCGACCGCGCCCGAGTCGGAGGACAGATCCCGACGGCAACAGATTGGCGCTAGAGGAAGGGCCTTAAGTCCCGTTAAAACTTAAAGAAAGGAGACAAGGATCTTGATCTGGAGTAGAACCTCTCCAATGGCTAATCGGAGAAGAGCAATCTCTGAAGCCCAGGACCAGGTCGTCACTCAAAGACCTGATCCGACAGGCAATACGGCGCCGTAGCCTCCGCCAGTTGAGACCCCATCGCCACCAGCCATCCTGGTGACCCAGGACCAGTTCGCTACAATGGTCCAGCAGATCCAAGCCCTGACCCACCTAGTTCAGGAGCGTTTCACAGCTGCCTCTGCTCCGCACCTTCATAGGGAGGCCGCAGCTCCTTCCTTTCCGGCCACCTCCTCCTCTGGTCCGCATGGAGCCATGGACCCCCCACACCGACCCAAAGGGGACAAACCGATCCCGCGAGGCGGCTGTAACAGGGATCCTCCCAGATCTCAACGAGCTTGGACCCTTTCCCCGGTGTCCTCCTGCCATGATTCAACGCCATCCCTGTACTCTCCCTGCCCAGCTCCTCCTCTTACTTCTAAAGAGGAGATCCGTCGACAAATCCGGGAGATGCATCAGGAACTGGATGCCGCCAAGCAGGCCCATCCGCCTCAGCCCAAGGTGGAGCAGGGCATCCCTTTCTCCAAAGGGATCATGGAGGAAGTGATTCCCTCCCATGTCAAACTACCCGCCGTCGAGCCCTACCACGGCTCTTCTGACTGGATGATCATCTCAGCAGCTTCCGGTCAATAATGATGTTCTACGGAGCATCCGACGCAATCCTCTGCCGCGCCTTCCCCTCCACCCTTAGAGGATCTGCCCGAACCTGGTTCAACGCCTTGAAACCAGGTTCCGTTGATTCATTCGACGAGCTGAGCCATCTTTTTATTGGCCAGTTCATCAGTAGCCGCCGTCACTGGTGGAGATCCGACTCCCTCTCCGAAGTTAAGCAGAGAGAGGGGGAGTCCTTGAGAAACTACCTTGGCCGCTTCAATAAGGCCATGCTAGAGGTGGACCACCTTAATCATGAGGTGGCTATGTCCACCTTGGCGGGGGGAGTTTCGAAGGAGAGCGACATCTACCTGGTGATGGAAGTCAGCTACCCCCCAAACCTCTCCGATATGATGGCCCTGGCAGACAAATACGCCAGGGTCGAAGAATCGCGGAGAGTTTCCCACGCCGAGCTGGCGAAGAAGAAAGAACCCAAAGGTCCCGACAGGCATCGACCCGTCCATCGGCCAAGTCCACCTCGTTGCCAAAGAGCTCCCCCACCGCCGCCGAGAAATCACTCCCGGAGCCCACCCAGGCGATTCGACTGGTACACTCCGCTCACTGTACCCAGGGTGCAAATTCTCATGGAGATAGAGTGCCAGCTCCCCCGACCAACTCTTCTCCGAGGGAACCCAACCCGGAGGGACCTCGCCAAATACTGCTGCTACCACCGGGAGCACGGCTATGATACTGAGGAATGCTGGCAGCTAAAAAATGAGATTGAGAGGCTGATTCAATGGGGCCGACTGAACCAATTCAGGAGGGCACCCAAGCCAGGACAAGGGGGGATCGCCAGCCCGAGCTTCAACAACCTCCTCCTCCACCAAACCCACCTGTAATCGGCCACATCAACGTGATCGAGGAGGTCAGCGGCTCGAGCTCCAGAAATGATGACGAAGGATCGGTGCCAAAGAAAGCACGGACGGGCGAGCTCTCCTTCTCCGACGACGATCTCCGAGGGATACAGTTCCCCCATGATGATGCACTAGTTGTATCCCTCAATTTAAATGACTATGATGTAAGCCGGATCCTCGTTGACAGTTGAAGTTCTGTGAATGTTTTGTACCTCGATGTGTTTACCAAGATGAGACTGCTCGTGAAAAACCTTCGAGCCGTGGATTCCACCCTAATAGGATTCACAGGCGACGTCGTCATCCCGGAAGGGGTCGTAACCTTAACGGTTCGCGCGGGAACATGACCCCTTGTGGCCACTGTTCACACGGACTTCCTAGTAACTAAACTCAGGTCGCCCTACAATGCAATATTTGGGAGACCCGGCCTGATGTCCCTCAAGGCAGTTGTCTCCCACACATGTCTATGAAATTCCCCACCATGAGGGGAGTTGGAGTTGTCCAAGGAAGCCAAACCATGGCTCGACAGTGCTTCGTCACCAGCCTTCAGTCTAGAATGCCGGAGGTTGACGGGCTGGACGCTCGGGAGGATTTCACCGAACAACGGGGAGAACCAGCCGAGGAACTGGAAGAAGTGCTGCTGGACGAGGCTCGTCCCGATCGAACCATAAAGATTGGGTCACTGCTGAAAGGCGAACCTCGGCAGGAGCTGATCAACTTCCTCCGGAGTAACGCTGATGTTTTCGCTTGGTCCGCCTCCAACATGCCGGGAATCAGTCCTGAGGTCCTTGTCCACCGCCTTAACATGGATGAGATGTATCGGCCCATCAAACAAAAGAAGAGGAGCTTTGCCCCAGAGCGGCAGAGGGCTATTGAAGAGGAGGTTGATAAACTCATCAAGGCGAACTTCGTCCGAAGGTAAATTACCCGAACTGGCTATCGAATGTCGTCATGGTGAAGAAGTCGAACGGCAAGTGGCGGATTTGCATCGACTTCACCGACCTCAACAAAGCATGCCCGAAGGATAGCTTCCCTCTCCCCCGGATTGATCAACTTGTGGATGTCACCTCGGGTCATCAAATGCTGACATTCATGGACGCATACTCCGGCTACAACCAGATTCAGATGGCCCCCAAAGATGAAGAAAATATCGCCTTCATAACCGACCGAGGTACTTACTGTTACCGTGTTATGCCTTTCGGTCTTAAAAATGCAGGAGCCACCTACCAAAGGCTGGTCAACAAAGTATTCAAGGAGCAAATCGGCCGGAACATGGAGGTGTATGTCGACGACATGCTGGTCAAAAGCAAAGAAGCATCACAGCACGTCGGGGACCTCTCAGAGAGCTTTGCAACACTCCGCAAGTATCAGATGAAGCTCAATCCGACTAAGTGCGCCTTCGGCGTTAACTCCGGGAAGTTCCTCGGCTTCATGGTCTCCCAGCGGGGCATCGAAGCTAACCCCTAGAAGATCCAAGCTCTTCAACAGATGGCGCCTCCGGCATCTATTAAAGAAGTCCAGCGCCTAACCGGGAGGATAGCGGCTCTCAACTGCTTCGTGGCGCGCTCAGCCGAAAGATGCCTCCCCTTCTTCAAAACTCTCTGGTCGGCTAAGAACTTCCAGTGGACCCCCGAGTGTCAAAAATCATTCCAAGATCTCAAGAAGTACCTCGGCTCTCCCCCACTCCTCAGCAGTCCAAATCCTGGTGAGACACTATTCCTATATCTGGCTGTTTCAGAAGGTGACGTTTGCTCGATGCTGGTCAGGGAAGAAAACAAGGTCCAGAAGCTAATTTATTATGTCAGCAGGCTACTCCGCGACGCGAAGACAAGATATAGCCGAATTGAAAAGATGGTCTTGGCCTTGATCACCTCAGTTCGGAAGCTGTGGCCGTACTTCCAGGCGCATTCTATGATAGTCCTGACTGACCAACCCATCAAGGCGGTGGTCCACCGTCCGAAGATATCAGGGAGAATGACTAAGTGGGCCATCAAACTGAGCGAGCATGATATCCATTTTCAGCCTCGCGCGGCCATCAAAGCTCAGATTGTTGACCCAATTGAGGATTTTGATGATTACTAATGATTTTGATTAAGTTTTTCAGATTATAAGTCAATTTGATAATCAAAATCAAGAGTCAAATCAAGTTCTGATTCGAATCTAATGTCAAGGTAAGATTGCAGACATTAGAGTCGACACATGGAATCGCAGAGTCGACTCCGGAAAATGGCACAAACTTAGAGTCGACTCCGGGACTGTTAGAGCCGACTCCAACAGAAAATACATAACGATGGTTTTTCAGGCCACGACTTAGAGTGGACTCCCGGACTGTTAGAGTCGACTCCAGAAGAATTTTTTGTCGACCCCAGAAAAGTCAGAGACGACTCCAGATCAAGCGGATTAAAGAATTTCAAGTTAGAGCCGACTCCAGAAAAGTTAGAGCCGACTCCAAATGTCAGACATGGCTCCAGAACTATCAGAACAACTCTAAACTTTATCTTTATCTTTTTTAATCCCAACGGCTATTGCTATTTATGGATCTAATCCTTCTTACACTTGTTTCTAACGAATAGTTTCAAACTATTTATGGATTAATCGGGATCTATAAGAAGAGGGTTTGCTGCATCCGAACAAGAAGAGACAAGAGAGACAAAAAGAAAAGAATAGAGAGAAATCTGTGAAATCCATCAGAAAATCAATAGAGAAAAAAGGAAAATCTTGTAAGGAAAAATCATACTGATTCCCCAAAAGAAAAGAGAGAGATTCCAAGCTTTTGTTGTTCTATTTCGAAGAAATCTCAAGAGAAAAAAGAAGCCCTAAGTTTTCTGATCTTCTGAGTCTCAAGAGCATCTTGAAGGAAGATCCATTCAAAGAAAGAGAAGGAAGAAGCCACCAAGATCTGCGAATCAGGCTTTGATTCCTATCCTTTTATTCTTGTTTCATTATTGTATATTTGCTCATTGGAGGAGCTGTTTATCTTGTAAAAACAAATATTGTTTGCTGGGTCAATCTGGTGATTGATTCAGTTGAGGCTGTTAGCCTTGTGCAAGCATTAGCTTGTGGTGATAGGTTTTGTGCTGGTGAGCCTTGAAAACCAGCTGGGTTCGTTGTGCACCCGGAAAAACAACAAGTTCGAGTTGTGAGCTTGCAAAACAACTCTGCTGTAATTAGATTGATTATAGTGTGGACCCAAGAGGTACTTGGGAGTGGACGTAGGTGTAGGTACACCGAACCACTATAAAATCTTCTATGTTTGCCGTGATTGTCTCTTTATCTTCAACTCTCTATTTGTGCTTGTTTAGTTTTAATTTGTGTGAATCTAAGTTTTTATTTCCGCTGGGGGTTATTTTTCAAAAGAGTTTAAATTTTTGAAAAACCCAATTCACCCCCCCTCTTGGGTTGCTATATGGACCAACACATGTGTTAGTCGATTTCCTCCTCGAGTGTACCATCCCAGAGGATGGCTCCACCCCCGACTCCCCCGAGGAACCAAAAACTAGCGCCCGATGGCTCCTCCATGTCGACGGGTCATCCAACGCTCATCGCTCCGGTGCGGGCTTGGTTCTCACCAGTCCGGAGGGGGTGACCTTTGAATATGGCGTCCGCTTATCCTTCCCAGCCTCCAACAATGAAGCTGAGTATGAAGCCTTGTTGGCCGGTCTCCGAATTGCCCACAGCCTTAAGGTGGAGAAACTTAATGCCTTCACCGACTCCCAACTAGTGGCAGGTCATGTACGAGGGGAGTTTGAAGCTTGGGAACCGAACATGATCTGATATATCCAAGAGGTTCGGAGCCTACTCTCCCATTTTCCCGAATTCGAGATTATTCAGATTCCTAGATCTGAGAATGCCCATGCCGACCTGTTGTCCCGGTTGGCAACGGCGAATCTATGGACACTATGCAAAAATTTCACCTGGAGATCTTAGAGAGACCCAGCGTCACGGAAGCCGACTGAGTAATGCAAGTTGAGGCCGAGCCATCATGGTTCAACCCCATTCTGAGGTATCTCAAAGAAGGGTTACTTCGTCCGACCGGAGAGGAGCCAGAAGGCTAAAGCTGTAGGCCACCCATTATGTGTTGATCGACGATCAGCTCTATAAACGGTCCTTCTCCATGCCATTGCTCAGATGTCTTCGCCCGTCTAAGGCAGGTTATGCCCTCCGTGAAGTGCATGAAGGGATTTGCGGCAACCATCTGGGAAGCCGGTCCCTATGTCACAAGGTGCTACGTCAAGGCTACTATTGGCCGACCATGCAGAAGGATGCAGACGACCTTGTCGAGCTTGCGACCCATGCCAGAGGCACTCAAGCATTAGAGGCTCCCCTCCGCCAACCTGGTTCCCGTATCCTCCGCTTGGCCCTTTGCCAAGTGGGGGATGGACATCCTCGGCCCGTTTCCGCTCGCCATGGGACAGCGGAAGTTTCTATTCGTCGCCATCGATTATTTCACTAAATGGGTCGAGGCGGAGGCAGTTGCACAAATAACCAAAGCATGGGCCAGGGATTTCGTATGGAGGTCCATCATTTGCTATTTTCGGCCTCCCGCACACTATAATCACTAACAACGGCAGGCAATTCGACAATCCAAAGTTTCGCCAATTCTGCGAAGAGCACGGAATCCGTCACCACCTCACCTCGGTCGGGCATCCGCAAGCCAACGGAGCAGCCGAAGTAACCAACCGGACTTTGCTTCAAGGGATCAAAGCTCGG
Source organism: Calamus simplicifolius (assembly GCA_900491605.1). Taxonomy (NCBI): domain Eukaryota; kingdom Viridiplantae; phylum Streptophyta; class Magnoliopsida; order Arecales; family Arecaceae; genus Calamus; species Calamus simplicifolius. Next base: position 663,462 of record UESW01004389.1, read on the forward strand.
CTCTCCAGGGCCCGAGGCAGGTGGGCAGACGAGTTGCACCATGTCCTGTGGGCCTACCGCACCACTCCGAGAGTGCCCACAGGCGAAACCCCATTCCAAATGGCCTTCGGCACAGAGGCCGTTATCCCAGTGGAGATAGGTCTCCCTTCTCTGTGGATGGAAAGCTACTCAGAGGAAGCTAGTGAGGAGCAGCTCCGCACCAACCTTGACCTGATAGAGAAAGTTAGAGAGAAAGCTCGGATCAGAGTAGCTGCCTATCAGCAGAGGGTAGCCCGCTACCACGCCTCCAAAGTCAAAGGGAAAGCTTTCTTGCCTGGCGACCTCGTTCTCCGAAAAGCATCTGTCTCCAAACCGCTGGAGCAAGGAAAGCTGGCACCAAACTGGGAAGGCCCTTACCAAGTAGCGGAGATCATCGGACCCAGGACCTACAAGCTGCAAGATCTAGGCGGAAAATCCATCCCTCGGACGTGGAGTTCAGACAATCTCCGTAAGTATTATCAGTAGGGTACACCTTTTATAGGCTCACCTTATTAAATTTTTTTCGGCACATGTTTCATAATTTACAACATGAATCACCACACATTATGTCACCAAAAATTGTGAAAAGAAACAGCTGCTACTTACCAATTCTCGGCACGACTGAGTTACCTGTTTAAACAGGAAATCTCCGAACCTCGGCTGGGCCGAGCAATAAATCTCCGAACCTCGGCTGGGCCGAGCAACAAATCTCCGAACCTCGGCTGGGCCGAGCAATAATTCTCCGAACCTTGGCTGGGCCGAGCAACAAATCTCCGAACCTCGGTTGGCCGAGCAAGAAATCTCCAAACCTCGGCTGGGCCGAGCAATAATTCTCCGAACCTCGGCTAGGCCGAGCAACAAATCTCCGAACCTCGGCTGGGCCGAGCAATAATTCTCCGAACCTCGGTTGGACCGAGCAACAAATCTCTGAACCTCGGCTGGGCCAAGCCACGAATCTCCGAACCTCGGCTGGGCCAAGCAACTAATCTCCAAACCTCGGCTGGGCCGAGCAACCACTCTCCGAACCTCGGTTGGGCCGAGCAACTACTCTCCGAACCTCGGCAGGGTCGAGCAATAATTCTTCGAACTAAAGTCCCGACAAAAAACCAAAGCACGCAAGCCCCGACTAAAGCCGAAGGACTTCCAAACAGTCCCCAGAACTTCGGCCAGTTTGAAAAAAGCACACTGTGCAAATCCGTCAACGGACACAAAGTATGCACCTCCAGCAAACCCCTAAAAGGTTCGGCAGGCCCTACGTGACCGGCCGCGAACCCCAGGCAAAGTCGGGAAATCCCCCCTATTATTAAAATCCCTGGGCAATGCCCCTATAACCTATCACCCAAAACGCCTATCTCAAACGAAGCCATGACTCAGCGCGTAAACCAATAAAGCCACCCAGGCTCCCCGACTATTCAAACAGAAATGAATGATTCTTCTTTGAGCTAAACGACGATCTCGAAAAATAAGAGGTTGTCAAAAAAGGCCTTTTTCATTGATTAGAAAAGTAAATACAAAAAGAGAAGGAGAAAAAACAAAAAGAAAGAAAGTGGCCCTCGCAGGGACCTAACGCCTTCCCCGGAAGCAGCCGAGTCTTCCAAACGCCGGGACAGCTCGGCGACTCGTTGGTGGAGGGACGCTATCTCCTTCTTCTGCTGGTCCATGACCCGACGAAGGGCCTCGGTCTCCCTCACAGAGACAGCAAGATACTCCTCAACAACCTTCTCAAGCCGCTCGTGACTTGCGAAGGCTGATGCCAGGGCCAGGCCATCAACCACGACGGTGGGGCGACTCCCCTCGGAGCCCCTAGGGCCGTTGATCACTACGCCTAATCTACCAGGTGATTGCTCTCCACCTTGAAAAGCCATGTTGAGAGCTGTTGAAAGGCTAACCAAAAAGGACGGTGAATGCTGGCACCCCTCTCATCCGTATTTATACTCCTTAGGCGAGTATCTCGATCAGTCGGGTCATAAATACCGACCCATGGGAATTCGTCACGTGTCGCCGCTTTAACTGGCGACCACAGGACCCGAAGGGCCACGCCCCTTCCCAAGCAAAATCGGTAAACATCGACGAACTGTTCGGGAACCCCCCTCCTTCTCTAGAAATGGGGTTCCTCCCGATCTGTCGGGCCCTTGTAGTAAATGCCCTCAACACATGCCCCCCCCTTCTTGAAGGTGTCACGACGGGATACGTCGGTAGTCGCATCGACTCCCAGAATAGCTTCGAGGTCGACATCAGATATTTCTCCATACTCGTCCTCCTCGACCCCCGGGGTGTATGCTTCATAATGTTCAGCTTCCAGGCACGACAGGTCCAGGTCAGGATAAGCCTGGGCAACTTTAGCCCGCGCCTCATCTTTGCCCAGCTGAAATGCATCGGCGCAGGCCGCCCTGCGTTCGTCGGCGAATTCGGTGGATTTCTTGTACTCCTCCACCGCCGAAGAGGCCCGCGCATTTGCCTCAACTAATTGCCTCTCCATTTCGGAGATCCTTCGGTGCCTCGAGGCCGCCTCCTCTCCGAACGCCACTAACCGCCCCTGAAATTCCTGGCTCACCCTGTGCAACTGCAGGCAAAAAGCCGAGTAAAGCGAAAGTCGAAAGATCAAAATGAGTGAAACTAATAGCGCCCTACCTGCTCCTCCCGCCGAGCTAGCTCACCCTCCAGCACATGGACCCTGTTGAGAGCCCTAGACCTAGCCGATTGGTTCTGGCGAAGGCTCTCTTTTAGCTCATCCACCCGGGACTGGGTATCTCCAATTTCTTGATGGGCAAAGTCAACCTCGTCAGATAGTCGGACAGCTCATTCATCTGTCCACTTTAGCCGGTCCTTTCTATCAGTGAGCTCTTTGCTTAGGCGGGTGAGGTGGTCCTGCTGCCGACGGCATTTATGCTCTTCCTCCTCGAGCCTTTTGCTCCAGCTGGCTTTATCTTCGGCGTGGCTGGCTTTCAGCTGGTCCCATCTCTTATCAAATAACAGTTGCATGGATTTAACCTTGCTCTCGTGCTCTGCCCTGGCCTGAGAAAGCTCAAGACTAGCCTTCTTGGATTGCTCGCGGAAGCCTTGGAGCTCACCAATCTGTATAGTGAGTTGAGAGGCTCTTTCCCTCTCAACCGCAAGAATCCTGTTGGTCTCCCCAAGCTCCCGCTGGAGCTCACCAACCTATACGGCGAGTCGAGGGGCTCTCTCCCTCTTAACCGCAAGAATCCTGCGAGCCTCCCTGAGCTCCCTTTGGAGGACCACCAGGGCTTGAGAGAGCTTATCAGTAGAATCCGCCCTCTCCTTGAAGTGATCAGCCTCGTAGCGGGCCCGAGCCCAAGCTCCAACAGCCAGATGTAAGAGCCATTTCAGTGCCCTCATAATCAGGGCGCTCTGCAAAAAAGGATGACACACATAAAAGACATAGTCGAACTAACTGACTAAAGACCAACTTCGTGCGACAACCTACCCGAGACGCGTAGTCTGTGGTGATCCTTGTGAGAGCAAGGTCATCAATTTCGGGGAGAAGAAAAGCCTCATTCGGCACCCCAGCGCGACGGAAGGCTATCTTGACAAGGTCTTCCGGATGACCCCCTCCTGTTGAGGAACTCTCCTCCCCTTGAAACACGGACCGCATCAGAGCGAAGAACCTGGCGCTCACTTCCGAGTCGCGTGAATGGAAGTCTGCTCCCAGGGAGCCAGCCAGAACACCCGCGACCCATGAACTTCTCAATAGGCCAGCTTCCGCCACTAGGGCCCTCGCTTAAGAAGCTTCGCGCATTTCGACTCCGGCGGGGAGAGCCCCAGCAGGAGCACCCCCTTCGCTCGCCGGCTCCCCTCCTTCTCCTTCTTCCTCTTCTTCTCCTTCTGCTTCTATCTCCTCAGGAATCCCCCTGTCCACAACGGACTCTTCAGGAACTTCAGCTCCCCCAGAACCTCCTGTGCCTCGGCGGAAGGCCCTTCGCCAGAAAGCCCCCTGCGAATTTTGGTCGTTGGTTCGGCAGTTTCAGCCATCTCCTCGTCGCCCGCTGGCTCTCCTACCGGCGACCCAGGCCGAACCTCAGCAGCCGTAACCTCTTCCCCTGCCTCAATGGAAGCGGAGGTCGCTCCCACCTCCTCCTGTAACCTCGCCGAGCCACTGGCCTCCAATGAGGGAGACCGAACTGCCTCGTTTGCGGGGGCCCCCAAGCCAACCGGCGTTTCTCCTTCGCCATCGTCGGACAAAACAACAACGGGGGGGGGGGGAGGAAACCTCAGCAGCCTCCTTCGAAACCCCTGCAACTTCCCGGTCTTCGCCCCTAGATAGACCCTCCTCCGACGCCGAAAGATCGTGCGCCGCGGAACTTCGGTAGTTTCAGCCCGCGGCGACGAGGAGCGCCGACTATCACCGTCTCCCCCGATCCCCCTAGAGCGGGAGCCGGAAGGGCGAGACCTCTTCTCGGACCGATGCTTGCTGCTGGAGCCAGATCTCCTGCGGCGCTTTCCCAGCTCCTCCCTCATCTGGTCTGTGAGCGTCGACCTTTCAGCTGTAGGGGCAATATGATTCGCCCATTAGTTCGCACAGAAATCAAAGATGGAGCCACGCTAAACTATCAACTATAGGGTAATACTCACCGCAAGGATCGACGGGGATCAATCCGGCCACAAATAGAGCATCCTCCGATAGGAGAACGCTGGCTGGGAGCGCCCGACTGCCGCGCAGCACAATCAAATCCCTTTTCTCCGAATTAGTTAACTCCGGGTGCGCTTCTGGATCCTTCACGTACTGCCCCCATACCTGAGGGAAGTCCGAACCAATGTTCCCTCGACTATGAAGAACCATGACTTCCACTCCTTTATCGACGATGGATTATCCGATATCATCTTGAAGGATCTCCGGGGACCGATGTAAGGCCATTCTGAGGCCCTCCCGAAGACCAGATTGAAACACACCCTAAATAGCGAAAGGGTTGCGGTCACCCTGAGGTGTTTGCACAACGAGATAAACCCGATGAGGTTGCGCCAACTATTGGAGGCCACCATGGTGAAGCATATATTGTAGAACTTCATCACCTCCCGCACCAACGGATGAAGAGGGAACCGGAGACCTGCCCTCAAACTTTCCTCATAACAGAACGCCCCATCCCCTAATCCGGATGTCACCCTATCCTCAGCCGTCGGGAGCAACAAGACGACATCCTGGGAGATTTTGTACAAGCGGCGCATCCGTTCCAAATCCGCCAAGGTCACCTCCGAAGCTTGGTCACTTGGGCTCACCATATCTTCGATCGCAAGAAATGCTGAGCAAGGTCGCAGCGAAAACGGAAGACGAAGTTCTTTAAAGGAGAGCGAAAGGGGCACTATAAATAAGGATAGCGCCGCCACGACTCCATTTTTCAATTGAAACCGCCTCAGGGTGAGGGTGAGGCATCCCAACCTAGGCGTCCGGAACTGCAACTACGGACGCCGTGAAAATCGAGATTTCCCACGCGGCGCTTCCCCAGCCGTTACCTTCGCCCCTAAGGAATGACGGATCCACCTCGGAAAGGCAAGACGACCCCACGGCATTAATTAGGGCATCATTGCGCAGGCTATCAAATACGCATCCCCAAATGCAGATCACGCCACTTAAGCCTATACTCCCTACGCCAGAACCTACGCTTCGAACTAGGGAGTGGGGGGGCATGTGTTGAGGGGTAGAATCATCATTGCATTGATAATCGTGCGAAGGGGCTAAGATCAGCCCCATCCCTCCACCCGCTACGATATGCCCCCGAGGAACAAGCTAAACTAATGTGGTCCGGTAGGCCATGCGACCCTTGACTCGTTTTTTCTGGGTTTCCATAGCCTAGCCTTTCCCGTAACTCAACCTTCCCCGAGCCACCTATAGCTCGGCCTCTCCGAGCTCCCATAGCTCGGTTTTTTCTGAGCTACCTATAGCTCGGCTTCCCCCGAGCCTCCCATGGCTCGGCTTCCCCGAGCTTCCCACAGCTCGTTTTCCCGAGCCTCCCATGGCTCGGCTTCCCCGAGCTTCCCACAGCTCGCTTTCCCCGAGCCTCCCGTGGCTCGGTTTCTTCGAGCTTCCTATAGCTCGGTTTCCTCAATTTACTGATGATTCGTTTTTCTCCGAGCTACCCATAGCTCGGCTTTCCCCGAGCCTCCCATGACTCGGCTTCCTCCAAGCTTCCTGTAGCTCGGCTTTCTCCGAGCTTCCGTAGCTCAACTTTCACGAGCTTCCCGAAGCTCGGATCCTATGAGCTCCCATAGCTCGGCTTCCCCGAGCTACCTATAGCTTGGACTTCCTGAGTTTTCACAGCTCGGTTTTCCCGAGCTACCTGTAACTCGGCTCACCTTCCCCCGAGCTTCCCGTGGCTTGGTCTCCCCCGAGCTTCCCAAAGCTCGGTTTCCTCGAGCTTCCACAGCTCGACTCCCATGAACAATCCGTGATTCGACACTCACCTCCATGGAGCCCGACGCGGGAGAGCCTAGGCCCATCATCACAGAATCCCAAACAAAGAATCATGTTGAAGAGTGGTCTAGAACCTAATATAACTACCTGGGACCTACGCATCTATCAGATCTCAGGCCATCAAAGAGCTCTCCTAGCCGTCGATCCCTCAACGAACAAGATACGGATCCCACCGGCCTTACAACGGCCTGATTCGATTCATTCCCGTATCCTAACAACCTTCGAACCTTCCAGAAGGCGTTCAGGATCCAGGTGATTGCCTATAAATATGACACCCCCAGATTCTCTCAGGTATGCGCTCACAGCCCGTGGCTCACTCTCACTCTCACTCTCACTCTCCTCCACTGCTCGTCGGTGCTCCCCTGGAGCTCCGATCGGTCACCCCTGGAGAGACTTTTCGAAGAGATTCCTCTCCTTATTTTCTGTTGATCATCGATCCCCACTGACTTGAGCGTCGGAGGGTCTTCTGTGGAGGGTCACCCCCAACGCCTCTCGCACGAGGATTTCTGTGCAGGTCTGCTCAGGAGAAAGTCCGGATCAGAAGATCGATCGTGTCTGAGTTGAAGGACAGATTCCGACGGCGACAAATTTATAAAATCAGAAAATAAGATATTAGGAAGAGACGGAGAAATCGAACGGCCGGTTGCAACTGGCCCATACCATGAAAGGACTGCTTGTCTGAAGGCATTAGCACCGCCCCCACCTTATCCAACATCCGTCCAATTCAACGACATTGCAGCCATCCGTCCACCAACCGGCCAGCTGCCGGGCATGGATGGGCTAATAGTAGTGTAGCTTCGGCCGCTAGCTCTAGTCCTCCGATCCGTGATTGTCCCCCAAATCGGAGACCCATCCCCCGACCACCCTCCCTGTTCCGCAGACAAACTGTTACACACCATCTACGCTGGCATCGCCGCGATCGCTCACCATACGACAAAATTGCCAACGCGTCTCCTCCACCTCGGCCCCCTATATATCGTTCCCGGTCTCGCCACTTCCTTCTCCTAACCCGACGACATGAAACAAGCCGCATGCATTAAAGAGTAGAACGGCGGCAGCAGCAGAAACAACAACTCTATACTTCGAACAGAAAAGCAAATCATTGACTTCGATTTCGTCACCGATTTCTCCGGCCGATTGCTCTTTCTAGATCTTCATAGAGGCCAGCTCCGGCCGGCTTATCCGCGATGGGGATCTGCACCTCGTGCGAGGCGACGGATGCGCCGGCGGCGGCGGCGACGGCGACCGTGAAGGTGGTGCTTCAGGATGGGAAGCTGGAGGAGTTCCCGCCGCCGGTGAAGGCAGCGCACGTGCTGGAGAAGGACCCGACGTGCTTCGTTTGCAACTCCGACGACATGGAGCTCGGCGGCTTCGTCCCCGCGGTCAGTGCCGACGAGGAGCTCCAGCCAGGGCAGCTCTACTTCCTCCTACCGCTCTCAATACGGAGGCGACCCCTCCACGCCGAGGAGATGGCCGCCCTCGCCGTCCGGGCCAGCGTTGCCCTCATGTCCGGCACCTCCTCCGCCTGCCGTTGCCAAAGAGACTCCGTGGCGCCCCTCGTGTTCCCGTCCAGGGGGAACAGGGTCGGCGCTGACTTTGGGGGAGGCGGAGGCGGCCAGGTGGCGGTGGCGGTGGCGGAGGGGGAGAGAAGGCGGCCGAGGAGTGCCGGTGGCAGGGGACGTAATTTTACTCCCAAGTTGAGTGGAATTGCGGAGTAGATTCTCCGTTCTCGCGAAGGCGACCGGAGCATTCCGTGTTTCCATTCAATGATGCTGATGAAGCGGGGAACGGCTACATTTAATTGACCGATAGATTAATTTTGGACGGCGTACATTTAGTTAAATTCTTAATAGTCGGATGGATGGAGAAGATTATTTCTCCTAACAAATATTGTTCCGTTGAGTCAGAGAGTGTGCGGCAGTAGCGTCGGTTGATCGGTCTATTCTTCTTGTCAGGAGAACAGTTAATAAATAATGCATAAAAATTAAGAAATCTGGGACACAAAACAATTTCTTCTATCATCATCATCGATTTTAAACCATACGTTCATCCGAATTGCGACCAGCGTATTAGACATTCTTTTTACGAAGTCAAAGAAAAAACAAATATATATAGGTCCCGAAGTTCCGAACCCCCGTTAGACGTACAAAAGAATGGAACCTTACAAGGAAATTTGGTCAAAAAAAAAAAAAAAAATCAATGTTCCCAGTTAATGCCAATGGTCTAACGGCTCTTCTAGAAGGACCTTGGCCTTGCATGTAGTTGTCGGACCCGGTATCAACCCGTTCAAGAGCTTGAGTTATTGGATTACTGGTTCAATTATCTGATTATCAATTGAATCATTGATTCATTATTTTAAAATAAAAAATATTTATATTAATAAAAATTAATTTTTAATAAAAAAATTAAGATTAACATGATAATAAAACTTGCGATCCAATTCGATTCGAACTGAGTTGATAAATTATTCTAGATCACTTAAACATTTAATTTTATATTAGAATTAGACCGACTCTACCTCCAAGTCTAGGTTCAACTAGTCCAACCGATTATAATAACTATGATCTTGCAAATGCAATTAACTTTATCTAGAGTTGGAATATATATATATATTGGAAGTGCCTCAGGGCGCCATGAGTGTGATATTAACATAGAAACCTAGAGACAAACCAAAATAAAAAAGCACAGACCATCATGATGTTTCTAGGAAATCTGTAATTAAGCTTGATACAAAGCACCCATGGTTTTAAAAATTGAATCAGATCAGCCGGCCAAATCAGTCTAATCAAAAATTAATCATCAGTGTGGTTTGATTTCATTATTAAAATTAATTTTTATATGATTAGATAAAAATAAGAAGAATCTATTGAATCGATCGAATTACGATGAACTGATTCAATCCAAATTTTTAGACTTTTGATTTTGATAAATAAAATTAAAATTATTTTTTTTAGATTCTTTATTTTTCATTTATATTATATTAATATTTTATTATTTTTATATTGTTGACGCCAAATCACCGGCCTCGAGCATCCGGTCGCCTCCTCCAGCGAGCTCCTCGCGCCTGCAAGTAAGTCCCGGGGGCCGGAGACTCCGGCGGGGATCCTCCGACGCTCAAGTCAGTGGTCTGGGCAACAGCCGTGAGCTTGAGGAAGCTCGAAAGAGAAAGAGAAAGAGAAGGCTCCAAAAAGATCCCTCGCTGTGAGCGTTTTAGGGTGTAATCAGTGTGTTACCTGGTCGAGGTCCCTCTTACCCTCTTTACCCATCGTGGCCCCGCCTCCTTCAGACGGTCATTAGTTTCTAGTCTTCAACATGCCACAAAGTACGGGTCATGGGACTGATCATGGGGCCACATTCGTCGTTAGCGGCACCAGGGGGGAGCACGTCCACCGCGCGCTAGCCGGGCGTGCTCGTGGTGATGTGGTCCACCATTCTCGATGGAAGTAGACCACGTAGCTTGAACGTGGGTGATTATCGCCGGGGGCCGACGCCGAGACTGACGCCGGGGTGAACACCGAAGCCGATGCCGAGACCAATGCCGGGGCTGACACCGAAGCCGACGCTTAGACTGGCTGCGACCGACGAGGAGGCCGAGGTGGGCCGTGGACGACACGAATGTCGAGATGGGCCATGGCTGACGCCGAGGTCAGGATGGGCCGTGGCCGACACAAATGTCAAGATGGGCCATGGCCGACATGGATGTCGAGATGGGCCATTACCGACGCCGAGGTCGCGATGGGCCGTGGCCGATACGGATGTCGAGATGGGCCGTTGTCGACGCTGAGGTCAGGATGGGCCGTGGCCGATACGGATGTCGAGATGGGCCGTGGCCGACACCGACACCGTGACCACTGACTGCGGACGACGAGGAGGTCGGGGCGGGCCATGGCCGACGCGAAGGTCGAGATGGGCCGCAACCGATACGGAAGTCGGGGTAAGCCATGTCAAGCCCAATTGCCAAGGAATTGGCTTGCGTGTTCTTTGATCCGATCGGCCATATCACCGGGGCCGGCTGAGAAGTGCCGGGGCCGGCCGGAAGGGGCTGGGGCCGCCTAGCTTGGACACGCCGGGGGCTGGCTATCTTGGACACGCCGGGCCGGCTAGGAGAGTGTCGGGCCGCTTGGGAGGTGCCAGGGCCGCCTAGCTTGGACACGCCGGGGGCCGGCTAGAAAAGTGCCGGGCCGCTTGGCTTGGACACACCGGGGGCCGGCTAGGAGAGTGCCGGGGCCGGCTGAGAGGTATTGGGGCCGCCTAGCTTGGACACACCGGGGCCCGGCTAGGAAGGTGCCAGGCCGCTTGGCTTGGACACGCCGGGGGCCGGCTAGGAGAGTGCCGGGGTTGGCTGGGAGGTGCCGATGCCGCCTAGCTTGGACACGCCGGGGCCCGGCTAGGAAGGTGCCGGGCCGCTTGGCTTGGACACGCCGGGGCCGGCTAGGAGAGTGTCGGGGCCGGCTGGGAGGTGCCGGTGCCGCCTAGCTTGGACACGCCGGGGCCTGGCTAGGAAGGTGCCGGGCCGCTTGGCTTGGACACGCCGGGGGTCAGCTAGGAGGGTGCCGGAGCCGGCTGAGAGGTGTCGGGGCCGCCTAGCTTGGACACGCCGGGGCCCGGCTAGGAAAGTGCCGGGCCGCCGAGCTTGGACACGCCGGGGGCTGGCTAGAAGAGTGTCGGGGCTGACTGAGAAGTGCCGGGTGTCAACTTTGGAGGCGTCGGCCATGGAGGTATCGACCATGGAGCTGTCGGCCTTGGAGGTGTCGGCCTTGAAGGTGTCGGCCTTGGAGCTCTCGGTCATGGAGCTGTCGGCCTTGGAGCTCTCGGCCTTGGAGTTGTCAGCCTTGGAGCTCTCGGCCATGGAGCGCCGTCCTTGGAGCTCTTGGCCTTGGAGCTGCCGGCCTTGGAGCTGTCGGTCTTGGAGCTCTCAGCTTTGGAGCTTAGAGCAATTGGGTGCGCGTGGCTTTGAGGCCATAAACGCTACCGTGGCCGAAGGGCCCTTTGGAGGCCAAAGGGGGTTCCGTCGATTTTCTTTCTTCATGGTTCTCTAACGATTGAATCAACCGCATCATATATTATTAAATTAAAAATTAATTATAATATTATTCGATTAGTTGAAATCAATTTATCTTATCAAACTGATTGACATACGACTTGTTTGGCTCAATTTTCAAAACATCGCAAGCACCAACAGATCATTCCCTTTGTTCCCTTTTCGTACCCTAGACTGATTCAAAATAGAAAAACAAAGAGAATACGCTGTTTCTTGTGGTCACCTCTTCTAATTTAGATAATCAGCAATAGAGGTGTGGAGGATTAACAAATTAATATTCATAGCATAGCCTGGCATGGCTAAGCGCCAGGCAGCATTGGTCCGTTTATTTCTACTACAAATTATTAATGTTGTTTTATTCATTTATATATATATATATATATATATATATATATATTATTACTTTATATTAGCATTTCCTTTGACGAAGTCAGCATGCATGTCTCCTACGCCGGTTGTGGCCTCTCATTCTAGTCGGCTGAACTTTTTGACTGGGCTTGTCAGATGCAAGACAATCCAAAAGCTTGTAATTTCTTGGATGAAGACGACGTAGTCATCATAAAATAAAGCCTTCGATTATTTATCACTGGCTAGAAGCCTTTTGATTTCAGCTAGGAAAACAACTTAAGCCTTCGCTCGAGGAGACAAAGCGCTCTCTCTCTCTCTCTCTCCCTCTCTCTCTCTCTCTCTTTATATATATATATATATATATATATATATATATGGTTGAAAAAGTTTATATAAAAATAAAATAAAAAGGAGGCCATGCGAACATTACTTGGTTTAATGCTCGCTGGAGCAAGCGTTGACGTGAGCAAAACGCCAGCTAGTGTTTTACGTTCATGAACGTTGAGATAGCGTTTGCTCGCCAACGTTCATAAACGGTTTAAATAATTTAATTTTTAAGTCATTTTTAACTTGAGCTAATGGTATCAGGTCTTTAAGGCCATTATGGACCGTTGAAGCTTTTATAGGCTGTAAATAGACTCAAAGATTAAGAATAAAATTATTTTGAGTAGCCTTACCTATAATTATTTCATCTTATTTTATTTTTATTTTTTATTGATTTTTTTTGGGCATCTAAAGGTAATCATTGGGTTGCACCTCCACGCGATCAGGTCGAGCAGGTCATGTACCTTGGACATCGCCAATAACCTGCATAAAAATTTAATCTTTAGGGTAGTGTCTAACATGCCTCGGTCCTGGCTTAGATTCATATATTATTTTATTTTTACTTTATTTTTGTATTTAAATTTTTATATTATATTTCTAGCAATTTCTAGAAAAGGATTTTTTGCCAAGATAAAACTATTTTCCAACCGCTAAGGATCAGATTTTTCTTTTCTATAAATTGCTAGATTATTTTAATTATAAGTTATTAAAAAAATTTATTCTTTTAAGTATGCATATTTGTATGAATATATAATGTACATTTATAGATATATACATATGTATACTAGACAGACATATATACCTGTATCGACACATATATTCATAGATATATATTGAAGCAAAAGAATCCTTATGTAATCATATATATGAATGTATTATTCATGTGGAGACGTGTAGGTAGATACATGCATAATTATTTTTTTAGTGCATGCTATATATATATATATATATATATATATATATTAATAGTACCACTTGCCTAGCAATGACAAATAAGCTCCTCTCAACTCACCAGTTGCTATACATTCTAACCATGAATTTTGGGTCAAAAATGTTGCTAATGACTCCAAAGCATCGGGAATCTCTTTGGATTGAAGAACATCTTGTTTCATTCCATTCCAGGTCAGGAGATACATTTTTGGAATCCTTCTTTTGGTGAATGTTGTTCACCCATGACTGCACAAAGTTTAGATATTTAAGTCGATCATGTGACTTTTCTTTAGGTATAACATTGTTGCTTTCTACAATAATTCATTGAATATCTGATTCTATCTTGTTCATTAAATGAGACCAATCTTACTGTTGCCAAAATTAGATCCCTTGTTGCAAGGTCTAATAGAGCATATCCAATGGTATTTATGTTTGTATCATTGAAATTTAGACATCTAGGCTATGAAGCGTTTTAGTCATGCTTCAATGCAATACAGTTTAGAAAAGCATATATAGCTTTCCTGTCTTTTCAAATTTAAGACAATGGTTTAAGATCTGAAAAGAGAAAAAAAAAAGAAAAGAAAAAAGTGCAGGTATCTTTTTAACGCTTGTCTTGAGTTTTGTAAGTGAACCTAAAAAATTTTTATTGGCATAAAATTTGGATGGTAGTAGTATGTATGCTTCTGTCAATAAAATATAGTCTTGCTTTATAAATCACTTACCATACAGCTACAAAACTTAAGAATTTCTATGATATACACATGTATATATATGTGTTATATATATTATATGTGCATACATACATGCATGCACTTGTGCACATGATATATGTGTGCTTGTAAGTAGATGCATTTTCATATCATTTCATTATTTTACTTTCAAGTGCAGCTATTAGCATATAACTGCATTCTTATATAAATGCAAAAATCTTCTTATTCCAGATAAGTGTTTTCTATTATAATGGCTATTAAGAGATTATACCATGTTTTATCTTGTTTCAGTTTAGAAGTTGTGATCTCCTTTAGTTATATTTTTTTGTATGGCTTTATCTGAATATCAAGCATTGCCAAGCCATATACGGCTTCGTCATAAGTCTATAAGACAAATATAAAAAAAATGATGTCATTTCCTTGAAATTTATCAAATCCAAGAAGAAATTGGCAAAACAATTAACCAAGGAGTTATCTAGGAGTGGAGTCCTAGATTCATCGAGGGGGATAGGGCTTAAGCCCATTATTTGGTCACCAGCAGTGGATACCCAACCTCTATAATTGGAGATCCCATGAATGAGGTTCAATGTGGTAGAAACGAATCTGATTGAGTGATCATGTTAGAGCACAAATTTTTAAAAAAAATTTCATCCCATCCGTATGATGAGTGCTCTTGTAAAGTGACAAAGTAAATTTGTGTAAGGTTGAGTCATACTCTTAATGGATCCGAGGTATATGAGAATCGTCATATTAGGCCGTGACTAAAGGTTTGGGCTAACCTTAAAGAATTCTCATGAAAAATCAAGGTACTAAACGCAAGGCCTTTAATATGCGCTGACCGTGTAAACTCAATTGATCCATACTATGTGTGTGATTAGTAGAAGCTTGAGTCAAGGACTTAGTTCAAGGTCTAATCCACTATGGTTCCTTCAGGTGTATACAATCAATACTAAGTGAGATTCAAGTCCATAGGATACCTCACCCATTGCGCAGTATAAGATGCCCTAATTTTTTTTATTTTAATTTTTACTTTTGCAGGGGATTGTTGAAAAAAGTTTGTATAAAAATAAATAAAAAAGGGCCCACGCGAACATTAAATACTTGCATGGGACCTGGGCTCAATGCTCACTGGCAGTGTTGACGTGAGTTCGTGAATGTTGGGCCAACGTTTATGAATGCCAGAAATAGCTTAAATAATTTAATTTTTAAGCCATTTTTAACATACTTTAGGGCTAATGGCTATCAGGCCTTTAAAGCCATTATGGGCTGAGCCATTGGAGCTTTTATAGGCTAAGCCTATAAATAGGCTTAAGGATTCAGATTGAGGAATAAAATTGTTTTGAGCTTATCAATAATTATTTCATCTTATTTTATTTCTATTTTTTATTGATCTTTTCTTTTTGAGCTTATCAATAATTATTTCATCTTATTTTATTTCTATTTTTATTAATCTTTTCTTGGGCATCTAAAGGTAATCATTGGGTTGCATATCCACGCGTACTCGTGGTAGGAGGATCGGGTCGAGTCGGGTCATTGTACCTTGAGGACAGATCGCCAATAATCTGCACTAAGGGGTAAAAATCTGATCCTTAGGGCAGTGTCTAACACACCTCGATCCTAGCTTAGATTCATATATTCTTTTATTTTTTACTTTATTTATGTATTTAAATTTTTATATTATATTTTTAGTAATTTCTAGAAAAGAATTTTTTTACCAACACTACAAGGGAAAAAAATATTGCGACGCTCAAATGCATCGCAATTGCGTTGCTAAACATGCTATTGCGACGCAATGCGACGAATGACGACGTCGCAGATGTTCGTCGCAATCTAAATTTGTCGCAATTTCATCGCAATATTGCGACTCTCTGCGATGCAACAATGAATCGCAATATTGCGACGCATCCAGATGTGTCGCTAAATTTAAAACTAATTTTTAATATTTTAAAATTATTATTAAATATTGCGACACATTTAATTGCGTCGCAATATTGCGACGCATTTAGTTGCATCGCAATATTTAATAATAATATTTTAGATATAATAGCGACGCAATTTGAGTCGCTAATGCGTCGCTAAGAAAATTATTTTTAAAATATTACGACGCAAGGTCATTGCATTGCAATATTTAATAATAATATTTTAGAGATAATAGCGATGCAATTTGAGTCGCTAATGCGTCGCTATTAATTTTTTTTTAAATTATTGCGATGCCAGGTCATTGCATCGTAATATTTAATAATAATATTTTAAAAATATTAGCGATGCAATTTCAATCGCTAATGTATCGCTAATTAAATTTTTTTAAAAAAATAAAATATTAAAAATTAAAGCGGTTAATACAATTTCGTTACATTTAAATATTGATAGAAACATTCTTCACTCATATTGATCCAAACAATAATTATTCAATTTCCAAAAACAATTCATATATTAAAATTTAAAGTTTTCATGTACAACATATAAAAAGAAAAAAAATACATCAAGAATCTGAGCTATCACGTGGAGGCTGGAGACCCTGCGACAAATGGCTAACCATATCCTGCAAATGATGCATCTGATCTCGCACATCTGCAAGCTCCTGATCCTGGCCTCGCATACGCTACTCGAACTCGTGCTCGACCTCCTGCCGAACCTCCTGATGAACATCCTGCCGAACCTCCTCTGCAATAGATCTCCGAATGTCATCTAAACGCTCGGCAGGAATATCACCAGAAAATCGCGAGCTGAAGGCCTGATGGGGAAAATATGAGGAAGCTCTAGTGCCCAGACCATAGACCCTGCGGTCTCGCAGCTGGGCACCAACAGCCTCCAAAAACACACGCCGACTCTCCTGCTGAGAGTTCGACGGGCGTCTCCCCATCAGTGGAGTCGACCTGCGATGCCTGGGAGCGAAGCTCCTCGACTTGTGTCTTTGAATTATAAAATCAACAATAAATGAGTTAATAAATTTCTCGAAATAAAATTTTAGAAATTAAACAGATACTACATAAAGCTAATTTCTTACCGCAACCTCCCGTGATCGCGTGTCGACCCAGGAACCGTCCCTCCTGGTGTGTGAGTCGTCCTGAATAGATGAAACTCACCAGGATCTCCGCCCTCCTGCTCAGACTATAACAATAAAAAAATTAATATTAATATAAATATTTATAAATAACTAAATGATTAATTAAATTATTTATGTTTTCTTACCATACGGCGTCTGTGCTCCTGAATCGAAATAGAGCCCGAAGTATGGCGGGAGAGACCCGTGCCAAGATCGCCCTTCTCGGATCGGCGGTTTGTGCTGCTGATGCGGACCTCTTGCGCCAGCCATCGGACTGCCAGGCCTGCTGCCACTCGTGCCAAATACCCTCTGACACATGCGCAGGACGCTGACCCGATGACCTCCAACGATGAAGCATGTCGGAGTATCGGCGTCCTGTAAGAGCCTCCCATGCTGCCATAATGGCATCATGGCTGGCAGGATCCCACGTAAACTTTTTCTGCATTAAAATAAACAGTTAGTTTCAGAATTTATTAAGATTAAGAAATTTTATATCAGTGATAAATTATATTTAATAAGTTTACCTAAAACTCAGAAAAATAAAACTCCCTCATGGCTGGAGATACGTGGTGCCAATCGTAGCCACTGGGATCTGCATGCCTCTGAAATACGGCGCTGATGTGGCTGGATACATGATGCTGCTCAAAAAATCTGTTAAAAAATGCATGTTTATAAGTAATTGACTTAAAAACATAAACATATATTTTTAATTAGTATATACTTATAGCCCATGAGCATCAAGTCGAAGTACGATGCGGCCGATGGTGGAAGAACTCTCGGAGGTATGCGCGATCGGCTGGATGGTAATACCAATGCAGGATCACCGCCGACTGCTGGAGAGATCGAAGGCTGTGTGATGTGTGGAGATCCGAACTCTCTATCTCCAAAGCTCATGTGATCTGATGCAGCAGGGCTACGTCCCTGCTCACTCCGTATCATCGGTAGATCTACCTCTGCCCGTCATACTGAAAATACTAATTTATGCAATTAAATTACGATTAATGATTGACTATGTAAAAATTTAACACTTATAAAATAAAGTTGAATTTAAAAAAACCTCTATGTTTAATCGGTGTCATTTGTTTCGTGAAATGTTGGTTCAACATCTGATGCCGTATCGGACTGCGATTCAGTTTCATTATCATTGGAAGGAAACCGAACATTTGCATCCGCAATTTCTTGGACATCACCATTTGGATCTCTAAGTGATGTTTCAGGAGCCCTGTGTCGTCCTCAATTGCATGCATTTCCATCTTATCCTCTTGAAATGCAGGGCACTCGGCTGATTGACTTGATGAACTCTCCTCTAATAAGATTGTTGAACATGGGACGATTTTAGAAATAGCCCACCAATCTCGCTTGTCGTTGCGCAAACTTGGATATCCGCAGTAAAACACTTGCTGAGCTTGGGATGCAAGGATGAATGGGTCATATTTCTGCAATCTTCATCGATGGTTCACTTGAACCAAATTGTAGTCGTTATGAACCCTTTTGCCCACAGGAACGTCGGATCGAACCAATCACAACGAAACAATACAGTTCGTTTCATAGGCCAACCAGAATATTCAACTTCAACCACCTCTACTAACTTTCGTAATAATCCTGCATATTTGCTCCAACACTTTCTCCTTTAACACACACGCCCCAATTCTGCATGCCTCTTGAAGCTGCTAATCGTTCAATCTGAAATTTGTACCCATTAACAAAATAGCCAGTAGAGGTTGTTACGGTCTTCAATGGCCATTGCGATAGACATTTAATGAAAATATTGTCGGTTGGGGACCATGGACCGTTTACCTATAAATTAATAAGCTATTCACAACCAATTTGAAAAATTAAAGCCATTATTGAAATTGATTGAGTGATACTACTCACAAATTCATAAAACCAGTAAGCGAACTCCGTTTCTAACTTCTGCCAATTGCAACTTGACTGATGTCGGGATTCATCTGTCGTTGTCTATCATAATACATCCTTATGGGATGATAAGGATTAAAACTTATGTTAGCAATTAAATATTATGTATATTGTAATTTAAATTAGAAATTCCAATAAGCATTGAAGTATACACTTACTCAATATATGGATTGACTTCTCTACAGTTCATTAGGATATAATAATGTGCTGCATTATACTCCATATCGCTAAGATTTCTTGACTTCTGCCCCCCAAATGAATGGCCGATACCTTTAAAAATTGATATTCTACTGTCATTAGGTTCTCCTTCGTCCACACATACGTCATCGTTACGACCAAGATTTCGGCTCCTCGTGTGGACGTGACCCTCAAAGTAATGCGAGGCAAAAGCTGAAACTTCTTCGACCAAGTGTGCATTGCATATAGAACCTTCAACCCTTGCCTTATTACGCACATTATTTTTTAACTTCTTAAGGTACCTATATGTAAAGTTGAGACAAAAAATTAACCAATTTCTCACAATGAAATAATATTTGAAATGTCAACATGTCTTAATGATGTATATATTTACCTCTCGAAAGGATACATCCAGCGATACTGCACGGGACCAGCTATGCTCGCTTCGTATGGCAAGTGAACCGGTAAATGCTCCATTGAGTCAAAAAAACTGGGAGGAAATATTCGCTCCAGCTTGCATAAAATAATTGAAATTTCCTCCTCAAGCCTTGCCATGGATGCAGAAGTAATGACTGTGGCAGACAACTCCTTGAAGAACAAGCTGAGCTCTGTCAATGCCTTCCAGACATGTTGCGAAAGCAACTCACGAAAAGCTATAGGCAATAATCGTTGCATGAAAACATGACAGTCGTGACTCTTCATGCCGAACAACTTGAGCTTATGCATGTCCACACACCTACCGATATTTGAAGCATAACCATCTGAAATTTTAACCCTCTAAGCCAGTTACATAAAACTTCTCGTGAATTTCTGTCAAGAGTGTAACAGGCTTTAGGATAGGTCCCGTCGGCACTCCTCCTCAAATCACCTCTTCTGCAATACTGATTAAGTTCTTCTCTTGACTTTGCAGTGTCTTTTGTTTTTCTCGGGATGTTTAGCACCGTGTTGAATATGTTATCAAAATTTTTCTCGATATGCATAACATCCAAGTTGTGCCGGATGAGATTTGTGCTCCAATAAGGCAAATCCCAAAATATACTCCGCTTCTTCCAGTTATGTTCTTTACATATACGGCCATTTATTCTATCTGCATCTGGTTCCCAAGCATACCTCAACCCCAAATACTCTATAGTATCAAATATATCCGTGCCGGACCTAACCGGTTCGGCGAATTTTGTGACTGCTTTGTTCTTCCGGAAGGCGATCAAGTTACGCCTGTAAGGATGATTTGGGGGCAAGAACTTCCTATGATTATCAAACCATGACTGCTTACCACTCTTCTGCAATGTAAATGCATCCGAATCATACATGCAATGAGGGCATGCCAGACGTCCAGCAGTGCTCCAACCAGACAACATTGCATATGCCGGGAAGTCACTTATTGTCCACATCAAAGCAACTCTCATGATGAAATTCTGTTTCATAGAAATGTCGTAGGCTACGACTCCTGTTTCCCACAACATTTTCAATTCGGCCACCAACGGTTGCAAGAAGACATCAATCTTTTCCTTTGGATTTGATGGTCCTGGAACCAAAACTGTCAAAAACATTGCAGTATCTTTCATGCACTTCCATGGAGGAAGGTTATATACAGTCAGTATCACAGGCCAACATGAATACTGTTGCCCTGCTTGACCGAATGGTTGGAAGCCATCGGTACAAAGACCTAATCTCACATTCCTTATATCTTCAGCGAAATCAGGATGATTTTCATTGAAATGCTTCCAAGCTTTTGAATCTGATGGATGCCGCATTTCATCCTCTTTAGATTCATGTTCGGCATGCCATCTCATATCAGCAGCTGTAGCCTCAGATCTGTATAATCTCTGCAGGCGTGGAGTAAGAGGAAAGTAATGCATCCTCTTGTAAGGAACACTTTTCCTCCTACTTGTACTAGCTCCTCCTTCGCCGTTTTTGTACCTCGATTGCCCACAAATCTTACACCATCTCAGCTCCGAGTCTTCACCCCAATATATCATACAATTGTTCAAGCAACAATCGATCTTATTAACCAGGAGCCCAAGCCCACGCAACAACTTCTTCGTTGAGTAAAAACTGTCTGCTACAACATTATCATTTGGCAAAATTTCCTTGATTAACCCAGCTACAGAATTAAACGCCTTTTCTGATAATCGATGTTCTGCCTTAATATTCAACAACGAGCAGCCGTAGACAACTGGGAATGACCCTCACAACCAGGATACAATTCTTGATTTGCAGCACGCAACATATCATAAAATTGCTGTGCATCTGGATTTGGTTCTTCCATAAATGTATTCTGATTGAATTCATTACCCGATGCATTCATCACCATTTCTTCATATGTGTTTAATTCACAAATGGTTCATCAACGGGAATTGACACTTGTTGGCTTGTAACAACTGCTGGAATTTCCTCTGGTTCACCATGACAGTACCAAACATCGTAATCAGGAACAAACCCCTTTTTACACAATGCACCTTAACAGTTTCAACATCTCTGTAGGCTTTATTCTGACACCTGTGATAGTTGCATGGGCACCTAATCCTAGGCCCATCCATCCATTCAGGTTGGCTACATGCAAATGCGATAAATTCTTCCAATCCATTCAGAAAATCTGGATTAAGCAAGCCATCTTTTATCCTTGCATACATCCACGAGCGAGCCCGCTCATTTTTGACCGACTTATACAATTTCTGGTAAACCATTAAAGGAAACCACATTATAAAACTATATTAGCATTACTAAATATATAGTAAATTATTTCTTTTACACAACTAAGGTTAATAACAACCATTTAAATAATTTATAACTAAACCAATTTTTTTTAGACAACTAAGGTCCCTACCTTGCAAGGCCGGGCCACGGCTACGATCCTTGGCGTGCTAGCAAGGACCGAGGCACAGGTTCATGCCAGGCTAATGCTAGGGCTTGAGTTCGGGTCGGGCCGTAAGGCGGTCCGTTTAATCATGAGACTTCACAAGCATTCAAGTGTCCTAAATTAATTCCACCTTCACTCCATGTCTAAAAGGTAAGGCCCTATCCCATTCAAGAATATTTTTTATGATATGTTATTCTGCTATTAATTATCATCGATCGGTTACGTTGAAATTTCAGCAGCATTTCCCCATATGTTCTCCTAAATGTGTGGCATATATGCCACACTAGGAGAACGTATGAGCAAATACAAACCGCAATCTCACCCAACGATGATTAATAGCAGACTAACATATCGCAAAAAATATTCTCAAACTGTCCACCAGGACAATTTGAGAATTTGCAAGACTAAGTCTTACAAATTCTCAAACGGGTCTAAAGGTTATAGTGCTGTGATTAATAATATGGAAATCCAAAGACAATCGAACTTATGCTTGTTATTCTTAACTTCTTGTCAATTATACATATATAGGAATAGTGTTCTATATATATAGTCACTGACTTCTTAAGATTATTATGTCGAATATATGTTTGTGAAGACTAAAATATAAATCATTGAAACTACTAATTTGTTGCTGAAAATTAAATAATAATACAATAAGACTTTCTATCTAGCATTACATAATTTAATGCATCATTCAATTTGAAGCAGAATGTAAATAATCAAGGCATAACAATTGTAAATAACTACAAATGCACAAATATTATTGCATAAACAACTATAAAGAAATGAAAAGCTACGACTGCAATTTTGAAATTAGCTAATCTAAAGAGTTATGGTTAATGAGCTAAATTAGTTGACCTAAATAGCTAAGCTAATTCAGCTCGACCTATCTAAAGAGTTTTGATTGATGATCTAAAGAGACAAGGTTGATGGTCTAAAATCAGCTTACTTAAGAACTTAAAACTGATAAACTAAATTAATTGACCTAAATAGCTACGATTTATAAGTTTAATCAGTTGATTTAAAAAGAGTAATGATTGATGAGCTAAATCAGTCTATCCAAAGAGCTACGACTAATGACATAAATTAATTAATTTATAACTAATCTAATAAAAAAATTAGATTAGTAGTCACATTTTTTAAAAAATTAAGTTGCCCATGTTTTAAAAATATATTATATTTTTTATATTTGTCATCAAATTATTTAAAAATATTTTTAAAAATAATAAAATATGATAGAATCTAATTTTTTGTGTTAATTTTTTTTCAAGAGTGTTAATTTTTTTTTATTGAAGGGGCCGTGGGGTGGGGAAAACCCCCTAGCTGTTACTTTTTTTTAAAAAAAATTAAGTTGCCCATGTTTTAAAAATATATTTTATATTTTTATATTTGTCATCAAATTATTTGAAAATATTTTTAAAAATAATAAAATATGATAGAATCTAATTTTTTTGTGTTAAACATTTTTTCAAGAGTGTTAATTTTTTTTTTATTGAAGGGGCCGGGGTGTGGGGAAAACCCCCTAGCTGTTACTTTTTTAAAAAAAAAATTAAGTTGCCCATGTTTTAAAAATATATTTATATTTTTTATATTATCATCATATTATTTGAAAATAATTTTAAAAATAATAAAATATGATAGAATCTAATTTTTTTGTTAATTTTTTTTGAGTGTTAATTTTTTTTAATTGAAGGGGCCGGGGGTGGGAAAAAGCCTCCTAGCTGATTTTTTTATTTTTTTTGGCCTTGCAACGGTGGCTAGGCCACGGCCGGCGTGGCCGAAGAAGACGAACCGAAGGGGGGGGGTGGGGTTTAAGGGGTGGGGAAACCCCCCCCCCCCCTAACTGGTTTTTTTTTGGTGGCCCGGCCACCGTGGCCAGGCCACGGCCGGCCACGCAGTGGCCGTGGCCAGAGAAGACGACCATGGCTGTGGCCATGGCCGTAGAAGACGAAGGGAGGATGGGGAAAACCCCCCCAAACTTTAAATTTTTTTTTGGTGGCCTGGCCATGGCAGGGGCCGTGGCCGGAGAAGACGAAGGGGGGTGGGGAAAACCCCCCCAAACTGTAATTTTTTTTTGGTGGCCTGGCCACCGTGGCCAGGCCACGACCGGCCACGGCAGCGGCCGTGGCCGGAGAAGAAGACGAAGGGGGGGTGGGAAACCCCCCCCCCCAAACTGTAAATTTTTTTTATTTGGTGGCCTGGCCACGGCAGCGGCCGTGGCCGGAGAGACTGCCACAGACGTGGCCGTGGCCGGACCCTATTTTTAAAAAAAAAATAGAAGGAGGATGGGCTTACCTCGGTCGCGAGGGAACGCCACCGGAGTGGGGGGAGCTTCCGCCGGGGTAGAGGACGGGGGCAGCCGGAGGAGCGGAGGGACGGTGGCGGCTAGGGTAGGAATAGGAAGAAGAAAAGAAGGGAAGGGGGGCCGGCCCGACCAAGCCTTAAATAGGGGTGATTAGCGATGCAATATATGCTTCGCTAATCACTCGTTATTTATTATTATTATTATTATGGATTAGCGATGCAACAATGCGTCGCTAATCCATCGCTACTTTGGCTTTTTTATTATTTTATGCAAAACTTAGCGATGCAATAATTGCGTCGCTAATGAATCGTTAACTTGGCGCCAATGTCTTGTGGAAAAATAATTTTTATTTTCTAGGAAATTGCATCGCAAATGCGTCGCAATATTTTTTAAATATTTTTAACTGATACAATTTATATTTTCTAAAAATAATTGCAACGCAAATATTGCGTCGCAATATTTTTTTAAAATTTTTTAATTACATTTATTTTTCTCAAAAAATATTGCGATGCAATACATGCATCGCAATATTAAAAATTATTTTCTCCAAAAAAATTAATTTTATTTTCTAGGAAACTGAGTCGCTAATGCATCGCAATATTTTTTTAATAATTATAACTGATAAAAATTATATTTTCTGAAAATAATTGCGACGCATATATTGCATCGCAATATTTTTTTAATTTTTTTATTACATTTATTTTTCTTAAAAACATTGCGACGCAATAAATGCGTTGCAATATTAAAAATTATTTTCTTCAAAAAAATAATTTTCATTTTCTAAGAAACTGTGTCGCAAATGCTCGTAATATTTTTTAAATATTTATAACTGATAAAAATTATATTTTTTGAAAATAATTGCGATGCATATATTGTGTCGCAATATTTTTTTTTTAATTTTTTATTACATTTATTTTTCTTAAAAATATTGTGACGCAATAAATGCGTTGCAATATTAAAAATTATTTTCTCAGAAAAATTATTTTTATTTTCTTAGAAATTACGTTGCAAACGCGTCGCAATTTTTTTTAAATTTTTTAATTACATTTATTTTTCTAAAAAACATTGCGATGCAAAAATGCATCGCAATATTAAAAATTGTGTTCTTCGAAAAAATTATTTTTTAGGAAATTGTGTCGCTAATGCATCCGCAATATTTTTTTAATAAGTATAAATGATAAAAATTATATTTTCTGAAAATAATTGCGGCGCACATATTGTGTTGCAATGTTTTTTTAAATTTTTTAATTACTATTATTTTTTAAAAATATTGCAATGCAATAAATGTATCGCAATATTAAAATTATTTTATCTGGAAAAATTATTTTTATTTTTTAGAAAATTGCATCGACCGATCGGACCGATCTCCAATGATTCGACGGTTGCGATCGATCCAAGCCTTGATCCCGATCGGCCACGACCGATCCCGGACTGTGTCGATTGGTCCGAGATCGGTGACGATTCGACGGTTGCGATCGATCCAAGCCCTGATCGATCCTGGTCGGCAATGAACGATCTCAGACCGTTGCGATCGATCCGATCAGCGACGATCCGACGGTTGCGATCGATCCAAGCCATGATCCCGATCGGCCATGACTGATCCCGGACCGTTGCGATCAGTCCGAGATCGCTGACAATTCGACGGTTGCGATCGATCCAAGCCCTGATCGATCCCGATCGGCGATGAATGATCTCCGACTGTCGCGATCGATCCGATCGGCAACGATCCGACGGTTGCGATCGATCCAAGCCGTGATCCCGATCGGCCACGACCGATCTCGAACCGTTGCAATTGGTCCGAGATCACCGACGATCCGACGGTTGCGATCGATCCAAGCCGTGATCCCGATTGGCCACGACCAATCCCGGACCTTTGCGATCGGTCCGAGATCGCTAACAATTCGACGGTTGTGATCGATCCAAGCCCTGATCCATCCCGGTCGGCGATGAACGATCTTGAACCATCACGATCGATCCGATCTCCAACGATCCGACGGTTGTGATCGATCCAAGCCGTGATCCCGATCTTTCTCGACCGATCTCGGACCGTGGCGATCGAACCGATCGGCGATGATCCGACGGTTGCCATCAATCCAAGCTGTGATCCCGATCGGCCACGACCGATCCCGGACCTTTGCGATCGGTCCGAGATCGCCGACGATCCAACGGTTGCAATCGATCCAAGCCCTGATCGATCCCGATCGGCGATGAACGATCTCCGACAATCATGATCGATCCGATCGGCGACGATCCGATGGTTGCGATCGATCCAAGCCGTGATCCCGATCCTGCACAACGGATCCCGGACCGTTGCGATCGGTCCGAGATCGCTGACGATCCGACGGTTGTGATTGATCCAAGCCCTGATCGATTCTGGTCGGCGATGAACGATCTCGGACCATCGCGATCGATCCGATCGGCAATGATCTGACGGTTGCGATCGATCCAAGCCGTGATCCCGATCGACCACGACCGATCCCAGATCGTTGCAATCGGTCTGAGATCGACGGCGATCCGACGGTTGTGATCGATCCAAGCCATGATCCCGATCAGCCATGACCGATCTCGGACTATGGCAATCGGTTCGATCACCGATGATCCGACGGTTGCGATCGATCCAAGCCATGATCCCGATCGGCCACGACCGATCTCGGACCGTGGCGATCGGCGACGATTCGACGGTTGCGATCGATCCAAGTCCTGATCCCAATCGATCACGACCGATCTCGGACCGTGGTGATCGGTCGATCGCCGATGATCCGACGGTTGCGATCGATTCAAGCCGTGATCCCGATCGGCCACGACCGAGATCGGACCGTGGCGATCGGTCCAATCGGCGACGATCCGATGGTTGCGATCAATCCAAGCTGTGATCTCGATCTTCCATGACCGATCTCAGACCGCGGCGATCGGACCGATCAGCGACGATCCAACGGTTGCCATCGATCCAAGCCGTGATCCCGATCGGCCAGGACCGATCTCGAACCTTTGCAATCGGTTCAAGATCGCCGACGATCCGATGGTTGCGATCGATCCAAGCCCTGATCTATCCCGATCAGCCACGACCGATCTCGGACCGCGACGATCAGTTCGATCAGCGACAATCCGACGATTACGATCGATCCAAGCCGCGATCCCGATCGTCCACGACCGATCTTGGACCATGGCGATTGGACCGATCGGCGACGATCCGACGATTGCCATCGATCCAAGTCGTGATTCCGATCTTCCAGGACCGATCTCAGACCGCGGCGATCGGACCGATCGGCGACGATCCAACGGTTGCCATCGATCCAAGCCGTGATCCCGATCGGCTAGGACCGATCCCGGACCTTTGCGATCGGTCCGAGATCGCGACGATCCGACGATTGCGATCGATCCAAGCCCTGATCTATTCCGATCGGCCACGATCGATCTCGGACCGCAGCGATCGGTCGGATCGGCGACGATCGATGGTTGCGATCGATCCAAGCTGCGATCCCGATCGGTCATGACCAATCTCGGACCGTGGCGATCGGTCCGATCGCCGACGATCCGACGGTTGCGATCGATATCCAAGCCCTGATCCATCCCGATCGGCCACGAGCGATCTCGGACCGTTGCGATCGGTCCGATCGGCGATGATCCGACGGTTGCGATCGATTGAAGCCATGATCGATCCTGGTCGGCGACGACCGATCTCGGACCGTCGCGATCGATCCGATCGGCGACGACCTGACAGTTGAGATCGATCGAAGCCATGATCGATCCCGATCGGCGATGATCAGGATCAGACTGTTGCGATCGATCCGTTCGGCGTCGCAATATTTTTATTTCATAATTCTTTTTAATATTTTTATAAAATTTATTTTTAAAAAAACATTACGATGCAATACTTGCGTCACTAAATAAAAAATTATTTTTATTAATTTACTATTTTATTACGTCGTTATTTAACATAATTAATTTTTTTAAAAACATTACGATGCAAAGGCTTGTGTCGCAATTTTTTAATTTGATAATTATATTATATAAAAATTAATTTTATTTAAAATAATTGTGACGCAACAACTGCGTCACAATTTTAAAACATAATTTTCCTAATTTTCAGGTTTATTGTGTCGCTAATGCGTCGCTATTTAACATAATTAATTTTTTTAAAATTTTTGTGACGCACTGAGTTGCATCGCAATTATTTTTCTCATATTTATACTTTATTAAAATTAATTTTATTTAAAATAATTGCGATGCAATTAATGCGTCGCTAAATTAAAAATATTTTTTCTAATTTTTTGGTTTATTGCGTCGCTAATGAGTCGCTATTTATAATTAATTTTTTAAAAACATTGCGATGCATTGAGTTGCATCGCAATATTTTTTTCTTATATTTATATTTTATAAAAATTAATTTTATTTAAATTATTTGCGACGCAATTGTTGCGTCGCTAATTAAAAATAATTTTTCTAATTTTTTGATTTATTGCGTCGCTAATACGTCGCTATTTAACATATTTAATTTTTTTAAAAACATTGCGACGCACTGAGTTGCGTCGCAATATTTTTTTCCATATTTATATTTTATAAAAAATTAATTTAAAAATATTGCGACGAATTATTTGTGTCGCTAAATAAAAAAATTAATTCTTTTTTATTTTCTGGTTTATTGAGTCACTAATTGCGTCGTAATGTTTTGTTGTCATGGAGGCGTCGCAAAGTGGTCGCAATTTAGCGACACAATGATGTATCGCTAAATTTATGTCATTATTTTAATATTTTCTTGTAATGCAAGATTAAAACTATTTTTTATATATATATATATATATATATATCGAGCTGCTATAAAGTCGTGGTTGTTGTCGCACGGCTGCTTGTATTATTAAAATGGAACGGAACAGCCAAGTTCCTGGAATCCCATCTCCTTGACCGGTAGAACATCGACGTTACGTTGGATCTCCGATATATGATCTAAAAGAACGACATTTCTTAAGCCTTTTCCTGGGAGCGGAGACAGCAGAGGCGAATTCGCGCTGCTTTGAAAATTAAAAAGCATGCAAGGTGTTTGTTTATCTGGAATGGAAGATCAGCGAAAGGTTAGCAATGAAATTACAGAGTGCTCCAAGTTTCTGAACGCTCCAAAAATATATTCAAGTTTTTCAGCAATACGATGAGGCACATTTTCCAAGTCTCGATCTACTTAAATTCCACATGTACATGATGGCCTAATTCTACTGTTACAGTGGTTCTTGTTAAAAATTAAATCTAAATCTTTGATAAAAATCATCACTAAAAAATTCAAAAATTATTAATGTTCAATCATCAAGAATCAATAAACAATAAACGAAAGTGTACATGAATCCATAGTTTAATTGCTTTGCGATTGGCCTTTCATATCAGTACGTTCTTCCAGATAACCTTTTATAATTTTCTCTTACATTTACTTTCTAATGATGAAACTCAGAGAAGAAAGTGGTACTTACGATCCGAAGACCATAACCACTATATATAAATAACTTTACTATTATCTTTTGGTATTTCTATTTTAGCCCATCATAAAAATAAAAATTATCATTTAGGTCTCTACACATTAAAGGTCCATACCCTATCGGATACATTAAATTATTCTGCCCTACCCCGGCCTTGGATTGGATGCTCCGGTCTGCCCCTATGGCCTTCCAGTATCCGATGCGCCTTGGTCACGCGGTTGGACCTGCGTCCATATCGCATATTTTTTTTAATGCTTCTTGCAATATCCCAATGTTTCATGCGCATTTGTTATCCCCACAGTTTCTGTAACTCCATGAGAGCATGAGGGGAAGGTATTTATGTGGAACTTTTGAGAACGCCCATGCGATGGGGAGGTTTTTTTTTTTGTTGAGCTTTGATTTTTCTATGCAAACTATTCCAAGCCCACCCCACTAGCCCAGTCAATTTCGTTAGCAAGCTGAAACAATATAGCCTAAAAATTTGAGTGAAAGTTAACGAGCAAAAAGTGAACTTGAGTTATAAGCATATAACCCATTCCTTCTCATGCGTTCCCCTTTTTTATACGGGACGTGCAACGATCTGGGCTAAACGTGGAACTCACTGACACATTGCAGGAGAAGGTACCAGGCCTTCTCTTCTCCACTTCCATGTGTACGAAGATCAATTTATTAAAAAATATGTATATATATATATATCCAAAGTAATCTAAATTCATAAAAAAAAAAACTAAACTAAATTTATTCTCAATGATTCAATATGAATAAGGGCTTTGATACCAATTATTAGAAATTAAACCTAAACCTTTTGGTGAAAATCATCACCAACAAACCCAAGAATCATTCATGTTCAATCATCAAGAATTCATAAATAATAAACGGAAGCATACCTGAATCCATTTTATTTGATTGCTCTCCAAAGTCGTGCAATTGGCCTTCCAGATCCTTATTGTTTATTATTCTCCAGAGCAGAGCTATGCGGTTGGCCTTTCAGATCAGCACATTCTCCCAGAAAGCCCTTTAGAATTTTCACTCTAGGGTTTTCTTTCTAATGATGGAATTCAGAGAAGAAAGTTATATGTGCAATTCGGGGACCATAACCACTATATATAGATAATTTTATCATTATCTTTTAGTATTTCTATTTTAGCCCATCATAAAAATAGAAATCATCTCTTAGGTCTCTACACATTAAAGGATCATACCCTATCAGATACATTAAAGCCCAAATCATCAAAACCTTAGCATATTACTTTTAATTGGGCTTAACCTTATTTGACAGTCTGCAACACATAATTATTTTACATATAAGCTCAATATTGGATTAATAATCCAACAATCTTCCACTTGGGCTATATGTGTAACCTTATAATTATGTTTTACAAAAAATAACCGAATGAGCTCAATTTTATTATCATTACCTAAATGTATCTATAACTAATCCGATCCATCAATCATACCAACATAGGATCAAAGCGGCCTTTGTTATATCTATCGTAACTTGACCCATTAATGGTCATGTATGTTGATACAACTGAATGACATGAATCATGATATGGATGTGTAGCATAAAAATTTTATATAATGTGATCTTAACATGCCTATTTTCAACTGATCCTCCTTAAACTTTAGTGAGATCGAAACATACCAAAATCAGAGTGTTAATAAACTAAAACTTTATTTCTACTGAAAATAACCTCAAAATAACTATAAACTGTAATAACTAAAAAATGTCTACATTATAAAAGCATCTAAAAAAATTATAAACTTCCACTAAAACCGAATATCAGTAACAGACATGACACCTATATGAGCAGTCTACTCATGAAACATTTTGAGTGGCAATCCCTTAGTAAGCAGATCCATAACCATGGAGTTTTTTTCGATGTGCTCTATAGACAGTTATCCACCTTGAACTCTTTCTTTAACAACTAGGAACTTGTTGTCTATATGCTTTACTTCGTCGAGCTCCCATTGTTATTGGAATATAGAAATGTTGTTTTATTGTCACAAAATAATTTGAGTGGTCTTTCAATACCATCCATTATGTGCAGCCTCATGACAAAATTTTACAACCATATTCCATGATTGGATGCCTCATAATATGCTATACATTCTACTACCATGGTAGAAGAGGCTATAAGAGATTGTTTAGCACTCTTCCAGGAGACGCCACCTCCAGCTAGCAAAAAGATATAGCCTGACATAGATTTCATACTATCTTGGCATTCAGCAAAATCGGTGTTAGTATACCCAAGATCTCCAGCTAATTCAACCTCCGATACGTGAATATATAATCCTTTGTTCTCTGTAAGTACCACAAAACCCATTTGGCTGCTTTGCAATGGTCTAATCCTAGATTGCTTAAATATCTGCCTAACATCCTAGTAACGTACGCAATATTCGGGTGCGTACAAATTGAGCATATATTAGACTCCCTACTATTGAGGCATAGGGAATCTTCTGCATTTTCTTTTCCTCAAAATTATTCTTAGGGCACTAATTGAGACAGAACTTGTCTCCTTTAGCCATAGAGGTATCATCTAGTTTACAATTCTGCATGCCATACCTCTTAAGAACCTTTTTGATATAGCTCTTTTGTGATAATCCAAGAATACCCCCAAAAGCAATCCTGATGTATCTGAATCCTTAATACAAAAGAGGCATCACCAAGATCTTTCATCTCAAAATTCTTGGTTAAAAATCTCTTAATTTCGTGTAAAAAACCTATATCATTGCTAGCAAGCAAAATGTCATCGACATATAAAACCAGAAAAATATGCGTGCTCCCATAGAACTTATGATATATACAATCATCAACCAAATTCATCTCAAAACAGAATGAGATGATCACTTGATGAAACTTGAAATACTATTGTTGAGATACTTATTTGAGTCTGATGACGCCAAATCACCGGCCTCGAGCGTGCGGTTGTCTCCTCCAGTGAGCTCCTCGTGCTTGCAAGCAAGTCCCGGAGGCCGGAGGGGGCCCCAGCGGGACCCTCCGACGCTCAAGTCAGTGGTCTGGGTATCAGCCGTGAGCTTGAGGAAGCTCCAAAGAGAAAAAGAGAGAGAGAGGCCCAGAGAGGAACTCTCTGTGTGAGCGTTTAGGAGTGTTATGAGTGTGTTACCTCCTCCTTCCTGGTCGAGGTCCCTCTTACCTTTTTATGGATGCCTGGAATCCATGGGCTTGGGGCGTGATCACTTGTCAGAGCATTAATTGATAGCAGTACAGTGGAGCTTACCTCCATATGACGTGTTATGCTACAGGCCATGTCCTGTCAGAGTTGGTGGCTGCAGGGCGTGGCTGATCGTTACGGCACTTGCCAGACGTGTCCCCTACGTCACATCATTGGTTGTTCTTTGCGGACAGTGATGGGTGACAAAGTTAATCGTGTGAGTCCCAAGGTACAGCCATTGGGGGAGAAGGATGATGTTGATTTGAAGCCAACTATCCCTCGTAGAGTGTTGAGTATGGAGTGCTTGCGTGGCCCTGCTCATGCCCTTGGATGAGCTTGCATGGCACTATTAACGGCGAGGGAGCTTGGCAGCTTGGAGGTGTCGGCCTTGAAGGTGTCGGCCGTCGGGGTTTGGCCCTGGAGGGGTTGGCCCTGGGGGGGGGGGTTGGCCCTGGGAGGGGTCGGCCCTGGAGGGGTCGGCCTTGGGAGGTCGACCTTGGAGGGGTCGGCCCTGGAGGGGTCGGCCTTGGGAGGTCGGCCCTGGAGGGTCGGCCCTGAAGTGGTCGGCCCTGGGAGGTCGTTCCAGGAGGGGTCGGCCCTGGAGGGGTCGGCCCTAGAGGGGTCGGCCCAGGAGGGGTCGGCCCTGGAGGGGTCGGCCCCGGGGTTGAGAAGGAGAGCCAAAGTAAGATGCTCGCGACACTTCTTTCCATTAAATGCTCTTCAAGCCATTATGACCATTTCTGCACCATTAAAGGCTCCAGCCCATTGACTCGACCGAACATTAATGATGTAAGGTGGCCTTTGGGAAACCCACGCACATAACCTGACCTCTTATTCTCTTTCTTCATTGACGAAAGCAATGCCGTGGATGGGTGTTGGGAGCTGAGGCCGAAGGGGGGCTCCATCAGTTTTCTTCCTTCACGATTCTCTAACGGTGTTGGATCAGCCACATCAGATGCCCCCTCGCCCCTGAGACGAAGCGGGCCTACCCCAGCAAGGCGAAAGGGGCGTTACCTCCCAAGTGGCTGATCCTCGCTTGATGCAAGGCTTCATGTGCCGACGGGCGTCGGGCTTCATGTGCCGATGGGTGTCGGGCTTCATGCCTGGCTGGTGCAGGGCTTCATGTGCCGACGAGTGTCGGGCTTCACGCCTGGCTGGTGCAGGGCTTCATGTGCCGACGGGTGTCGGGCTTCATGCCTGGCTGGTGTAGGGCTTCATGTGCCAACGGGTGTCGGGCTTTTGTTGCTGAGAGCCGGTGGTACACCGCTCTGCCAGTGGTACACTGGGCTTCATGCTTGGCTGGCCCAGAGCTTTGGTGCCGACCGGGGTTGGGCTTTTGTTGCTGAGAGCCGGTGGTACACCGCTCTGCCAGTGGTACACTGGGCTTCATGCCTGGCTGGCCCAGGGCTTTGGTGCCGACCGGGGTCGGGCTTTTGTTGCTGAGAGCCGGTGGTACACCGCTCTGCCAGTGGTACACTGGGCTTCATGCCTGGCTGGCCCAGGGCTTTGGTGCCGACCGGGGTCGAGCTTTTGTTACTGAGAGCCGGTGGTACACCGCTCTACCAGTGGTACACTGGGCTTCATGCCTGGATGGCCCAGGGCTTTGGTGCCGACCGGGGTCGGGCTTTTGTTGCTGAGAGCCGGTAGTACACCGCTCTGCCAGTGGTACACTGGGCTTCATGCCTGGCTGGCCCAGGGCTTTGGTGCCGACCGAGGTTGGGCTTTTGTTGCTGAGAGCCGGTGGTATACCGCTCTGCTAGTGGTACACTGGGCTTCATGCCTGGCTAGCCCAGGGCTTTGGTGCCGACCAGGGTCGGGCTTTTGTTGCTGAGAGCCGGTGGTACACCGCTCTGCCAGTGGTACACTGGACTTCATGCCTGGCTGGCCCAGGGCTTTGGTGCTGATCGGGGTTGGGCTTTTGTTGCTGAGAGCCGGTGGTACACCGCTCTGCCAATGGTACACTGGGCTTCATGCCTGGCTGGCCCAGGGCTTTGGTGCCGACCGGGGTTGGGCTTTTGTTGCTGAGAGCCGGTGGTACACCGCTCTGCCAGTGGTACACTGGGCTTCATGCCTGGCTGGCCCAGGGCTTTGGTGCCGACCGGGGTCGGGCTTTTGTTGCTGAGAGCCGGTGGTACACCGCTCTGCCAGTGGTACACTAGGCTTCATGCCTGGCTGGCCCAGGGCTTTGGTGCCGACCGGGGTCGGACTTTTGTTGCTGAGAGCCGATGGTACACCGCTCTGCCAGTGGTACACTGGGCTTCATGCCTGGCTGGCCCAGGGCTTTGTTGCCGACCGGGGTTGGGCTTTTGTTGCTGAGAGCCAGTGGTACACCGCTCTGCCAGTGGTACATTGGGCTTCATGCCTGGCTGGCCCAGGGCTTTGGTGCTGACCGGGGTCGGGCTTTTGTTGCTGAGAGCCGGTGGTACACCGCTCTGCCAGTGGTACACTAGGCTTCATGCCTGGCTGGCCCAGGGCTTTGGTGTCGACCGAGGTCGGGCTTTTGTTGCTGAGAGCCGGTGGTACACCGCTCTACCAATGGTACACTGGGCTTCATGCCTGGCTAGCCCAGGGCTTTGGTGCCGACCGGGGTCAAGCTTTTGTTGCTGAGAGCCGGTGGTACACCGCTCTGCCAGTGGTACACTGGGCTTCATGCCTGGCTGGCCCAGGGCTTTGGTGCCGGTCGGGGTCGGGCTTTTGTTGCTGAGAGCCGGTGGTACACCGCTCTGCCAGTGGTACACTAGGCTTCATGCCTGGCTGGCCCAGGGCTTTGGTGCCGATCGGGGTCGAGCTTTTGTTGCTGAGAGCCGGTGGTACACCGCTCTGCCAATGGTACACTGGGCTTCATGCTTGGCTGGCCCAGGGCTTTGGTGCCGACCGGGGTCGGGCTTTTGTTGCTGAGAGCCGGTGGTACACCGCTCTGCCAGTGGTACATTGGGCTTCATGCCTGGCTGGCCCAGGGCTTTGGTGCCGACCGGGGTCGGGCTTTTGAAATATCAACACGAGGTTGGTCTTCCCTGATAACATTTTTAAGTGTTAATAAAAGAAAGCTGTCTTAGGTGCATCGTACTTAGCTCTTGTAGCACCCCTGTTTTTCCTATGTGGATTTGAGCATTTCCGCCCGCTGGTGGTCTGCCCCCCAGGGAATCAAGTTGGGACGGAGCCTGGAGTCGGTTGATGACCAGCTCCTCTCTGAAATGAAGCTGGGGACCCATCTTTGGAGTGCAGTGAAGAGAGAGATGGGATCCAGAGCCGAGGTCGCTGGAGCGGAGCCACGGATGAGGGTCGGAGTCGAACTCGGGAGCTAGAGGTCGTCGAGGGAAGCCCGGGCAGCTAGCGGCCGTTGAAGACGAGCGGCCGAGAGATTCCATTGAAGACGGACGGCTAGAAGAGAGGATGTTGCTAGGAGTTGCAGGATTCGGGCAGCCTCCACATTGGTTCAAGGTAAGGGGCCCTCCAGCTTCCACGGTCCTTCTCTCTCCTATGAAGTCTAATTACGTGCATGGGTGCATGTAATGCATCTAGACGCGGCTGCTTTGGGAGCTTTCACTCGGACCTGGGATGGGGCAGAGAGGAAGAGAAGCTTGCCTGGCGCTCGGGGATGTGGTGCCAGGAGCATGAAAACGGGAGCCTCCGGGGCTGGATCTGAAGCCAAGGCGCTAGCGCCGGGTTCGGAGAAGAGCCGATGCCTCGGAGCAGAGTTGGGAACGGAGCCATGGCCGGACCTTCCTCTGCATCGCTGTCCATAGGAGAGAAGGCTGCTTGTGCGGCGAGTGATGGCTCTCTGAGCTTTAAGTCACTGATGGGCTTGATGATGTTGGACCTCTTGCTGGAGAGATTCCTAGCAGGATGAAGGATGGCTGGCCCGGGCAATGACCAAAGGGCGAGTAGAAGCTTTTGCTCGCTGTTGCGTGGTCATAAGATGTTGCTTCTAGAGCTTTTGGACAGCCACGGTCAATGTTTGGATTTGTAGGATGAGTGGCAACATGTTCTATTTGAATGGTCTGAGATAGTGGTGATGATGGAACGAAAGGCTAGCCTCCTGCTGCTCAGCTCGTTGAAGGTGCCCCCAGCTTAACTGGTGAAATCTTCACAATCCACCATCTTCACGATCCACCGTTTTGATAAAAAGGGATGAGGATATGCAAACTAGCATCGTTAATCCCCCCCTTCCTGGCGTGCCAATCTGATGACGCCAAATCACCGGCCTCGAGCGTGCGGTAGTCTCCTCCAGTGAGCTCCTTGCGCCTGCAAGCAAGTCCCGGGGGCCGGAGGGGGCCCCAGCGGGACCCTCCGATGCTCAAGTCAGTGGTTTGGGCATCAGCCGTGAGCTTGAGGAAGCTCCAAAGAGAAAAAGAGAAAGAGAGGCCCAGAGAGGAACTCTCTCTGTGTGAGCGTTTAGGAGTGTTATGAGTGTGTTACCTCCTCCTTCCTGGTCAAGGTCCCTCTTACCTTTTTATGGATGCCTGGAATCCGTGGGCTTGGGGCGTGATCACTTGTGAGAGCATTAATTGATAGCAGTACAGTGGAGCTTACCTCCATATGACGTGTCATGCTACAAGCCGTGTCCTGTCAGAGTTGGTGGCTGCAGGGCATGGCCGATCGTTACGGCGCTTGCCAGACGTGTCCCCTACGTCACATCATTGGTTGTTCTCTGCGGACAGTGATGGGTGACAAAGTTAGTCGTGTGAGTCCCAAGGTACAGCCATTGGGGGAGAAGGATGATGTTGAGTTGAAGCCAACTATCCCTCGTAGAGTGTTGAGTATGGAGTGCTTGCATGGCCCTGCTCATGCCTTTGGATGAGCTTGCATGGCACTGTTAACGGCGAGGGAGCTTGGCAGCTTGGAGGTGTCGGCCTTGGAGGTGTCGGCCGTCGGGGTTCAGCCCTGGAGGGGTTGGCCCTTGAGGGGTCGGCCCTGGGAGGGGTCGCCCAGGAGGGGTCGGCCCAGGAGGGGTCGGCCCTGGGAGGTCGGCCCAGGAGGGGTCGGCCCTGGAGGGGTCAGCCCTGGAGGGATCGACCCTAGAGGGGTCGGCCCCGGGGTTGAGAAGGAGAGCCAAAGCAAGATGCTCATGACACTTCTTTCCATTAAATGCTCTTCAGCCATTATGACCATTTCTGCACCATTAAAGGCTCCAGCCCATTGACTCGACCGAACATTAATGACGTAAGGTGGCCTTTGGGAAACCCACGCACATAACGTGACCTCTTATTCTCTTTCTTCGTTGATGAGAGCAATGCCATGGATGGGTGTTGGGAGCTGAGGCCGAAGGGAGGTTCCATCAGTTTTCTTCCTTCACGATTCTCTAACGGCGTTGGATCAGCCACATCAGAGTCCATAGATGGATTTCTTAAATTTGCAAACCATATTCTTTGGATCTTCTGACATAAAGTTTTCTGGCTGCACCATATAAATCATCTCATCAATGTTGCCATTAAAAAATGTTGTCTTCACATCCATTTGATGTAACTTAAGATTGAAATGTAACTTAAGAATGAAATGCGCCACTAATGCCATTATAATCTTGAAAGAGTCTTTCGAAGAAATCAAAGAGAAAGTCTCTTTATAATCAATGCCTTCTTTCTGCATAAAGCCTTTAGCGACAAGACAAGCCATGTACCTTTTTATTTTGCCTTTTGAATCCCTCTTGGTTTTAAATATTCATTTACAACCAATGGGTTTTACACCTTCTGGCAATAGGACAAGATTCCATACGTCATTGTCCTTTATGGATTTTATCTCTTCATCATGGCATCAATCCATTTATGAGAGTTAAAACTTTTCATGGCTTAACGAAAGTTGATTGGATCATCTTCCATCACTTTAGTGTCTACCTGATGTTCTTGGAGAAATACAATGTAATCATCTGGCATTGCACTTCTTCTCTCTCTAGTGGATCTCCTTAATGGCATAGGTTCTTAAGGTATTAGAGTTTGTTCTTCTGGAACAATTTCCTAAATGGAAGGTTCTCCAACATTGTCTTGACCTATTATGTCATGAACAAGATCAGGAATGAAATCCTGATCAGTGCTAATAACACATGTGGGAATGTCAATGCATTCCTCTTCAAAGACAAAGTTTCTAATTGTATCTCCCCCACAAACTCTACATCCTCAAAGAACTGGGCATTTTCCAACTCAAAAATCAACTCAGTTATGGGATCATAAAATTTGTACTCCTGGATCTTTCAGAGTATCCAATAAAAAAGCAACTTATCATCCTTGAGTCCAGTTTCTTTTCATTAGGCCTATAAGGCCTTGCTTCAGCTAGACATCCGAGATCCCCAAACGTGCAAGTGCTTTGACTAGGTTTCTTACCTATCCAAAGTTCATAAGGAGTTTTGTCAGTCGCTTTAGTTGAAACTCTGTTAAAGATATATGCTACAGTTTTAAGTGCTTCACCTCAGAGTGATTCTGGTAAGGTGGAATGACACCTTACTATATCCTTAAGCGTTCTGTTTGTCTTTCAACAACACCATTCATAGTGGGCGAACCCGACATAGTGTATTATAGGATGATACCACATTCCTCCAGAAACTTAGCAAATAGCCCTGAACGTTGTTCGCCTGAACCGTCATATCTACTATAGTACTCACCACCACGGTCAGACATGACGCTTTTGATTCTTTTGCTAAGTTGGTTCTCAACTTCAGTCTTATAATTTTTGAACACATCCATCAACTGTGCCTTTTTATGAATGAGATATATGTAGTCATATTTAGAGAAATCATCTATGAATGTTATAAAATATTATTGATCATTCCAAGCAACCGTAGGGAATGGCCCACAAATATCTGTATGTATAAGTTCTGAGACGTCTAAAGTCCTATTGGCTTTAAATCTCCTTTTGTTGGTTTGTTTTCTCTTTATACAGTTAACAAAGACATCAAAACCTATAAAATCTAAGGGATCCAGAATTTTGTCAGACACAAGTCTCTTTATTCTCTGTCTGGAGATATAACCTAATCTCTTGTGCCACAGCATAGCTGAATTCTCATTGGTTAATTTTCTCTTTACATCTCATGTGCTTAATTGCAGAGATTCATTGAATAAGGCAATTGTATCAATTAAATAAAGATTATTATAATCTAACAAAGAACCAGAACCAATCAATTTTAAATCATGAAACAAACTAAATTTTCTATTCCCAAATGAACAAGAAAAACCAGATTTATCCAAAGTAGAAATAGAAATTAAATTCTATCTAAAAGATGGTACAATAAATGTTTCATCAAGATCCAAATGAAATCTAGTCTTTAACAATAATCTAAATTTTTTATTGCCTCTACTTGAGCCATCGTCCTATCACCCATATAGATGTATCTTTTACCATCACTTGGCTTTCGGCAACTCAGGCAACCCTGCATAGACATACTGATGTAAGCTGTTGCACCAGAATCTATCTACCACATGTGTTAAATTAACCTCAGAATAAATCAAATTAAGAAGCACACCTTTCTTAGCACACTAAGCATGATAGTTGGTGCATCGCTTTTTCTTATGCCCTTTAGCTTCACAGAAGAAACAAACAATACTGCTCGGGTCAGCCGGTTTCTTTTGTTGTTTCTTATGAGGTGTTGTATCTGTAGCTTTTTATCCTTCTTTTTTTTATTTTCCTTGCCCTTATTCTTTAGGGTTAAGGCTAGGTGAGTACCCTCTGTCTTATCTTGCTTCAACCTTTCCTCTTCCTAAACACAGTGTGATATGAGCTCATTCAGAAACCAAATATCTTTCTGTTAGTTATAGCTCACCTTAAACTGGTTAAACTATGCTAGAAGAGATATCAAAATCAGATACACCAGCAAATCCTCAGAGAGTGCTTAAGTGCATTTAATTTTAAAGCAAGATGAGACATCTCCATAATATACTCCCTGATGTTACCTTTACCCTTATACCTCATTGAAATCAGGCTTGTCAAGAGCGTGCCAATTTTAGCTTTTTCGTTCTTAACAAACCTCTTTTCAATATATGCAAGGAAATCCCTAACTATAGTGATTTCTTCAGACATTGTGCCCCCTGAATGCTTCTGGAATGGCTTTCTTCATGATCAGCATACACATTTGATCTCTCCCACCTTTTCCTCTTCCTTTTTTAATCAAATGTACTCTTTTCCATTATAGGTGAGGGAGCATCATTCCTTAAAGCAAGGTCGAGATCCATGACTTCGAGAACTATCATGAGTTCTCTTGCCATGACTTGAAGTTAAAGCCAATTAGCATAGGAATTGAATTGATGCTGGCAGTAACATTAGCAGGAGTAATAGTTGAATAGAGAACAATAACAAACAAATAAAGCAAGCTCACATAAGTCTTTAAAGCAAATAAATAAATTTAAATAAAGGTAAACCTCATCTCAAAATACCGAACACTCCATCAATATTTCATCTTTGGACAAAATATTAACTTGTAAGTGATATTTTGGTGTAGTAATCAAACACCGATGATAAATAACATGTCGAATAATAAATATTTCTTTGGACCAATTTATTATTCATACATAAAACCAAATAATCACCACGTATTTATTACCATAGGTGCACATGTAATTGTTAAATATTCACCTTCCTTTGGGCCAATAAATATTCACATAAGTTACATCCACACAACCATTTATATTTAAAAATAAATTAATTTTCATAAGAGGTATCACTTTGGCAACATGTTGCTTCAATTAATTCATCTCAAAATATATAAAACTATTCCAATATTTGAATTTAAGATTGCATCAAAATTAGCTTTAAAATAAAATGTCAAGCTTCCTTTAAAAATTATGCCAAAATTAATTTATCCCGTCCTACCATGGCCTTGGACCGGATGCTCCAATCTACCCCTATGGCCTTCCAGTACCTGGCCTTGATTGCGGGTTGGACCTATGTCCATATCGCATATATATTTCGAAAGCCCACCCGCTAATTTGTAATGCCCCAAGGTCACCCACTTGCCCAGTCAACTTCATTAGGAGGCTGAAACCACGTGGCTCAAAAACTCGAGTGGAAGTTAACAAATAGCAACTGGACTTGAGTTATAAGCACATAACCCATTCTTTCTCATGTATTCCCTTTTTCACGCGGGACGCGCAGCGATCTAGGCCAAATGAGTGTGTTCCGTGCCTGGAACTTGCTGACGTGTTGCATGATAAGGCACCGGGCCTTCACTTCTCCCCTTTCACTCGGATGGAGATCAGATATATATATATATATATATATATATATATATATATATATATATATATATATATATACACCCAAGGTAATTTGAATCCATAAAAAAAAGCTAAACTAAATTTATCCTCAATGATTCAATATGAATAGGAGCTCTGATGCCAATTGTTAGAAATTAAACCTAAACCTTTGGTGAAAACCATCACCAAGAAGCTCAAGAATCATTCATGTTCAATCATTAAGAATCAATAAATAGTAAACGGAAGCAAATCTGAATCCATATTGCTTGATTGCTCTCAAGAGTCATGCAGTTGGCCTTTTAGGTCCTTATTGTTTATTGTTCTCCAGAGTAGAGTTGTATAGTTGACCTTCCAGATCAGCACGTTCTCCTAGAAAATCCTTTAAAATTTTCTCTTTAGGGTTTTCTTTTTGATGATGGGATCAGAGAAGAAAGTCATACGTGCGATTCGGGAACCATAACCGCCATATATAGATAACTTTCTTGTTATCTTTTGGTATTTCTATTTTAATCCATCATAAAAAATAAAAATCATCCCTTAGGTCTTTACACATTAAAGGCACACACCTTATCATGAGATACATTAAAACCAAAATCATCGAAACCTTAGCAAATCGCTTTTAATTAAGTTTAACCTTATTTTATAGTCCGTAAAACATTATTATTTCATATATAAGCTTAATATTGGATTAATGATCCAACAGTTCGTTGTGATGCACGGATGAGGACCCATATTTTGCATGGTGCAACGCCTTGGCATCCTATGAAGTGGGCATCAAAACTCAACTCTACATTCCGTGCTTGAATCATGTCTAGATCTACAATCTCTTGCACAGAAGAAATTAAATGGAACTTGTCAAGTAAAATTTAAATTAACAAAAAACTTCCTTTTAATGTAGATGATAATCTTCTGAAAGGTTTTCTTATTTTCTGGCTAGTGTTTATCTTGTACAATATTTAGGGCTCTTGATTCTTTTTTCTTTTGAAATGAAAATTAGACTAATTTAGTGTCATCCTATTCATCCCCTCCCAATGAACGCTAGTTTCATGCATTAATTGAAGGTTGATTAATTTATTGATTCTTCCTCCAACTATATGCCTTGGTTATAGCTTTCATCGACTCTGCGGCTAAAGGTTCAAGTTTGATGTCGGTGGGGAGTATGGCTGCCACTCGTGGCACATCAATGGCTGTTAGACCTAGAGGTTGACGTAGAACCTCTGAAATCCAGTAGCACTTCAATATTATATCGTTGGTAAAAGGTTTCGTGCAATTTGTAAAATCTATAAGAAAGACTATAACTGTGATACTTGGAGAACCAATCACTTGGCTTATCACTAGAAGAAATATGTGAGTGCAACACCTAAAGCCCTTCAAACTCAGATTAGAATTAGCTAGAAAGATGAGTTAATTTTTTTATTCTCAAGAATTAAATAGAAAAATTATCAAAATTTATTATAAGTAGTGAAATACCTTTTGCATTTGCTAAAAGATTAAGATTTGAAAGTTATATGAAAAATGTTTTAAATATCACATATAATTTTTTTTGAAATATTGCTAAATCTGATTATTTAAAATAATTTTATGATCATAAAGAAATATAATTTTATATTTAAAAAAATTTGATGATAGAATAGCAGTTACTTTTTATATTTAGGTAAGTGTAGTTGAATTATCTTATATATGTGTGATAGCTTATTTTATTAATTACAAATAGATTTTACAAAAAAAAAAATTCTTAGTTTTAATCTACCACCTCTATTCATGCCTATATTATGCAAACGATATATGAGTACTGTTGGGGGTAGAATCATCATTACATTGATAATCGTGCAAGGGGGCTAAGACCAACCCCATCCCTCCGCCCGCTACGATATGTCCCTGAGGAATAAGCTAAGCTAATGTGGTCCGTCGGGTCATGCGACCCCCCGAGCTCCATAGCTCAGTTTTTCCCGAGCTCCCATAGCTCGGCTTTCCCCGGGCTTCCATAGCTCGGCCGTTCCTGAGCTCCCATAGCTCGGTCGTCCCCGAGCGCCCATAGCTCGGCTCTCCCCGGGCTCCCATAGCTCGGCCTTCCCCGGGCTCCCATAGCTCGGCTTTCCCCGGGCTTCCATAG
This sequence comes from Calamus simplicifolius, assembly GCA_900491605.1. NCBI lineage: Eukaryota > Viridiplantae > Streptophyta > Magnoliopsida > Arecales > Arecaceae > Calamus > Calamus simplicifolius. The sequence goes on from UESW01004389.1 coordinate 707,489, forward strand.
CTCGGCTCTCCCTGGGCTCCCATAGCTAGGCTTTCCTCGGGCTTCCATAGCTCGGCTCTCCCCACGCTCCCATAGCTCGGCCTTCCCCGAGCTTCCATAGCTCGGCTCTCCCCGAGCTCCCATAGCTCGTCTCTCCCCGAGCTTCCATAGCTCGGCTTTCTCCGGGCTTCCATAGCTCAGCTTCACCGAGCCTCTCGTGGCTCGTTTTTCCCGAACTACCTATAGCTCGACCTCATGATCCGATACTCACCCCCGCAGAACCTGGCGCAGGAGAGCCTAGACCTATCGTAATAGCATCCTAGGCAGAGAATTATGTTGAAGAGTGGTCTAGAACCTAATACGCCTACCTAGGACCTATGCCTCTACCAGATCTCGGGCCAACAAGGAGCTCTCCTGGCCATCGATCCCTTAACAAACAAGATACGGATTTCACCGGCCTCACAACAGCCTGATACGATTCACCTCTGTATCCTAACAACTTTTGAACCTTCCAGAAGGTGCTCAAGATCCAGATGATTATCTATAAATACGGCACCCCTAGATTCTCTCAGGTACGCACCCACTACTCCGGCTCACTCTCACTCTCTCACTCTCCCTCCGCTGCTCGTCGGTGCTCCCCTAGAGCTCCCGATCGGCCGCCTCTGGAGAGACTCCCTGGAGAGATCCACCTCTCCATTTTCTGTTAATCACCGATCCCCCCACTGACTTGAGCGTCGGAGGGTCTTCCGCAGAGGGCCACCCCCAATGCCTCTCACGTGAGGACTTCTGTGCAGGTCCGCCCAGGAGGAAGCCCAGATCCAGGAGATCGACCGCGCCCGAGTCGAAGGATGGATCCCGGCGGCAACAGATTGGCGCTAGAGGAAGGGCCTCAAGTCCCGTTAAAACTTGAAGAAAGGAGATAAGGATCCCGATCTGGAGTAGAACCTCTCCAATGGCCAATCGGAGAAGAGAAACCTCTGAAGCCCAAGACCATGTCGTCGCTCACAGACCTAATCCGATAGGCGACGCAGCGCCGCAACCCCCACCGGTTGAGACCCCGTCACCACCAGCCATCCCGGTGACCCAGGATCAGTTCGCCACTGGTCCAGCAGGTCTAGGCCCTGACCCATCTGGTTCAGGAGCGTTTCGCAGTTGCCCCTGCTCCACGCCTTCACAAGGAGGCTGCAGCTCCTCTCTCTCCAGCCACTTCTTCTTCTGGTCCGCATGGAATCGCGGACCCCCCACATCGACTTAAGGAGGCCAAACCAGTCCCGCAAGGGGGCTACGACAAGGATCTCCCCAGATCTCGGCGAGCCCGATCCATCTCTCCGGTGTCCTCCCACCATGATTCAACGCCGTCCCCGCACTCTCCCCGCCCAGCTCCTCCTCTTACTGCTGAAGAGGAGATCCGCCGACAGATTCGGGAGATGCGCCAGGAGCTGGACGCCGCCAAGCAGGCCTATCCGCCTCAGCCCAAGGCGGAGCAGGGCATCCCTTTCTCCAAAGGGATCATGGAGGAAATGATTCCCTCCCATGTCAAGTTACCAGCCGTCGAGCCCTACCACGGCTCTTTTGACCCAGATGACCATCTCAGCAGCTTTCGGTCAATAATGATGTTCCACGGAGTATCCGATGTGATCCTCTGCCGTGCCTTCCCCTCCACCCTCAGAGGATCTGCCCGAACCTGGTTCAATGCCTTGAAACTAGGTTCCATTGATTCATTCGACGAGCTAAGCCATCTTTTTATTGGCCAGTTCGTCAGCAGCCGCCGACACCGACGGAGATCCGACTCCCTCTCTGAAGTTAAGCAGAGAGAGGGGGAGTCCCTGAGAAACTATCTTGGCCGCTTCAACAAGGCCATGCTAGAGGTTGACCACCTCAATCATGAGGTGGCTATGTCCGCCTTAGCGGGGGGAGTTTCGAAGGAAAGCGACTTCTACCTGGCGATGGAAGTCAGCTACCCCCCAAACCTCTCCGACATGATGGCCTTGGTAGACAAGTACGCCAGGGTCAAGGAATCGCGGAGAGTTGCCCGCACCGAGCTAGCAAAGAAGAAAGAGCCTAAAGGTCTCGACAGGCACCTACCTGCCCGTCGGCCGAGTCCACCTCATCACCAAAGAGCTCCCCCACTGCCGCCGAGGAATTGCTCCCAGAGCCCGCCTAGGCGATTCGGCCGCTACACTCCGCTAACTGTGCCCCAGGCGCAGATCCTCATGGAGATAGAGCGCCAGCTTCCCCGGCCAACCCCTCTTTGAGGGAACCCAACCCGGAGGGACCCCACCAAGTACTGCCTCTACCATTGGGAACACGGCCACGACACTGAGGAATGCTGGCAGCTGAAGAACGAAATTAAGAGGCTGATCCAGTGGGGCCGACTGAATCAGTTCAGGAGGGCGCCTGAGCCAGGGCAAGGAGGTGACCGCCAGCCCGAACTTCAACAACCTCCTCCTCCACCAAATCCGCCTGTGATCGGCCACATCAACATGATCGAAGAGGCCAGCGGCTCGAGCTCCAGAAATGATGACGAGGGATCAGCGCCAAAGAAGGCACGAACGGGCGAGCTCTCCTTCTCCGATGAGGATCTCCAAGGGATACAGTTCCCACATGACGATGCACTAGTTGTATCCCTCAATTTGAATAACTATGATGTAAGCCGGATCCTTGTTGACAGTGGAAGTTCGGTGAACGTTTTGTACCTCGATGTGTTTGCCAAAATGAGACTGCTCACAGAAAACCTTCGAGCTGTGGATTCCACCCTAATGGGATTCACAGCGACATCATCATCCCAGAAGGGGTCGTAACCCTGACGGTTCGCGCAGGAGCCTGGCCCCTTGTGGCCACTGTTCACACAGACTTCCTGGTAACCAAACTCAGGTCTCTATACAATGCAATATTCGGCAGACTCGGCCTGATGTCCCTCAAGGCAGTTGTCTCCATCCCACACTTGTCCATGAAATTCCCCATCGGGCAGGGAATTGGAGTTGTTCAAGGAAGCCAAACCATGGCTCGGCAGTGCTTCGTTACTAGCCTCCAGTCCAGAATGCCAGAGATTGACGGGCTGGACGCTCGGAAGGATTTTTCCGAACAGCGAGGAGAACCAGCCGAGGAGCTGGAGGAAGTGCCGTTGGATAAGGCTCGTCCCGATCGAACCATAAAAATTGGGTCGCTGCTAAAGGGCAAACCTCGGCGCAGATTGTTCGAATTTCTCCGAGGCAATGCTGACGTCTTCGCCTGGTCCGCCTCTGACATGCCGGGGATCAGCTCCGAGGTTCTTGTCCATCGTCTCAACGTGGATGAGATGCACCGGCCTGTCAAGCAGAAGAAGAGGAGCTTTGCCTCGGAAAGGTAGAAGGCTATTGAAGAAGAAGTTGATAAACTCATCAAGGAAAACTTCATCCGGGAGGTAAATTAACCGAGCTGGCTATCGAACGTCGTCATGGTGAAGAAGTCGAATGGCAAGTGGCAGATTTGCATCGACTTTACTGATCTCAACAAAGCCTGCCTGAAGGACAGCTTCCCTTTCTCCCGGATCGACCAGCTTGTGGACGCCACCTCGGGTCATCAAATGCTGACATTCATGGATGCTTACTCCGGCTACAACCAGATCCGGATGGCCCCCGAGGATGAAGAAAAGACCGCCTTCCTAACCGACCGAGGTACTTACTGTTACCGTGTCATGTCCTTTGGTCTTAAAAATGCAGGAGCCACCTACCAAAGGCTGGTTAACAAAGTATTCAAGGAGCAAATCGGCCGGAATATGGAGGTGTATGTGGACAACATGCTAGTCAAGAGCAAAGAAGCATCACGCATGTCGAGGACCTCTCAGAGAGCTTTGCAATGCTCCACAGTATAGGATGAAGCTCAATCCGACTAAATGCGCCTTCGGCGTTAACTCTGGGAAGTTTCTCGGCTTCATGGTCTCCCAACGAGGTATCGAAGCTAACCCCCAGAAGATTCAAGCTCTTCAACAAATGGCACCCCCGGCATCTATTAAAGAGTCCGGCGCCTAACTGGGAGGATAGCGGCTCTCAACCGCTTTGTGGCGCGCTCGGCCGAAAGATGCCTCCCCTTCTTCAAAACCCTCAGGTCGGCTAAAAACTTCCAGTGGACCCCTGAATGCCAAAAATCATTTCAAGATCTCAAGAAATACCTCGGCTCGCCCCCACTCCTCAGCAGTTCAAGCCCAGGCGAGACACTGTTCTTATATCTGGCTGTTTCAGATGGTGTCGTCTACTCGGTGCTAGTCAGAGAGGAAAGCAAGGTCCAGAAGCTGATTTACTATGTCAGCAGGCTACTCCGTGACGCGGAGACAAGATATAGCAGAATTGAAAAGATGGTGTTGGCCTTAATCACCTTAGTTCGGAAGCTATGATCGTACTTCTAGGCACATTCTGTGACGGTCCTGACTGACCAACCCATCAAGGCGGTGGTCCACCGCCCCGAGACATCAGGGAGAATGACCAAGTGGGCCGTCGAGCTGAGCGAGCACGATATCCACTTTCAGCCTCGCTCGGCCATCAAAGCTCAGGTCCCGAAGAACCAAAATCTGGTGCCCGGTGGCTCCTCCATGTCGACGGGTCATCTAACGCTCATCGCTCCGGTGCGGGCCTGGTTCTCACCAGTAAGAAGGGGGAAACCTTTGAATATGGTGTCCGCTTCTCTTTCCCGGTCTCCAACAACGAAGCTGAGTATGAAGCCCTGCTGGCCGGTCTCTGAATCGCCCGCAACCTGAAGGTGGAGAAACTTAATGCCTTCACCGACTCCCAGCTAGTGGCAGGTCATGTACGAGGAGAATTTGAGGCTCGGGAACCAAACATGATCCGATATCTTCAAGAGGTGCGGAGCCTACTCCCCATTTTTCTGAGTTTGAGATTATTCAGATTCCTAGATCTGAGAATGCCCGCGCCGACCTGCTGTCCCGATTGGCGACCACAGAGTCAATGGACACCGAACAAAAGTTCTACCTGGAGATCTTGGAGAAACCTAGTATCGCAGAAGCCGACCGAATAATGCAAGTTGAGACCGAACCATCATGGTTCGATCCCATTCTGAAGTACCTCAAAGAAGGGTCGCTTCCACCCGACCGGAGAGAAGCTAGAAAGCTAAAGCTGCAGGCCACCCATTATGTACTGATCGATGATCAACTATACAAACGGTCCTTCTCCATGCCACTGCTCAGATGCCTCCGCCCGTCTGAAGCAGATTATGCTCTCCGTGAAGTGCATGAGGGAATTTGCGGCAACCATCTGGGAAGCCGGTCCCTATGTCACAAGGTGCTACGACAAGGCTACTACTGGCCGACTATGCAGAAGGATGCAGACGACCTTGTCCGAGCTTGCGACCCATGCCAGAGGCACTCAAGCATTCAAAGGCTCCCCTCCGCCAGCCTGGTTCCTATATCCTCCGCTTGGCCCTTCGCCAAGTAGGGGATGGACATCCTCGGCCCGTTCCCGCTTGCCACAGGGCAGCAAAAATTTCTATTTGTCGCCATCGACTACTTCATTAAATGGGTCGAGGTGGAGGTGGTTGCACAAATAAACAAGGCACGGGCCAGAGATTTTGTATGGAGGTCCATCATCTGCCATTTCGGCCTCCCGCATACTATAATCACTGATAACGGCAGGCAGTTCGACAACCCTAAGTTTCACCAATTCTGCGAAGAACACGGAATCGTCACCACCTCACCTCGGTCGGGCATCCGCAATCCAACGGAGTAGCTGAAGTGACCAACATGACTCTGCTTCAGGGAATCAAAGCCCGGCTTTCCAGAGCCCAAGGCAGGTGGGCAGATGAGTTGCACCACGTCCTATGGGCCTACCGCACCATCCTAACCTCGACCTGGTAGAGGAGGTCAGGGAGAAAGCCCGGATCAGAGTAGCCGCCTACCAGCAAAGGGTGGCCCGCTACCATGCCTCCAGAGTCAAGGGGAAAGCTTTCTTGCTCGATGACCTTGTCCTCCGGAAAGCCTCTGTCTCCAAACCGCTGGAGCAAGGGAAGCTGGCACCAAATTGGGAAGGCCCATACCAAGTAGCAGAGATCGTTGGACCGGGAACCTACAAGCTGCAAGATTTAAGCGAAAGTCCATCCCCCAGACGTGGAACTCAGACAATCTCCGTAAGTATTATCAATAGGGTATGTCCTTTATAAGCCCACTTCAGTATACCTTATTATACCTTTTTGTCGGCACATGTTTTCGTAATTTGCAACATGAATCATCATACATTATGCCGCCAAAAATTGCGAAAAGAAACAGGTGCTGCTCACCAATTCTTGGCACAACCGAGTTACCTATTTGAACAGGAAATCTCCAAACCTCGGCAGGGCCGAGCAACGAATTCTCCGAACCTCGGCAGGGCCGAGCAATGAATTCTCCGAACCTCGGCAGGGCCGAGCAACAAATTCTCCGAACCTCGGCTAGGCCGAGTAACAAAATCTCTGAACCTCGGTTGGACCGAGTAACAAAATCACCGAATCTCGGCAGGGCAGAGCGACAGAATCCCTGAGCCTAGACAGGGCTATGATCTCTGAAGCCCCGGCCGAAACCGGAGTGCGCAAACCTTGGCCAAAGCCAAGGGCTACATTCTGCCACTAGAAACCTCGGCCAAAGCCGAGGAACGACCCTAGCTACCAAATCCCTTGAGCCAACCAAGCTATACTCCCGCGCTTTGGCCACACCCCAAGGCATCATTTGAGGCCGAGTGACCTCTTGGATGCCTCGAAACGAAAATCTCCTGATACTCCGAAGTAAAGGATCTTCTTCCAAGGGACCGCCTAGGTCCGCCGCTAGTCCTAACAGGGACCAACGACCCCTCAAAAAACGTGGTTCAGATTCGGGCAGCTTACAAGCCCCGACCGACCTAAGCAATCTTCTAAGCTATGTCCGGGTTCGGGTGGCTTGCGTGCCCAAAATAAACCCGACCGTGGTCTTCTAAGACTTAGCTTGAACTTGGGCGGCTGATAAATCCCAACCAACGTTTGTAAATGCTTTGGAGATAATAAAATGCACAGTATGCCAAAATCTCATATTCATTGATTAGAAGGAGGAGAAAGATAACAACAGTAAAAAAGGAAAAAGAAGTGAAAGGAGCCCTCGCTAAGACTCGCTATCATTTCTGGAAACCGACAAGTCCTCCAAGCGCTGGGACAGCTTGGCAACTTGTCGGTGGAGTGATGCTATCTCCTCCCTTTGCCGGTCCACCACCCGGCGTAGGGCCGCGGCCCCCCTCGTAGTAACGGCGACGTACTCTTCGACAACCCTCTCGAGCCGCTGGTGGTTTGCGAATGCCGACAACAAGGCTTGTCCGTCGACCATGATGGTGGGACGGCCCCCCTCTGGACGCAGCAAGCCGTTGATCACCGCTCTTAAACCATCAGATAACTACTCTCCTCCTCGAGAGGCCATGTCGAAAGCTGTTCTAAGGTCGAGCGAAGGGATGGCTGTAATACCCGGTTCAAACGAACCAGATTTGGTTCGGATGAACCTGGTTCGGATGAACCTGGTTCAGATGAACCAGGCTCCTGACTTTTGGGTTCCCCGGACTAACGCTTCGCTCCAGGCGAAGCGTTTAGCCTTTCGGGAAACCCCCGATCCGAGGCACTACTCGGGTGGTTAAATAGAGAGGATGAGGACCCTTCCTTCAAGCGGGCGCACTTCATCCATCAGGTAATTCCCTACCAGAGAGAGAGAGAGAGACAACGTGAGAGAGAGGGAGACAGGGAGATAGAGAGAGCCTGAGATAGAGGTAGCCGGGAAGAGAGAGAGAGAGAGAGATAGCGTGTGAGAGAGAGAGAGAGAGAGAGAGAGAGATAGAGCTAGAGAGAGCGAGCGTGAGAGAGAGAAAGAGAACCAGAGAGAGAGAGAGAGAGCCTGAGAGAGAGAGAGACAGAGAAAGATAGAGACAGAGAGAGAATGCACGGGAGACGTCCGGTTGGTCCATGCTTGGTTCAGGCCCGGCGGCGTGCTTGCCGCCGCGCCGGGCCTGAGACTTGGCCGACGACTCCGCCGGTGCCGGGGGAGGCGTCCGGCGGAGTGGTGGTGGAGAGAGAGAGGAGAGGGAGGGCCAATTGGCCCTCCTCTCGCGCGGTGGCGAAAGCCGAACCGGCTTCCGCCGGTTGGTTCGGGCCCGGCGGCTTCGGCTTCCGCCGGTTGGTTCGGGCCCGGCGGCATGCTCGCCGCCTCGCCGGGCCCGAGCTTCTGCCTGTCGCCTCCACCGGCGCCGGTCGTGCGTCCGGTGGAGGTCCGGCCGGCCAAGGTGGCCGGCCGTGCCGCCGGCACAAAGACGTGCCGCGCGGACGTGAGGGAGATGACGAGAGAAAATTAAGGAGAGGGAGAGAAAGGGGAGGCCGGCCGCAGCGGCGGCCTCTGGTCCGGCCAACGGCGGCCGGACCGGCCCCAATTTGGCCGGAATCGTCGCCGGCGCGATGAATTCCACACGGAGCAGCAGAGAGAAAGAGAGAGAAGGAGAGAATTTGAGGTAGAAATAGGGGAATTGGAGGCCGGCCGCGTCGGCGGCCGGCTCCGGCCCGGCCTCCGGTGGCCGGGCCGGACGGAATTAGGCCGGCGGCGGCCCTGGCCGCCGGCCGGAAGCTGCCCCCTGTTTCGGGCGAAACAGGGGAGCGGGGGGATGGTTTGGCCATGGGCCGGCTGGGCCGGCCTAGGCTGGGCCTTGTGGGCCGTGCAGCGGGCAATCTTGGGATCGGCTTTTGGGCCCCGTAACGGGTCGGGATTAGCAAAAATATTTTATGGCTAGAATCTGGGTGAATTCTAGTTTTATGGGGTATTTTTACTTCCCCAATTGGTGTGTATAGAGGGAGATATTCGAGCCCGAAGTTGGGCCCGTGAACTAGTCTGGGTAGGGTCTTAAGGGTCATTTTATTAATTAGATTTTTGTGAATTAATTATGTACATTGATCCTGTAGGTGCCCAGACATCTGATTAGTTGGTTCATCATTTGGATTATGCGTAGAGGTAAGTAAGACTATTATGCAATTTAATTGTTTAATTAATAAATTGAGTATATACAGTTTGCATGTTTTTATAAATTAACTGAATTGTCTATGTAGCATGGAACTGTGGATTTCAAATGAATAATTATATGATTATAATGATTGGTAATATTGTAAGAAATGATTTATTGATGTATATGCTAGAATTGTGATTGTCTGTACGGCATGTTTATATTGAGGTGATTATATGCTTTTCCTTGTACTGTGCAAACCACTGTGAGATATTATGAGATACATATGCATGATGCACATGTGATGAAAATGTTAAATAGATTTATATGTGTCGCCGCGGTTCTCCTTTACTATGGCCCCACACATTGTAGATGTGTTCTGTATGATTTTTATGGCCACACACACTGGAGATGTATTCTGTTATGATATGGCCCCACATATTGTAGACATGTTCTGTATGATTTTTACGGCCTCACACACTGACGAGTGTGTTCTGGCCCACATGTCTTACAATGTGTTCTGTATGATTTTTATGGCCACATACATCGTAGAGTGTGTTCTGTTATGCTATGGCCTCACACATCGTACAATGTGTTCTGTGGATATTGATGGCCACGCATCTGGAGGATGTGCTCTGATTGAGGTATTGCAGGGCGTGGGTCACATAGGAAATCTATAATTATATAAACAAACAGTGAGTTTGCCAGTTTGCATATTCTGATGATTATCAAATGTTCAAATTATGTTATGTTGATAAATGCATATGTTGATAGCATGTTAAATGTAATATGATTGTATAATAGGCTTACTTATTGAGTGTAAACTCATTAAACCTTTACCATGTTTTTCAGAGCCTCAGGGTTGATGATGGAGTTGATGGAGCTTTCAATAAATAAAATAAGAACCATTGCATTGGTGTATTCCTATTACGTTTGTGTGTAGGGCTTGTTGTAGCCCAACTTTATTAGCATGACTTGGATGTAGGGTTTGATACCCAAAACTTATAATTATAAATTGTATTATGGTTAGTTTTCATATTTATTGCCGATTGGATCGTATATCAAGATTTTAAGATGCCTTGCGTGCCCGGCACGCGGCGGGTTGTCACCCTAGCTCAAAATTTTGGGTCTGGGGCGTGACAATGGCAAACACCAGCACCCCCCTCGTCCGTATTTATACTCTTCAAGCGAGTATTTCGATCAGTCGGGCCGTAACTACTGACCCGTAAGATTTCGCCATGTGTCACTGCTTTAACTGGCGCCTGCAGAATCCGAAGGGTCATGTCCCATCCCGAGCAAAATCGGTAATGCGGACAGACTGTTCGGGAACCTCCCTTTCTTCTCTAGAAACGGGGTACTTTCCGATCTGCCAGCCTCCCACAATAAATGCTCTCAACACTTTCCCAACTCTTTTAAACTGGCTGCCTTTCGGGAAGCGTGAAAAAGAGAGAGCTCCAGCGCCTGACAATAATTCATTCCCTCGGGAGTAGTCATATCATAAATGGAGGATGTGACCATGCACCGCCCATTCTGCCTTGATGCCCCTCACCGAACCCCGCAGGGACCTAGCACCATGACTCATGGTGATGACTAAGTCATCCCTCCGAGCTCTAAATCTCCGAACCTTGGCAGGGCCAAGCCGCCAATCTCCGAACCTCGGCAGGGCCGAGCAATAAGACCTCCGGACCTTGGCAGGACCAAGCAACCGTCCTCTAACCCCCGGCAGGGCCGGGCCGCGAATATCCGAACTCCAATAAGGTCGAGTCATGAATCTCTGAGCTTCGACCAGAGTTAAGGAACATGGTTTACCACCAAACAATCTCTAAACCTCCGTCTAGACCCGGGCAGCTTACAAGCCCCGACTAGCTCGGATGGCATGGGACCCTCATCTAAAAACGAACGAGATGTCCTTATGTCCCATGGCCAACAGCTACAACTTGGCACAAAAGAAACATAAATGGAGAAATAGAACAAAACTTTCTTTATTTCATTGCCACCGAAACCGATTACAACCGCCTGAGAGGCATTACAAGAAGCACTGAAATGCATAAGATAAAGACGAGTACAAAACTCGGGCAACTGCTCCGAAGCAGGTCTGGGCAACTGTGATGCTTCGGCATCCGGACTGACAAATCTTACAAACCATGAAACGGTCAGCTCGCCTGGACAGTTGACGAAGTTAACCCTCCACGGCCCCTCTCGAATGAACCAAGAGGTCCAAAAGGAGGCATGGCCCGTGGATGCTGATTCTGAGGGCCTGGGCAAACCAGCCAGCTCCCCTAGGGCGAGATGCTGGATCGCAGGCCGCTACCCGACTGGGAGCTCAGGGACCATCAGACCCCCGTTGCTCCCATCTTCTCCTCCCCGTGGCAAGGATTCCCCTCAGAGAATGGATGAGAATCCAGACCAGCGGAGGAGGGAGGCTCCGTGCATGCTACGGGGGTGTCGATACACTTCCTACCCTGCGTCCCCTGTAGCGAACCACAAAGGACACATGGGAAGCGCATATGTGCGCTCTCCGTGTGATCTCTGCGGCCCTCCTGTGCGCTCTCCATATGATCTCCGGGGCTCATCCCCTCAGAGTGAGCCACCCTCCAGTGGCTCCTTCGTCACCCCAACTATCCGGGGAAAAAAGGCTTATGAAAGGAAGGCTCGATCCTCCCACTCGAGGCACCAGAGAGATGGGCATTGTGGAAACTCTAACAGGGAAGGAAACTTTGGGGATGGCCTAACACACCCCTCTTTCCCCCTTTTATAGGCATAAACGAACTGGGAGCAGCTATCAAAACAGGAAGCCCCGAGATTCAAAACGCCTAACCCATGCCACTACGTGGCCTCCCAGGATGAAAGCAGCGTCCCATTGCGTGCCAAGCCCATCGCCTGAATCATGACGCACGCAAAGATTTTCTTTGATCCCGGATCATAGTTGTTGAACGTAGAAAATCGCCCGCCGATCCTACGGAAACTGACAGATCCAGGGGATCGTCCTACAAAAATGACATCCTCCAATGGCGGGCAAACGCTTGCATCACACGTTGAAACAACCCACGTGGGAAAAGACCAACACAATAAAGGCCTTCCGGAAGGCTCTAGAGTAGCTTTTTACTGGCGTCAAAACCGTATCATCCATTTCGGCAAAACGAAAATCGACTCGCCTGAGAAAAGATGAGACACCGAAGAAGCAATCAAGGGGTACGGATGCCGTGCATTTCTCGGTAATGAACCCCCAACCTGGTTGCATGTAAGCCTTAGGCATCACCTAACCCCCCCTTTTTGTGGGGCCGAAGCTGTTCCCATACTTCAAAAACCAATCGAAGTATCTGCTCCCAGCCGATCTACTTTGTCCTTCGGTTCCAGCCGAGTTACTTTGTCCTTCAGCCTCGAAAAGGCTATCTCGCTCTTCGAATTTGGTCGAACCACCGTGTCATTCGGCATAAGCCAAGTTAAATCATCTCACACCAGGCTACGTTGACGTCTGACCTTTTTGTCGAGACAACCCCCACGCCTTGGCCTATACCAGGATATCCCACCAAAACTCGAGACAAGAAACCATTCAGGGAAAACAAACGAATGAAAAATGGCCGATTCGTTTATTGATTTCCGGTTGAGGTACAAAATGAAAGAAAAGAAAAATACATGTGACCCCCCCCCAAGGGTCAGGGTTTGAGATCAGCCCCAGCATCTCCTGCAGCCGCATCAGCAGGGGCGTTGCTTGGCTCTCCCTTCTCGAAGGTGCTACGACGGGATACGTCGGCAGTTGCATCAACTCCTAGAATGGCATCGAGGTCGACATCAGATATCTCTTCGTATTCGTCCTCCTCGACCCCCGGGGTGTATGCTTTATAATGTTCAGTGTCTAAGCATGACAGGTCTAGGTCAGGGTAAGCCTGGGCAACCTTAGCCCTCACCTCATCTTCGCCCAGCTGAAATGCATCGGCACAGGCCGCCCTACGTTCGTCGGTAAACTCGGCGGATTTCTTGTACTCCTCCACAGCCGAAGAAGCCTGTTTGCCTCGGCTAATTGCTTCTCCAGTTCGGAGATCCTTCGGTGCCTCGAAGCCGCCTCCTCTCCGAATGCCACTAACCGTCCCTGAAATTCCTGCCCCATCTTGCACGTCTATGGAAAAAAGGCCGAGTAAAGCGAAAATCGAAAGATCAAAATGAGTGGAACCAATAGCGCCATACCTGCTCCTCCTGTCGCGCTAACTCACCCTCCAACATGTGGACCCTGTTAAGAGCCCTGGACTTGGCCGACTGGTTCTGGCAGAGGCTCTCCTTTAGTTCGTCCACCCGGGCCTGGGTATCTCCGACTTCCTGGCGAGCAAAGTCGACCTCATCAGACAGTTGGGCAGCTCGCTCGTCCGACAACTTTAGCCGATCCTGAGTATCGGCAAGCTCCTTGCTTAGGCGGTTGAGGTGGTCCTGCTGCCGCCGACATTTGCGCTCTTCCTCCTCGAATTTTTTTCTCCAATTGGCCATATCTTCAGCGTGGTTAGCCTTCAGCTGGTCCCACCTCTTATCAAAGTATAGTTGCATGGACTTAACCTTGCCTTCATACTCCGCCCTGGCCTAAGAAAGCTCCAGACTAGCCTTCTCGGATTGCTCGCGGAGGCCTTGGAGCTCGCCAATTTGTACGGTGAGATGAGAGTTTCTTTCCCTCTCAACCACGAGAATCTTGTTGGCCTCCCCAAGCTCCCGCTGGAGCTCACCGACCTGTGCAGCGAGTCAGGGGGCTCTCTCCCTCTCAACTGCAAGAATTCTGTGAGCCTCCCCGAGCTCCCTTTGAAGGGCCACTAGGGCCCGAGAGAGTTTATCGGTCGAATCCGCCCTCTCCTTGAAGTGATTGGTCTCGTAGCAGGCCCGAGCCCAAGCTCCAACTGCCAGATGCAGGCGCCATTTCAGCGCCCTCATGATCAAGGCACTCTGCGAAGAAAAGGGTGACATGCATAAAAGACAGCCGAACTAACTAACCAAAGATCTGACTTCGGTGCGATAACTTACCCGAGACGCGTAGTCTGTGGCGATCCTTATAAGGACAAGATCATCAATCTCGGGGAGGAGGAAAGCCTCGTTTGGCACCCCAACACGACAGAAGGCCACCTCGACAAGGTCTTCCGGGTGACCTCCTCCAATTGAGGAACTCTCCTCTCCTTGGAACGCGGACTGTATCAAAGCGGAGAACCTGGCGCTTACCTCCGGGTTGCATGAGTGGAAGTCTACTCCCAGGGAGACATCCAGAACTCCCGCAACCCATGAACTTCTCGATAATCCGGCTTCCGCTGCCAGGGCCCTCGCTTGAGATGCCTCGGACGTCTCGGCCCCAATGAGGAAAGCTTCGGCCGAAGCACCCCCTTTGCTCGCCGGCTCCCCTCCTCCTCCTTCTTCTTCTCCTCTCCTTCTGCTTCCGTCTCCTCAGAGATTTTCCTGTCCGCGACAGGCCCTTCGGAAACTTCTGCTCCCCTCGGGGCCCCTTGTCCCTCGGTGGAAGGCCCTTCACCAGAAAGCCTGCTGCGAGCTTCCGTCGTTGGTTCGGCGGGTTCGGCCATCTCCTCGTCGCCCACTGGCTCTCCTATCGGCGATGCAGGCCGAACCTCTACAGCCGCAACCTTTTCTCCTACCTCGATGGAGGCGGGGGTCGTCCCCACCTCCTCCTGTGACCTCGCCGAGCCACTGGCCTCCAATGAGGGGACCGAGCCACCTCGTCTATGGGAGCCCCCAAGTCAGCCAGCGTTTCCCCTTCGCCATCATCTGACAAAACAATGATGGGGGGGGGGGGGGGGCGGGGAGGAAACCTCAGCGGCCTCCTCCGAAACCCCCATGGCTTCCCGGTCTTCACCCCTGGACAGACCCTCCTCCGCCGCCGAAAGATCAGGCGCTGCCAGAACTCCGGCAGTTTCGGCCTGCGGTGACGAGGAATGCCGACTATCACCATCTCTCCCGGTCCCCCTGGAGCGGGAACCAGAGGGGCGAAGCCTCTTCTGGACCGTTGCTTGCTGTTGGAACCAGATCTCCTGCGGCGCTTGCCCAACTCCTCCCTTAGCTGGTCTGCAAGCACCAACTTTTTGGCTATAGGAGCAATACGATTCGCCTATTAGTTCACACAGAAATCAAAAATGAAGCCACACTAAGCTATCAGCTACGGGGTATTACTCACCACGAGGATCGACGGGGCTTAATCCGGCCGCAAAAAGAGCATCCTCCGATAAAAGGACGCTAGCTGGGAGCGCCTGACTGCTGCATAGCATAACCAAATCCCTATTCTCCGAATCAGTCAATTCCGGGTGCGCTTCCGGATCCTTCACGTACTGCCCCCACACTCGTGGAAAATCCGAACCAATGCCCCCCCTGACTATGAGGAACCGTGACTTCCACTCCTTTATTGACGATGGGTTATCCGATATCATCTTGAAAGATCTCCGAGGACCGATGTAAGGCCATTATGAGGCCCTCCTGGAAACCAGATTGAAACACACCCTGAACAGTGAGAGGGTCGCAGTCACTCCGAGGCGCTTGCACAACGAGATAAACCCTATGAGGTTGCGCCAACTGTTAGGGGCCACCATGGTGAAACATATGTTGTAGAACTTTATCACCTCCCGCACCAACGGATGAAGGGGGAACTGGAGGCCTGCCCTCGGCTCTCTTCGTAGCAGAACGTTCCATCCTCTAAACCGGATGTCACTCTATCCTCAGCCGCCGGACCAACAAGACGACGTCCTAAGGGATCTTGTACAAGCGGCGCATCCGTTCCAGATCCGCCAGGGTCACCTCCGAAGCCTGGTCGTTTGGGCTCACCATGTCTTCAATCGCAAAAGACGCTAAGCAGAATCGCGACGAAAGCAAGAAGACGAAGTCCTTCAAAGGAGAACGAAAGGTGCTCTACAAATAAAGATAGCGCCGCCATGACTCCTTTTTTCCAATCGAAACCGCCTCAGGGTGAGGATGAGGCATCCTAACCTAGGCATCCGGAACTATCATTACGGGTGCCGTGAAAGTCAAAATTTCCCACGTGGCACCTCCCCAGCCGTTACCTTCACCCCTAAGGGATGACAGATCCACCTCGGAAAGGCAAGATGGCCCCACGGCATTAATTAGGGCATCATTGCTCTGGCAATCAAATGCGCATCCCCAAGAGCAGATCACGCCGCCTAAGCCTATACTCCCTATGCCCGAACCTACGCTTGAACTAGGGAGTGGGGGGCATGTGTTGGGGGTAGAATCATCATTTCATTGATAATCGTGCAAGGGGACTAAGACTGACCCCATCCTCCGCCGCTACGATATGTCCCCGAGGAATAAGCTAAGCTAATGTGGTCCGTCAGGTCATGCGACCCCCCGAGCTTCCATAGCCCGTAGCTCCCCGAGCTCCCATAGCTCGGCTCTCCTCGGGGTTCCATAGCTCGGCTCTCCCCGAGCTTCCATAGCTCGGCTCTCCCCGAGCTCCCATAGCTCGTCTTCCCCGAGCTTCCATAGCTCGGCTTTCTCGGGCTTCCATAGCTCGGCTTCCCCGAGCTTCCATAGCTCAGCTTTCTCTGGGCTTCCATAGCTCGGCTTCCCCGAGCCTCTCGTGGCTCATTTTTCCCGAACTACCTATAGCTCGACCTCATGATCCGATACTTACCCCCGCGGAACCTGGCGCAAGAGAGCCTAGACCTATCATAACAGCATCCCAGACAGAGAATTATGTTGAAGAGTGGTCTAGAACCTAATACGGCTACCTAGGACCTACGCCTCTACCAGATCTCGGGCCAACAAGGAGCTCTTCTGGCCGTCGATCCCTTAACAAACAAGATACGGATCTCACCGGCCCCACAATAGCCTGATACGATTCACCTCCGTATCCTAACAACTTTTGAACCTTCCAGAAGGCGCTCAAGATCCAATGATTATCTATAAATATGGCACCCCCAGATTCTCTCAGGTACGCACCCACTGCTCCCGGCTCACTCTCACTCTCTCACTCTCCCCCCGCTGCTCGTCGGTGCTCCCCTAGAGCTCCCGATCGGCCGCCCCTGGAGAGACTCCCCGGAGAGATCCACCTCCCCATTTTCTATTGATCACCGATCCCTCCACTGACTTGAGCGTCGGAGGGTCTTTCGCGGAGGGCCATCCCCAATGCCTCTCGCTTAAGGACTTCTGTGCAGGTCCGCCCAGGAGGAAGCTCAGATCCAGGAGATCGACCGCGCCCGAGTCGGAGGACGGATCCCAACGGTAACAAGTACCATATATATGATAAAAAAATTTAATTACTTTAAATAAAAAAATAAAATGATACAGTTGTGATAAGTCATTTGTTGACTTATAAAAATGGTATGCATATAATTTTTTTGAAAGTTAATATTAGAAACGTTATGTTGGTCAGTACGTGGGCCAACATTATCGACTAGCACTATAAGCCAGCATATGGGCCAGCATAGCCTCGCTAGCCCAACTATGCCAGGCCTATGGACCGTGCCAAACTAACCCCTCAACACTAACGAGCCATGCTGGTGTACTATAGCAAGCCAGGAAAAGACTTTGTACACCGTCCCCGGTGCAGCAAGGCTTACGTGGGTTGCACCGCCTCTTCTGATTGGTCCACCTGGCTCCTATGTGGATGACCTGCTGGGCTGTATGGCTCTACTTTGATGTTACGTTCTGAACGTGACGGCCATTTAAAGCAGTTTGCTTTTTTTAAAAATTAGTGTACGGACAAAAATGCCCTTTTCCTCCATCCTAGCGCCATTTTACGTTGTATTTCATCTGTGTAAGAAGAACTCTCTTTCTTCCCCGGTCGAAAGAAAATATTTCAGCTTCGAGGCTGGAAAACCTGGCAACTGGAGTCTGTGTACAAAAACTTCTGGAGGAAATGTCATCTGCAGCACAAAGTAAAAAGTCTTTCTTCCAACTTCTTTCTAAAGCTCCTTTATTACACCAACAATTTTTTCTGGTTAGAGTTAGTTAATGCGTGACCAAACCGTTTAATGCGCGGGTAACTTCCTTAGAACAAAATAGTTATGACATTCTGGGAGTCATAACTGTTTTGTAAGCATGAATGTCATACTCTTTTAACTAGGATGTTATACCTCATGAACTGGGATGTCGTCAGAGTGGTTCGGCCTATATTCCCTGTTATTTCTTGTCCATATAGCTCTAGTGTCGTCGTTAAAGCTATGACACCCCTGATATACTGTTAAGACACTGTAGTTACCAGCCTAGGACACCCGTGCTCCAAACGAAAGCTGGAGAAAAGCCTTGCGACACCGTAGTTACAACGCTACGACACCCATGCTTATAACCTTTGCGATCTTCGTATGTTGCTTTCCGGGGTGTCGTAGCTTGTTCTATGGGGTATCTTTAAATGCTATAAAGGGTGTGATAAATGACGCTGGAGAGCAGGCCCGTGACACCCCGTATGGAGAATAATCTCCGTGACACCCCGTTTTAACAGTCACGTCATCAGTGTTGTCGCCTAAAAGCTAGGGTGTCGTAAGATGAGAACTGGGGTGTCGTTAACAGCCTGAGTCGGTGCTGTCGTCGTTCGCGACACCCCAGTTGAAAATTGACGACATCCTAGCTCTCATCTGACGACACCCATGCTTAGAACTGACCACGGCGAGAAGGCCCGCGACACCCAAGTTACTAAAAATTATTTTATTCATAAAAAAAGAAAAAAAAAGTACATGAAGCCTTCACTGGGGCTTGTCTCCTTCGGTCGCTGCATCGGCGATCTGGTGCTGGAGGGACGCTACTTTCCCCTTCAGGTGGCTGTTGGCCCGATGCAGGACCTCGATCTCTCTTGTTGAAATGGCCAGGTATTGCTCGGCCACCTTGTTGAGTCGCTCGTTGATTGCGAGCGACTCCGCATAGACCTCCGCATCGATCGTGACCGTTGCGCGGTGGCTGCCATGGTGGCCAGTAGATCTCCCCTCGCCTCTGGAAGCCATCTCAGTATGAAAAAAGCTAGAAAGGTGATTAACGATGGCATTCCCCCATCCATATTTAAGGTACTCCTGGCGGGTGTTTCAATTGCCACGCGCCACCATCTCAGTGGGCGATTCACAGGAATCGACTCGGTGCGCCCCCCCCCTCATTGAGTTTCGAGGGATGGGGAACAGAAGAGAGTTTCGGGAAGCCAACCGTAGTAAGTTTTACGTCGTCCCAAGAGAAAATTCACGACACCCAAGGATGATTTGGATTTCGGCCGAAACTCCTTCGCGACACTCCTGTTGAAAGCTCACGACACCCTAGCTTTAAAGCGACGACACCCGTGCTTAGAAATGATCACGGTGAGAATACCCGCGACACCCCTTGTCGAATTCAGCCACAACTCCTTCGGACACCCCAGTTGAAATCTCAGGACACCCTAGCTTTAAGGGGACGACACCCCTAAAAAGGTGATTAACGTGGGTTCACTGTTAATGCATGGGTGTCGTCGCCTTAAAGCTAGGGTGTCGTGAGCTGAAATCCAATTCTCCCTGGGGTGTCGCGGGGATTGTCCGCGTGGTCAGTTCTAAGTATGGGTGTCGTAGCATTGGTGCTGAGGTGTCATGAGATTTCAACTGGGGTGTCACGAAGGAGTTTCGGCCGAATTCGATAAGGGGTGTCGCGGGGGTTCTCTCCATGATCAGTTCTAAGCATGGGTGTCATCGTCTTAAAGCTAGGGTGTCGTGAGCTTTCAACAGGGGTGTCTCGAAGGAGTTTCGGCCAAAATCCAATTCTCCCTAGGGTGTCTCGGGGATTCTCCGCGCCGTCAGTTATAAGCCATGGGTGTCGTAGCATTGGTGCTAGGGTGTCATTAGATTTCAACTGGGGTGTCGCGAAGGAGTTGCGGTGGAATTCGACAAGGGGTGTCATGGGTATTCTCACCGTGATCATTTCAAATGGCCACATTTGCACGACGGGTGAAGGTGCACGGCCTCGCCTTATCACTAGGGTGTCGTGAGATGATAAATGGGGTGTCGTATTATTTTAACCTTCGTGTCCTAAATCCTAATCCTTTGTTAGCATATATTGACAACTAAATCTATGGATATCATTGTTCATGACTGCGTGCCTATATTTTCACAGTTGATGCTGAAATTGTAGATCGGAAAGAAATCGATAACACTCCCGGTCGTGCACCTTCACCCGTCGCTCCAAATGCAGTGGATGATATTGTAGTTCCTCAAACTGGGATGGAATTCAATTCAGCAGATGATGTATATACGTTCTACAATGGATACGCGAAACGAGCTGGTTTTGGAATCACAACAGTGTGTAGCAGGGCCAACAACAAAAAACAACTTTGCTTCAAGCACCTGGTGTGTTGGAGGCAAGGAAAATCTAGAAAATTAGAGAAGAGTATGAATCATAGGGATACTGGAAAAGTTGATTGTATGGCATCCATAAAAGCAAGACTGAATGCTACAAGTGGTAAGTGAATATTGGATGAGGTTTCTCTAGAACATAACCATGGGATGTCCATAACATCAACTGGTTATCTACGGTCGCATAGGAGGATCAGCACACCAGAGAAGGCAGAGATCAGCAATTTACATGCCGTGAATGTTCGACGACTCAAATATACTCTGCCATAGCAAGGAGAAAAGGGAGCAGAGGACAATTGGATTTCACCGAGAAGGATGCTCGTAACTTCATTTGTCGCGAACGTCAGTCTAAGCTGAAAGAAGAAGATGCTCAGTCGATGGTAATTCATTTCGCCGAAATGCAACTCAGAAATCCCAATTTCTTCTATTCCTTAGACCTCAATGATAATGGTCATCTGAGGTCTGTCTTCTGGATTCATCCAAGGTCAAGATTGGCATGCACATACTTCGGTGATGTTCTAAGCTTTGACTCAACGTACTTAACAAACAGATATCAAATGCCTTTTTGTCCATTCGTTGGGGTCAACCATCATGGACAGTCCACCTTGCTTGGATGCGTATTGTTGTCTGATGAGAGTACTGAGACATATAAATGGGTTTTTCAGACTTGGTTGGATGCAAATGGTGGTCAAGCACCTATTGCCATGATTACTGACCAAGATAAGGCAATCGAGGCTGCTGTCAAAGAAGTTTTTCCTAACACACGACATCGATTTTGTCTTTGGCATATATTGAAGAAGATACCGGAAAAGATTGGCCATATTTGCACGGCAAATCCCAAGTTTATGGTTAATTTCGATGAGGCGATATATGATTCATTGACCATACAATCATTCGAGGAAAGGTGGGCATATGTTATGGAGAAATATAAAGAATGCAAGTCTATAGATTGGTTCAATGTCCTTTACGAATGTCGGGAAAAATGGGTCCCAGTTTACCTAAAGGATACATTCTTCGCAGGTTTGTATGTCATTGTCTTTGGTTCATGTTCGCGTTAAACGCTTTTTTTTTTGTTGACAAAATTTTGAACAGGGATGTCATCTTCACAAAGGAGCGAGGGCATTAATCACTTCTTCGATGGGTTTATAAATTCGAAGATAACACTAACGGAGTTCATAAGTAAGTACAAAGATGCCTTGGAAAAAAGATACGAGGCCGAAAATGAGGAAGATAATAGGACGTTGTAAACGATTGCTTTCTAAAGACATCATCACCTTTTGAGAGACAAGCTGCAGGAAGGTATACAAGGAGCATTTTCAAAAAATTTCAGAATGAGATCCTTGAAATGGCTGCATCAAATACAAAATTGATCAAGGAAGCTGGCAAAACTTGTTTATATTCCGTAAAGTCATATGAAAGGATTGAAGTCGATGGAATTGGCAAGGAGATGATCAAAGATTATATCGTGTCATACGATAGAAATATTGAGGATGTCCAATGCCAGTGCCGATCCTTTCAGTTCAAGGGGTACCTGTGTAGGCATGCCCTGTTGGTTCTTCATCAAAATGACGTATTTCATTTACCAGATAAATACTTCTTGAAGAGATGGTGCAAGGACATGAAATACCAATTCGACGAATTCGACTGCAATACTGAGGGTTATGCCAATTCGACGAATTCGACTGCAATATTTCATTTACCAGATAAATACTTCACACGGTACGCAGTGACAATTTATTAATTGAAATGTCTTAATATTTATTATCGTTAATATTATGTTAATGATTGTATATATAGTTTGCTGAGTCATCGAATGACGAAGCTCACAGAGATAGCCTCCATGTCTGAAGATGCATTTAATGTAGTGATGGATGGTCTAACACCTATATTTAAAATTGCCGTGGATGCCAACTGCGCAGCTAAACCACGTACAGAGCTTGTAATTCAAGATCCTGAACAAATTAGGACGAAAGGTCGCCCGAGAGAGAACAGATTAAAGAGTGGAGTCGAGAAGAAGTCAAAAAGATCAAGAAAAAATCAGGTCAAGGAAAGAGCTGCTTCAAGCATCAGGCAGACTTGTTTGCAGTCTATTAATACTGAAGAGGACCTGGAGAGAATTGTTCCGCCGTCCGAAACTTTGATGGACGAATTTGATGCTTATGTATTGAGTCAACTTACACAAGAGCATATATAAAACACGGGTGTCGTAACTTTTGAATTATGGTGGCTTGGTCGCAAATGAAATGCTTTCAAAATAGGGTGTCTATTTCAGTAAAATGAAGTGCTTTTAGTCCGACGACACCCCAGCTCTTGGCAAACGACATCCTAGCCTTGCGCGGCGACACCCAAAAGGCGGAAACCTACGAGACATCCCAGTACTCGCGAACCAACACTGAAGATTTTAGCACGATGACATCCCAGCTATTGGCAAACGACACCCTAGCCTTGCGCGGCGACACCCGAAAGGCGTAAACCTACGAGACATCCCAGTACTCGCGAACCGACACCAAAGATTTTAGCGCGATGACACCCCAGCTCTTGTTAAATGATACCCTAGCTCTTGTGCAGCGACACCCGAAAGGCAGAAACATACGAGACATCCAAGTACTCGCGAGCCGACACCGAAGATTTTAGCGCGAAGATACCCCAGCTCTTGGCAAACGACACCCTAGCCTTGCGCGGCGACACCCGAAAGGCGAAAACCTACAAGACATCCCAGTACTCACGAACCGACACCGAAGATTTTAGCGCGATGAGACCCTAGCTCTTGTTAAACGACACCCTAGCTCTTGCGCGGCGACACCCGAAAGGCGGAAACATACGAGACATTCCAGTACTCGCGAGCCGACACCGAAGATTTTAGCGTGACGATACCCTAGCTCTTGGCAAACGATACCCTAGCCTTGCACGACGACACCCAAAAGGCGCAAACCTACGAGACATCCCAGTACTCGCGAACCGACACCGAAGATTTTAGCACGACGACACCCCAGCTCTTGTTAAACGATACCCTAGCTCTTGCGCGGCAACACCCGAAAGGCGGAAACATACGAGACATCCCAGTACTCGCGAGCCGACACCGAAGATTTTAGCGCGACGACACCCCAGCTCTTGGAAATGACACCCTAGCCTTGCGCGGCGACACCCGAAAGGCGGAAACCTACGAGACATCCCAGTGCTCGCGAACCGACACCAAAGATTTTAGCGCGATGACACCCCAGCTCTTGGTAAACGATACCCTAGCCTTCCGCGGCGACACCCGAAAGGCGAAAACCTACGAGACATCGCAGTACTCGTGAACCGACACCGAAGATTTTAGCGCGATGACACCCCAGCTCTTGTTAAACGACACCCTAGCTCTTGCGCGGCGATACCCAAAGGCGGAAACTACGAGACATCCCAGTGCTCGCAAACCGACACCAAAGATTTTAGCGCGACGACACCCCAGCTCTTGGCAAACGACACCCTAGCTCTTGCGCGGCGACACCCGAAAGGCGGAAACATACGAAGGCAAACATATGAATACATCGAGGACACTCCTGCTCGCAATATAAAATTTGTGCATTTGCATTAAATATTAATCAGTGTTAATATGAATAAATTACATTCAATTTTCATTCAAAGAAGAATAAAAAAATTAAGAACATTTTTCGACAATGTCGCTAATCTTTTTGTTCAGCCCTCTCTCAATATCGTCGCAGCTAAGTGTCGCCGGTAATCTCTGACTTCCTCATCCATGAAATCCATCTTCATATCAGGATTGTCCCATCGAGCAAGACATTCCATGTATCTCAGACAGTATAGGCCGCAATCCAGCGATCCGGTCGGTTGGCTTGGGCAATCCGAAATATCTTCATCGGCCAATCCATCGCTTCCTTCTTATCGCAGTAGATATGGAATATGTGGCCTAGAATTGTATGCCATTTCCTTGCATTGGCCTTGTACTTCGGGTTGCGTTTCAATGAATTCAGGTGCATGAACACCTTTTTTCCATGTCGACAGCAACCAAATGCCAGTGCGAGTTATCAGAGTTTATAATGGTGAAAAGAAACCGGAATTGGGCCTTATCTTCATCCGATACATTGTCAAATATCAGCCCCTGATGTTCCAGCAAGTTCATGAGCAGGTGATGAGGAAGTCAGACATAGAGCAGATACGAAAACTGATGCAATTATGCACTTATGGTATCGGTCAGGATGCTCTGCCCAGTTGCGCATCAGAAACTCCTGGCCGCAATCAATTATCTGCCAATGGAATGTAAAACGATTAATATAATTCTAAAATCAACAACTAGAACATGTTCCTTGATATACTTACATCATCTATTATCATTTCATTGTTAATGAGATCTTGAAGATTTTTTCTTGTTGCAACGCCAGAAAACATATTTGTGTAGACGATCTCGTCGGTTTGTCGCTCGCTCAAAAAATTTTGAATAATTATTTGGTCATCTTCGACCGTTGTGTTGGGCTTTGACGTGCCCACTGTCTTCACCGACTTTTTAGGTCGGGTTGTCTCATAACATTCTCCGACGACCGTGGATGCCTTACGCTTCCTCGGCTCTTTTTTAATCCTCCTAACAAGCGAAGACACTCCAATTGGATCTTCATTTGGTGGTCATACCACTTCAACAGCCGGGGCCGTTTATCAGGGTATGCTGGCTCTCGCATTGATGTATGCTCGAGAAACCACGCTTGAACATGATATTTTTTTGGATATTAAATAATGTAATATTACCAAAAAAATTTACTAACAACACTAATTATGTGTCTCAATAATCCTTACCACCAGTGCTGCCGAGCATCCGAACAAGGTAGGCTGCCTCCTAACTTTTTTTGCATTCTTTGAGTGCACCGGCTCCTCGGAACGCAAGCAAGCAGCTATTTCTGGGAGAGCCAGAACAATCAACTCCTTCAGTGCCGAAGCCCAGTCGATGCTACCCAGTTGACTTAAGTCATCCAAGTGCTGGATGAGATACCGTGGACATCTCTGATTAGACTTTGGAGCCAAAAACATGGCCAACATGTATGCGATCCAAAGTCGGACGGTGTCCTCGACATCCTCCTGTACTTTAGATGATCGGAGTTGAAATATCAACTTCTCCAAACCTTCTTGGCGAAGATCTAAACCCTGGCCAAACCGTCTGAACAACCTTCCGTTGAACATTTGGCTGGACGTGTCGATCTTCTTCCCATGAGCTGGAAGTCCCAGAATGAGTGCGACTTCGTCGGCACTGAATAGAACTGGCTTTCCGCAAAACATGAACTCGTCGCCTCCATTGTGACATCTTATGATGTCTGCTAGCAGTCGCCCGTCGACTGTGAACGTCTGCATGTCGACGAAGGCACCAAATGGGTCCTTCGAATCAGTTTTGTATGCGTCTAGAGAACCCCATCCTCCAAACCTTCTGAACGTATACTGCCGGCCTGCAGCTATTCTTAAACAGCTGGGAAGCCTTCACTGGGGGGACTGGAACAATTTTATTGTCAACTGAAACAGGGGGTAAGACAGAAGACATACTTGTCATGAAATTTTAAGAGAGAATGTTATAATATTTAATATAGTGATAAACATACCTGAAGGAGCCGCATCCTCATTCGAACGAAGAACCATGTCCTTGCATTGTTCCGCCATTTTCTCCGTCTGCTTCTTCTTTGTTCGCGGTCTTCGTCCACAAACGAAAGCACTCATCTCCATGAATGAAGTATACGGAAGAATGAACTATGGAACAAATTTAGGAGGAAAAAGGAGACCAGTGGCTTCTCGAGCAAGAGACGAAGGATGGCTTCTTGAGCAAAAGGATGGCTTCTCGAGCAACAGACGATTGAGTGCTTTTTCTAGGGTTTATGCCGACCTCAGAGAAATACGAAAGGACACCCGGATCGCCACGATCACATCACAGAGACCCGCGAACCCATAGGAACTGCCCATATTTAGCAACTTTTCTCAGAAATATGGCATGGCTGAGTTACTAGGGTGTCGTCGAATTAGTACTAGGGTGACGTCAAATTCCTGCCTTGTTCAAGCATGGGTGTCGTCACCTTAAAGCTAGGGTGTCGTCAGATTTCAACTGGGATGTCGCAAAGGATTTACGGCCGAATTCAATTAGGGTGTCGCCGGGTACTCTCTATGTGGTCATTTGTAAGCATGGGTGTCGTCGCCCTAAAGCTAGGGTGTCGTGGGATTTTAACTGGGGTGTCGCGAAGGATTTACGGCCAAATTCGAACTAGGGTGTCGCTGGGATTATCTTCGTGGTCAGTTTTAAGCACGGGTGTCGTCTCCTTAGAGCTAGGGTATCGTGAGATTTCAACTGGGGTGTCGCGATTGATTTTCGGCCAAATTAGAACTAGGGTGTCACGGGGATTCTCTCCGTGATCAGTTCTAAAGATGGGTGTCATCGCCTTAAAGCTAGGGTGTCGTCAGATTTCAACTGGGTGTCGCGAAGGATTTACGGCCGAATTCAATTAGGGTGTCGCCAGGTACTCTCTATGTGGTCATTTGTAAGCATGGGTGTCGTCGCCCTAAAGTAGGGTGTCGTGGGATTTCAACTGGGGTGTCACGAAGGATTTACGGCCAAATTCGAACTAGGGTGTCGCTGGGATTATCTCCATGGTCAGTTTTAAGCACGGGTGTCGTCTCCTTAGAGCTAGGGTGTCGTGAGATTTTAACTGGGGTGTCGCGATTGATTTTCGGCCGAATTAGAACTAGGGTGTCGCGGGGATTCTCTCCGTGGTCAGTTCTAAAGACGGGTGTCGTTGCCTTAAAGCTAGGGTGTCGTGATATTTCGACTAGGGTGTCGCGAAGGATTTACGGCCGAATTCGACTAGGGTATCGCCGGGGACTCTCTATGTGGTCATTTGTAAGCACGGGTGTTGTCGCCCTAAAGCTAGGGTGTCGTGGGTATTCAACTGGGGTATCGCGAAGGATTTACGGCCGAATTCGATCTACGATGTCGCTGGGATTCTCTCCGTGGTTAATTTTTAAGCACGGGTGTCGTCTCCTTAGAGCTAGGGTGTCATAAGATTTCAACTGGGGTGTCTCGATTGATTTTCGGCCAAATTAGAACTACGGTGTCGCGGGATTCTCTCCATGGTCAGTTCTAAAGACGGGTGTCGTTGCCTTAAAGCTAGGGTATCGTGATATTTCGACTGGGGTGTCGCGAAGGATTTACGGCCGAATTCGACTAGGGTGTCGCCGGGGACTCTCTATGTGGTCATTTGTAAGCACGGATGTCGTCGCCCTAAAGCTAGGGTGTCGTGGGAATTCAATTGGAGTGTCACGAAGGATTTACGGCCGAATTTGATCTACGATGTCGCTGGGATTCTCTTCGTGGTCAGTTTTTAAGCACGGGTGTCATCTCCTTAGAGCTAGGGTGTCGTGAGATTTCAACTGGGGTGTCGCGATTGATTTTCGGCCGAATTAGAACTAGGGTGTCATGGGGATTCTCTCCGTTGTCAGTTCTAACGATGGGTGTCGTCGCCTTAAAGCTAGGGTGTCGCGAAGGATTTATGGCCGAATTTGAAGTAGGGTGTCGCGTGGATTCCTTACCATCCGGACTCTCAGAGCGAGGGAGGGGAAGAAAGAGTTCTTCTTGCAGAGATGAAATCCAACACAAATTGGCGCTAGGATGGAGGGAAAGGGCAGCATCCGGACTCTCAGAGCGAGGGGGGGAAGAAAGAGAGTTCTTCTTGCACAGATAAAATTCAGTTGAGCACGAACCTACGCCCTCGCTCTGAAAGTCTGGTCGACAGAAAATATTTCAGCTTCGAGGCTGAAAAACCTGGCTACTGGAGTCTATTGGAGTCTTCAAATATAAAAGTTTATCCAATGAGTTTTTCCTTGCCAAAACCTCACATAGACGTTCGCTTCTCTCTCTGAATTCGGCCAGGTCTGCCTTCGTTATCTCTTCGTCAATTACTTTTAAAAGGCTCCTTTTTTCCTCCATCTGCTTTCTCTCTGTTTTCCTGTCATTAAAACCTTTTAAAAGCAATTGACGAAGAGATAACGAAGGCAGCTGAGGCCCATCTTATAGACCTGGCCGAATTCAGAGAGAGAAGCGAACATCTACGTGAGGTTTTGGCAAGGAATAACTCATTGGATAAACTTTTATATTTGAAGACTCCAGTAGACTCCAGTAGCCAGGTTTTTCAGCCTCGAAGCTAAATATTTCCTGTCGACCAGACTTTCAAAGCGAGGGCATAGGTTCATGCTCAACTGATTCCTTAGCATCCGGACTCTCAGAGCGAGGGAGGGGAAGAAAGAGTTTATCTTGCAGAGATGAAATCCAACATAAATTGGCGCTAGGATGGAGGGAAAGGGCCGCATTAAAAGAGTATGACATTCGTGCTTACAAAACAGTTATGACTCCCAGAATGTCATAACTATTTTGTTCTAAGAAAGTTACCCGCGCATTAAACAGTTTGGTCACGCATTAACTAACTCTAACCAGAAAAAACTGTTGGTGTAATAAAGGAGCTTTAGAAAGAAGTTGGAAGAAAGACTTTTTACTTTGTGCTGCGGATGACATTTTCTCCAGAAGTTTTTGTACACAGACTCCAGTTGCCAGGTTTTCCAGCCTCGAAGCTGAAATATTTTCTTTCGACCGGGGAAGAAAGAGAGTTCTTCTTGCACAGATGAAATACAACGTAAAATGGCGCTAGGATGGAGGGAAAGGGCATTTTCGTCCGCACGCTAATTTTAAAAAAAAGCGAACTGCTTTAAATGGCCGTCATGTTCAGAACGTAACATCAAAGTAGAGCCATACAGTCCGGCAGGTCATCCACGTAGGAGCCACGTGGACCAATCAGAAGAGACGGTGCAGCCCACGTAAGCCTTGCTGCACCGGGGGTGGTGTACAAAGTCTTTTCGTAGCAAGCCATGCCAGCACAACATAATGGCCCATAGCAGAACAGTATAATGGGCCAAGCTGTAATAAAATAGCTCGTTGGACTTGAGGATATCTATGAGGCCTATGATTTTTTAGAAGAAATAAAAATTAAATATGAGAAAAAGTATGCCACATTGAATGAAACATTCTTTTCTTATAGATAGGTATGAAGTTTCCTTATTGACTTGAAATTTTGGGATTGCATAAATTTTTTTTCCTCTGTTGTCAAAGTTTATTCCATTTAGGATTGATTAGGCTTTGACATGGCTCTAATCATCTAGCCATGTGTTAAATGATTACACTAGAGAGGTTTACTATACTAATAAGATATATATATATATATATATATATATGATAGATTTGGCTACATTTAAATGCAGTTAAGTCCAAGTTTTGCTCATCTTCTCTATCATTAGATCTACATGAATCTTGTAGTTACCTCACCTTTTTTTATCTTCATTAGATCCACATATATCTTGTGGTTACTTTACCTTTTTCTTTAAGATCCGTAAATTATGTGAATTTAAAAATAAAGAAAGTGATCGAATTCAAATTCAACTACATTTGAATATAACCAAGTTTATCTATCTATAACAAGTCTATCTCTTTCCCTCCTATATATATATATATATATATATAGAGGGGAGAGAGATAGACTTGTTAAATTTAAATTAATTAAATTTAGAATCCGATTATTTTTTTCATCTTTGAATTTACATGAATCTTAAAACTATTTTATTTTTAAAATTTATGAATTATATAAATTCAAAGTTGAATATGATTGAATTTAAGTTTATATATGTATATGTATATGTATAGATTGATTTAAACAACTTGTAGGTACATAGGCTCTAGAGAGCATGTGATAAATCGAAGCCAAAGGGCCATGGGGGACCGTTGGATATAGAAGGGAACCGGCGGAACTCATAAGCTATGCTACAACTTGTGCAAGGAGTGTTGGATCGCCGCATGATGCCCGCCTGCATCGCAATACCAAAATCAGACCATTTGATAGGGCCTATCTCGTGGTTCCAAAGAGAAGTGCCCTCTTCCCAACCTCTTTTTTTTTTTTTTCTGTGTGTCGCCGTTGACAAAGAAAAGTCGGACCGTTGGGCCTTACATCGGTGTGGCAAAGGTCCTTAAAAGGCCATTGTTTACGCCAGCACGGTCTCCGATGCTGACAGGCCCTCCAATCTTTGGTGGAACAGAACATAGGGCAGGTCATCAAACATGATGATGATGATGATCCACCCGGCTTGTTCGCTTCTCTCTTGTCTTGTTTCGGGCTACTCAGCTGCGGTATCAAATCGGCAGGGCCTCGTCGAGGCGTTGCCCTTCCACCGTGATGTTCCCAATATATTCCCAATCGCCCACCGGCTGGCCTCACCCAGCATTCGCCCCTACACGTATACAGAGAGAGAGAGAGAGAGAGAGAGCGAGTCCCACGCGCAAAGTCCTGGTGTGGTGAGAGGCCCTGGCCCACGTCCAGGCTGGCGGTTAGGTCAGAATCGTTAGCCCATTGGGCTGCGGAGCCCATCAAAAGGGGATCGATCGAGTCGCCATCCCTTCTCCCACTTCCTCTCTTGTTAGGGTTTCCAATCCGCCGAGGGCCTGCGACCCATCATCCTCTCCCCTTCCCCGACCCACCACCTTCCCTTCGAGTGCGCCTTCGCACGAGAGAGAGGAACCAGAAAAAAAAAAAAAAAAAAAAAAAATTAGAATTTCCCGCCTTCGCTACTCCATCGCTCTCCTTCTCTCTCAATTTATCGTTCACCTCGAAACTCTAGGGTTCGATCCCCTTGATCGCAGGCCTCCTCCGAGCCCGGCTTTCTGGTAAGATCGCTAGATCTCTCTCTCTCTCTCTTTTTCCTCTTCTTGGATTCTTCTTGAATTGCCCGGTTTTTCCGTGGAACGTTTGATTTGGGGACTTCGATGTTTTGTTTGGTTTCTTCGTCGCTTGCTATCGTCTCATTTCCGGATGCTAGGGTTTATATTTGGGGACTTCGAGTCCCTACTGCTACCTTTTCCCTTTCCGTGTTTGTTAGATCTATTTATTCATGTTTTCAATCGAAGAAGGCTGGGGAAGGAGGCGGGATATCGTCGCACAATTCTTATTGTATGTCATGGATCTGGCGACTTATTTCGATTCCGAGACCGAAAGGCAATTCCTCTTGCTGGGCCTCTGATCCAGAACAGCTCGAGAATTGGTGAGCTTGCTTGATGTATATTTTTTTGGATGGAATGGATTGGGGGAAGAAGATTTCTCGCCTGGGAGATCTCGGTTCCATGGGCCTAACTGCATAAGCCCAAATAGAACAACAGGTATCTGGAGGGGAGCCCAAGCGCGATCTATGCTTAGGTTCACAATAATTAATCTCACGTGTAGTGCAGCCCAGATGGGATCTCAGGCCTCAAGTTCGCAATTGTTGCCTCCATGTTATGTATGGAGGCCCTGCAATCCTCTCATGCTATCTACTACGCGACACGGGGAAAAAATATATATATATATCCCCTGCATGCTATGTTGGGAATCATGTGTCACCGACCGGTTGAATTGCATGATTCCAGGCATGTTGATCTCTACCAGTTTTCAAGTTTCTGTAGCAAAACAAGCAGCAGTACTTGCTAACAATTATGTTACTCAAATTCAATTGTGTCCCGTGATGCATACAGGATCATAGCATGATGCATTCTCCTCTTCTAAGCGTACTAGGTATTTCATTTTATTTCCAGGTTCGAGTTTCAATTATAGTACAACACTTAGGCCTACTAGCATATTCTTTGAGAAATAATTAGGCCTTAATATGGTTTTCATGGATGCATGGCAAGTTTTTTTCCTCTCATAGCCCAGCATCAAGAAGGTCTATGGTCCATCTGGTTGCCCTTGAGATGAGGAATTTATTTAAGACATGTACCATAGTGCAAACCATCCCCCCTCCCCCCCCCCCAACCCACCCACACAGAGAGAGAGAGAGAGAGAGAGTTAATATATGATAAATAAGTATATCATATAATATATAAAGTGCATTCTACAATAATATCATAATTATAATAACATTTTAATAATGACATATTAAATTAACTCTGACAAAATTATATTAGAATGTATTTCAATTTAATATACATATTATATTTATTTATAAAAAGGCATTTTTTATTATATTATTTCTATACAGCATAATGTGATACTATGTCATTTAATATATTTGTTTTACATGTTTAGTATAATAGAGCATCTAACAGATTGAAGCTGTATTTTGGTCAAATGTCTTGAGGGTGGGGAGATGGAGGTGTGACAATTTATGGGATGTGTGTTGTTGGGCTTAATTTGTTTGGAATAAGAATGAAATATTGTATCTTAACATTTGAAAAAATCACCACCAAAATTTAGTTCAGCTGTTACCATCCGTGCCACTTCATGAGAGTTGGGCTCATTTCAATTCTGAAAGGCATCAACCCTTCCTTGTACCCTCATTTTTGAATACCATGTTTTTGCGAGTGTCAGGCTCAGTCCGCCCTCATTTCTCGATTACCTGTTTCTGCAAGTGTTAAGCTTAGTTTCCTTGGGGACCTGGGTTATGTCCGTGAGGGGGGGGGGGGGGTTGGGATTTGCAGGTAAAGGATAAGGTGTGGGGCTGTAATACCGCATTACTCGTGCTCACATTACACACGTACACAAGAAAAGGAAAAGGAAACCACAATCTCTATTGTTTAGAAGAAAAAAGATGATTGTCACATTCCTCTACTTAGTTTCATATTGTCTTTAATAAACAATACATATGCTTTCTCAAATTCCTCTCCATCTATTTGTGTCAACTTCTTTTGTAATTTTGAGTTCCTCCTTGCAATTCTTGAAGAGGCAATTAGTGCAAAACTGACTATCCGGACTTTATGAGAATTTGCCAAAGCATAAGAAAATTCTTTTTAATTAAAGAAAAGCAGTGTACAGACTGTACTTGTCCTTAGGTATGTTTGTTACTCTAAAGTTGCTTAGATCTTATAGGCTATAGGAAAATTGGTTGGCTATGTTTTGATATCACATATGCCTATGTAGAGCTTATAGTGCCGGATAACTTATTCTTCAATACACAAGGTAGACTCTCGAAGTCCTACTTTTTCATGTAAGATAAATAAAAGCCCCATGACCTTAGTCTTTATAACAATAATAGAATGTATGAAATGGGATGTTTTGTACATTATAATGAAGTGATTTTTTCTGTGTGTGTTTATGCTCTATGTCCTGTTATTTGTAATCTAATTTTTGAGATGTTAGAACATATCTGGTAGTTCTAGTTTGTTCTAGTACTCTTTGCTCGTTTTACACTTGCTTGATTGCTTTCTTATTTAATTAGTTGCTTCATTTTGTAGGATCGACTAATTACCTTTTTTTGGCAGGCCTTTGAGGTTAGTTGTTTATTTTTTTAATCGATGCAAATAATGTCACTAAATATTATGTTTTGGTTTAATTGTTGAAGTACAATAAAGTGCATAATCACAAGGCTCTTGCCTCCTGTTTTTGGAAGGTTCTCGATGATAGCTTTACTCTTCCCCCACTACCTATTATTGATGTGTCAACAGAGATGGATAAGGTTATATATCTGGGTTCTCTAGCTTGACTCCCACATCTCTTTGGGGATTCTCAACATAATAAAGATGAGCTCATCATGTCTCTACATATATCGATCCTGATCAACTGGTGGAAGTAATTTAGTTCTTTCATGCGTGCAGAGAAGTAAACCAAGTGGCAAATATGTTGGCCAATCTGGCTACTGCAGGAAACTCTTGACCAAAGCATTCCCATAGCAGTTGTAATAAGAGCCTTGGCTGATGCCTACAGGATAGGCATTGAGCATGTGTAATAGGCTACAGCTCCTTTTTCTAAACAAAATAAAGCTCTTTTAATTTCATTCCTTATTGATCAGAACATGAGAATTCAGAATTTGAACTCAACTTAATAATAAAAAAATCCTTCCATCAATATCGTATCAACCTTTTTTAGCTTGTGTTCAAAGATAGCATTAGTTCGACAGAATCATGAAATTTTAACTGGTTACTTATTTTAGTAAGAACCATATTTTAAGACTGGGTAGAGTTCTTTCCTCTTCATTCCTATCTATGTCCATTTAATTCCTTTTTTAATCAGATATTTGGGAGCTGCATCCTTAGCCATGTTTATTTCTTTTCAAAAATTCCCAACTTTTCTGCAATCATTCCTGTCAAGACTAGATCTGCTGTCACTACAAGCATTTTCATCCTTTTTCACAACTTCTGGCCTTCATATCTTAAGGTTTGTTCTCCTTGTTTGGCTGTTGAACGCAAATATGAGCCTCTTTCTTTAGGTGCTTCTGTAAAACTATGCTGCACCATGCCATCTGTTTTTGGTCATCCCCATCACTCTGGCCTCAGTTGGTGCTACTTCTGTGCTTCCTTGAATGCACTCTTTCATCATCTTAACCTCCCTGGTTTTACTCCACAACAGTGATGTCATTCATATCAACCATTGTCATTTAATGACCCAAACAATAATGTGACGTCAGAAGATTTTCTTGAGTCTTAATGCATGATCCCCGCCCGCCCCATCTATGTCCTTTTTGTACATGCGAAAACTGGGTCATCTTTGTTCTTTGTTTTGCTTCATTGAATTTTTATTTACCTACCACAACTCTTTATAGAGTATGCTTAACCTTGATTTATCTTTTAAGAGTAACTTTAAGCCTTTTATTGTCTTTTATTTTACTGAATGAACTGTTTGAATCTATAGATGGTATAAGTTTTGATACATTATTAGACAAGGATTTTGATCTTGGATTATGGACAGTATAGTTTTAAATAGGTTTTTATTTAATAACCATCATTCTCCTTCTCCTTCTCTTTTTTTTTTTTTAAATAAAACAAGAGTATTTTCTGCATCAGTAAGTTAGTAGAAGATTAGAATTTTTGTCCTGCATTAAGTAACATATATCATGGACTTTGTTGGAAACCTATTTTAGCCTTTTTGCAACTCAGTTTTTCTTCATCTTTTTTTTTTTAAAAAAGAAAGTGCATTTTCTATTAAATCAGTAGAAGATTGGAATTTTCTTCTTCTTATTTTGAAGAGCATTTTCTGGTATAATAAAGCAGTAGAAGATTATCATTTTTGTCCTGCATTAAGTAACAAATATCTTGGATTTTGATGAAAGCTATTTTTTGCATTTTTACAACTCAGTTTATTTGACAAAGTTATTACTAGACATTTTTCTGCTAGTTCTTATTTTTGCAAGAGTCTCTAGTTTTAGGAAACTGTACTCTAAAAGCAGTTTTCTAGAAAGTGGTGTTTCAACATGATATTTTATGTTGAAGTATGGTGCTCGATGCTCCAAGAAAATATTTACATTCATGTCACCTAATTATTTGATCGTGAGTCTTTTTACTTTAGCTGCTTTTTGTTTCAGACTTCCCCCCCCCCCCCCCTTTCAACCCTTCTCCATCCAAGTGTCTAGTTGTTAATAGGATGTTTGTTCTTAACACCGCTAATGATTTTCTCCAAGTTTCTTTCTTCTATTGATGCCTGCACGTATTTCTCCGTCTTTTTAAACCAACTCATGTTCAAGATTTCAATTTTTAATTGGTATTTGTTTATTCTTTTTCTAAGTAGCAGGTGTTCTTCATTTCATCATTTTACCTGGATTTTCTTTTCTACTCTTGGGTGAGTCAGGTTGTCATTTTTAGCTTCTCTTGCCTACCTTTTATATAGCATTTCATTGCTGCTTCTGTTGTCTGGGGAATTGCTCTTATTTATTTTTGTTGTTGTAAAAGATTCAGGATGATGCATCCCATCCACGTTGCATGCAGCCAACTACATCTTGGTATACACATCTTACGTCCCTTTTGTGGTTCCATTGTGGAAAGAAATCTGGAACATAGCAGAAGTGAAGTGATTTTATTTGGCTTGCTTTGGATGATGAGTATCATGGCAAGATTTTGAGAGATACTTGATAGGCATCAAGATTGTAAATATAAATAATCAATTTTTTCTTTTTTTTTTTCTCCCTAAGGGACAGATATCGTCCATCCCAAATTTGATCACCTGCATAGCCTTTGAAAATTACTGGTTGTCTCTGTTGCATGCTTGTACATCAATTTTGTATGGGTGGTATTGGCCCCTACTCTCATAATTACATCATCTTCTTTGTGGCATGGTGTATTTCTTATTTTCTTTTTCATTACATATATATTATACACCGTCAGCTTTAAGATGACTAGGGTAATTTCTTTTCATTATGTTGTAAAAAATTAAAATGGAAAGCAAAAGGGGTGATAAAAAAATTTCTAGTTAATTTTATGTCTGAAGATCTGCACCCTCAAAGGTGTATTGCTTTTTGAATTAAATTCATTTAATGTGATGTTTGGTTTTTATTGAAATATGTGCACTTTTTAGGAATTGAAGGACCTGGAGATCATGTTAGTCTGTGTTCTTGTTTCATGCAGTTTCTCTTTATTCAGCATGGCTAGTGACACTGAACCAGTCACCACAGAAACAACTACTCCACAACCTTCAAAGCGCAGGAGAAAGAAGTCGTTGGTCTGGGAACACTTCACCATTGAAGCTGTGGCTGGAGGATGTACTCGGGCTTGTTGCAAATTGTGCAAGCAAACTTTTGCTTACAGTAGTGGTTCAAAGATTGCAGGCACCAGCCACCTCAAGAGGCACATTGCTCTAGGCTCATGTCCTAAAATCAAAAATCAGGAGAAGAAACTGCTTGCGCTCACTTCAGGTTCAAAAACTGATGAGACTTCCACTGAACCACCTCCCAAAAGACGGTACAGAATGTCTGGTTTCGCAAATGCTGCATTTGACCAGGATGTTAGCTGTGTATATCTTGCAAAGATGATCATTGTGCATGACTATCCTCTTCACATGGTTGAACATCCTTCTTTCATATCTTTTGTTCAAAGTCTCCAACCTCGGTTCAAAATGGTAGACTTTAATGCCATTGAAGCAGAAATATTAGCCATTTATCAGAAGGAAAAGCAAAGCCTTACGCAAGTCTTTGGAACTATGCCTGGAAGGGTCAGCCTCACCATAGGCCTGTGGACAACAAGTCAGACTCTTGGATACGTTTGCCTCACAGGGCAATTCATTGACAGTGACTGGAGACTGCACAGAAGAATGCTTAACTTCATGATGGTATCCTCTCCTCATTCAGAAAATGCTCTTAGTGAAGCTATCGGGTTTAGCCTTTCAGATTGGAACATGAAGTCTAAGTTATTCACCATCACTTTGGACAATAATTGCTCATCTCATGACATTTACAGTGCAAATCTCAGAGACCACCTGTCTAACAAGAACACGCTTATGCTCAAGGGTCAGTTGTTTGTTGTCCGTTGCTATGCCCATATTTTGAATGTGGTTGCTCAAGATGTGATTGCTTCCATCCATGGTATCATATACAACATCCGTGAAAGTGTGAAATTTGTTAAAGCTTCTGCAGCCCGTGAAGAAAAATTTGCTGAGATTTCCTTGCAACTCGAAATTCCTAGCACAAAGACCTTGTCTCTTGATGTTATCACACAGTGGAACACAACTTACCTCATGCTGGTGGCTGCCTTGGAATATAAACAAGCATTTTCTGTCTTGGAAACATGTGATGATAACTATAATGAAGCACCATCAACTGAGGATTGGAAGAAGGTGGAGATTGTTTGTACATATCTGAAGCTTCTGTATGACTCTGCAATTGTCATTATGGCAACAGCTGATCCAACTGCAAATGTATTTTTTTCATGAGGTATGGAAAATCCAGCTAGAGCTGAGTAATGCAACAATGAATGAGGATGTTTTGGTGAGCAGCATCGCTAAAGAGATGCACGAGAAGTTCGACAAATATTGGAAAGACTGCAGCCTCGTCTTGGCAATTGCTGTGGTTATGGACCCTCGTTTCAAGATGAAGCTTGTGGAGTTCAGTTTCTCAAAAATTTATGGTGCAGATGCTGCTAGATATGTTGAGCTAGTGAACGATGTCATTCACGAGCTCTATCTTGAGTACATTGCCCAACCACTTCCATTGACTCCAGCTTATGAAGAACAAGGGGAAGCCGCCGGTGCCGCCACCACTAGCAACATCGATGGCGATGGTGATGGCGGTGGCAACAACCGGCCAGCAACCCCGGTCTCCAATGGTGATGGGCTTCTAGACTTTGATCTCTATTTATCTGAGATGGCTGTTAGCCAGCCAACGAAGTCAGAGGTAGATCAGTATTTGGAGGAGTCTCTCGTCCCAAGGATCCAAGAGTTTGATATCTTGAACTGGTGGAAGCTCAACAATCTGAAGTATCCGACACTGTCCAAGATGGCTCGGGATGTATTGGCCATTCCAATGTCCATGGTGAGTCCGGGCTCCTCCATATTTGGCAGTGGAACTGGAAGCAGAGTGCTCGACGAGTATCAAAGTTC
This sequence comes from Calamus simplicifolius, assembly GCA_900491605.1. Classification (NCBI taxonomy): domain Eukaryota; kingdom Viridiplantae; phylum Streptophyta; class Magnoliopsida; order Arecales; family Arecaceae; genus Calamus; species Calamus simplicifolius. Next base: position 746,033 of record UESW01004389.1, read on the forward strand.
GCTGCGTCCTGAGACGGTGGAGGCGCTGTTCTGTGCAAAAGATTGGCTCCAGTATTTGCCCACCATGGCGGAGCCGCCGTCAACCGCGATTGTCAAAATGGAGCTCTAGGTTATGCAGAAATATTTATTAACCTTTTTCTAGTATCATGCATCATATGTATGTATGGACTTTGGATGTGCACATATGGATTTTAAGTGGAGCATGAAGTTGTTGTCAAACTTTATGGATGATGACGACGAGGCATCCTAGCATTTAGGAGCTTTATTTTCTAAGATGAGAACTTGTGTTTTGCTTTGCCTTCTGTTTACCTTTTAAAATGGATTGCAGTTGCGTCATATTCTGTTTCATCTGATGTAGCTATGTGATATGATCTGGAAGAAGATTGCGATGGGGAGGGTTGTTTTGTTCTCAGGGGGAAATTATGATCTAATGGCTGATGATGTTGTTGTTGTCTCTTTAAGAAAAGAGGGACGTTTTCTGCCAGCATACATACATACATGTGCATTTCGCATGCTGCTGTTTTATTATTTTTTAATGGATGACGACGTTGTTCGTTCGTTTCCTTCCGCATGGATTCAGAAAAATTATGATTGGATCAACCCAGGATCTTGTTGGTGGCAGTAGGCATAATGTATCACTTTATGAATTGCAGATAAATAAAAAAAATGCCGATCACGTGCTTGCATTTACCAATCCGGAGTCTAGAGAGGTCTCGTTGGAGAGCTCGAACAGGCACGTATTTATTTATTTGAAAAAAAAAATTACATTTACCAATCGAGACTGAATCGTCCGATTGGATCAGTTCAACCGAGATTCTAACATAAAATCGTATGTTTTCACCCGTAAATTGGTCAACTCAGTTTGAACGGATAAAGTCACAAATTTGGTAATGCCGTCTCAAACTCTCTCCCTACCCTACTATGCATACTCAAGATACTCAAATGAATTTTAAGTTTTGAACCAAATTTAGCACTTTTTAGATTTTTAGATTTTAAATTTTTTTATATTTAAAATTTTAAATATTATTATATGTATTATATTTGAATCATTAGTTTAATGTATTTATATGATCGTAATTTAAAAAAAATTTATGATATTAGATGTTAAAATATATTATATTAATCTTAATTTTTTTATTAATATAAATATATTTTTATATTAAAATAATTAAATTAACGGTTTAATTGATGATTCGATGTTGAACCAGTGATCCGCTGATCCAAGCCCTTAATCGGGTCGAGAGATTGGGTCTGATAATTATGGTTGAACTGCACCCCAGCACCATATCTCTTCCTCGCCCGAATCAATGATGCGTTGCCTGCCGGCTCGGTGGTCGCAGTCTGTGCGGGGGTGCTGCGGTGGTTGGCTCCAAGAAGAGGCTCCCCTACGGTGAAACCCCACACGGTGATGGTTATGGTCAGGCACCTTACTCTCTTTTTACATTTTTTTTTTTTTTGTTTTTTTTTTTTTTGTTTTACGCACACATGATTGATGTGCATACAGTGACACACATAGAACCAGAAAGAGATATTTATACTAGAATGAATGGCATTCAAATGATTATATTGTGAGAACGAACATGTTCTAGTTAATTACGGTAACCATGACAGCATGCAATCAAAGGATACAAAGTTAACCAGCAAGCATAACATATGTTATATCACGCCTTCTTATTACATCTATGATGATGGTACGACCGTGCTATATATATGATGACGCTCAATCACCTCTCCTGGACGTCGGGAACGGAGTGCTTCTCCCGGCTCTTCTTCACCATGTTACCTACAGAAAAGTCCCGGGACCGGAGGGGGTCTCCGATGGGACCCTCCGACGGCCAAGTTAGTGACTGAGGTCACAGCTGAAGAGGGGCTCGAGTGAGCCCTTTTTAGTGTAGAAAGAGGGATCTCAGAGAGGAGGAATCCCCTTCTGAGAGTTGAGAGGGCGATTTTGGGGGTTATCGTGCATACCTGTTTACTGGGTGGATTCATCTTTTTATAGGGGTTGACCCTGGCATGATCACGTGGGATTGTGTGAAGTCAGATAGTCTGTTGAGCCCTTGCATGAATCTGGGCTGGTTGGTGGGTTACGTCCCATCAGTTGTTGGGTAGGTAGGTCCTGTCCCATCAGTAGGCGGGGCTGTTGAGTTGTCGGATCTGGCGCTGTCGGGCGGCGCGCGTCAGAGAGGCGGTTTCTTGAACCGCTGGGGCTGCCTAGGAAGTGTCGGGGCCAGCTGGGAGGTGCCGGGGCCGCCTAGCTTGGAGACGGAGTTGTCGGCCTTTGGGACCGTCGGCCTTTGGGGCCATCGGTCTTGGAGGTGTCGGCCTTTGAGGCCGTTGGTCTTGGAGCCGTCGGCCTTTGGGGTCGTCGATCTTCGAGGTGTCGGCCTTTGGGGCCGTCGGTCTTGGAGCCGTCGGCCTTTGGGGCCGTCGGTCTTTGGAGCGGTTGGCCATTGGGGCCGTCGGTCTTGGAGGTGTCGGCCTTTGGGGCCGTCGGTCTTGGAGCCGTCGGCCTTTGGGGCCGTCGGTCTTCGAGGTGTCGACCTTTGGGGCCGTCGGTCTTGGAGCCGTCGGCCTTTGGGGCCGTCGGTCTTCGAGGTGTCGGCCTTTGGGGCCGTCGGTCTTGGAGCCGTCGGTCTTTGGAGCCGTCGGCCATTGGGGCCGTCGGTCTTGGCGGTGTCGGCCTTTAGGGCCATCGGCCTTTGGGGCCGTCGGCCTTTGGAGCCGTCGGCCTTTGGAGCCGTCGGCCATTGGGGCCGTCGGTCTTGGAGGTGTCGGCCTTTGGGGCCGTCCAAAAATTTTTTTATTCTCCATGGGGTCAACTGGCTCCATCAAATGCCCCCACACTCCTTGAGCTTGCGTGCCCTGCATCAGCTAAGCGAAAGGAGTGTAGAACTTCAAGAAATTTTTTGGAGGCAAATTGATTACCTTATGCCCGCCACTGAAAGCAGCGTACGCTAACTTTTTGGGGGGATGCTCGTCAGTTAGCCGTTGAGGCAAAGATGAAGCCGATGAGGCAAAGTTGAGGCCGTCGAGAACCTTTTGAACCCCGAAGGGTGACCAGAGGGTGCTTGGGCCAGGCTTAGGTGCCTTTTTCTTTAAAGAAATTGGTCTCCTTCTGCAGGGTTGATCTACCCCCCAGGAAACTCTGTTGATCGGAATCTGCAGGTCTTGAGCTTGAGGGTGCCGACACGAGCCGGTCTTGGGTGCCGACGCGGAGGCCGGTCTTTGTTGCCGATGCGGAGTCAGTCTTTGGTGGTTTTCCTGTAACGCATTCAGACACTAATGAAAAGAAACTTTTTCCTCAGTGTAGTATACTTAGCTTTTTCGCAACTGTTTGCCTTTGTGGGTCTTTGGTGCCGACGCGGAGCCGGTCTTTGTTGCCGACGCGGAGTCGGTCTTTGGTGCCGATGCGGAGTCGGTCTTAGGTGCTGACGCGGAGTCGGTCTTTGGTGCCGATGCGGAGTCGGTCATTGTTGCCGAAGTTGGTCTTTGGTGTCGACGCGGAGTCGGTCTTTGTTGCCGACGCGGAGTCGGTCTTTGGTGCCGACGCGGAGTCGATCTTTGGTGCCGCGGAGTCGATCTTTGGTGCCGACGTAGAGTTGGTCTTTGGTGCCGACCCGGAGTCGGTCTTTGGTGCCGACGCGGAGTCGGTCTTTGTGCCTGGCTGGCCCAGGGCTTTTTGACGCCAAAGCGAGGTTGGCCTTGGATGTTGATGCAAGGTTAGGTCTTCCCTGCATGACATTTTTAAGTATTAATGAAAGAAAACCGTCTTAAGTGCAGTGTACATAGCTCTTGTAGCGAGCGAATCACTAGCCCACTGGTGCAGCTATCATGGGCGACGTGAGAGGCTTGGGGTGCTGCTGAGTGGCCCCCGAGCGTTGCTTCTGCAGTTCATGAACTGCTACTTTCTAAGCTTGATCTTGCCGATTGAGGATGGCCAGCTGGGGAAGACGGAACCGAGGCGGAACCGGCTCCTCCGTGATGCGGCGGGAGAGCGGAGGACGATGGTCAAACTCTTCCTCCGCTGATGATTTATTTTCTTGGCGAGCTCATCTAGCCGCCGATTGTACTCCTCCAGGCGTTCCTCCCTGGCGACTGATTGTTGGGGCCCTCCGAGATGGCTAGGAGGAGGAAGAAGAAGAGGGGAAAGAAGAAGATGGAGACGGGAGTCTAGACTTCCGCCTGGGCTCCTCCTGATGACGAGGATCGTGAGGGAACTTGCCGGGGCCGTGGTCGGGGGACCACAGCCGCTTGGGGGGCTCGCAGCGAGGCTTCCTAGGGGAAGCCGGGCGTCGGCCGGTCTCGCGCCGACCGGCCTCTCGCCGAGGAGAACCTCCTCTCGCCGACTGCTGACTGGCAGGGGGAGCAGTTTGGTGCTGAGTGGCCACGGACTGTTGCTGGAGCCCGTGGACCATGGCGGTGAGATTCTGGACTTACTGGGAGAGGGTTGCCAGCTGCTCCGCTGTGCTCGCGTTACCACCATGGGTTCTGGAAGAAGAGGGGACGAAAGATGTAGCTCAGGGAGAACGTTCGCTACTTTTTCTTATCCCCCCTACCTGGCGCGCCAATCTGATGATGCTCAATCACCTCTCCTGGACATCGGGAACGGAGTGCTTCTCCCGCTCTTCTTCACCAGGTTACCTGCAGAAAAGTCCTGGGACCGGAGGGGGTCTCCGGTGGGACCCTCCGACGGCCAAGTTAGTAACTGAGGTCACAGCTGAAGAGGGGCTCGAGTGAGCCCTTTTTAGTGTAGAAAGAGGGATCTCAGAGAGGAGGAATCCCCTTCTGAGAGTTGAGAGGGCGATTTTGGGGGTTATCGTGCATACCTGTTTACTGGGTGGATTCACCTTTTTATAGGGGTTGACCCTGGCATGATCACGTGGGATTGTGTGAAGTCAGATAGTCTGCTGAGCCCTTGCGTGAATCTGGGCTGGTTGGTGGGTTACGTCCCATCAGTTGTTGGGTAGGTAGGTCCTGTCCCATCAGCCGGCGGAGCTGTTGAGTTGTCGGATCTGGCGCTGTCGGGCGGCGCGCGTCAGAGAGGCGGTTTCTTGAACCGCTGGGGCTGCCTAGGAAGTGCCGGGGCCGGCTGGGAGGTGCCGGGGCTGCCTAGCTTGGAGACGGAGTTGTCGGCCTTTGGGACCGTCGGCCTTTGGGGCCATCGGTCTTGGAGGTGTCGGCCTTTATGGCCGTCGGTCTTGGAGCCATCGGCCTTTGGGGCCGTCGGTCTTCGAGGTGTCGGCCTTTGGGGTAGTCGGTCTTGGAGCCGTCGGCCTTTGGGGCCGTCGGTCTTGGAGGTGTCGGCCTTTGGGGCCGTCGGTCTTGGAGCCGTCGGCCTTTGGGGCCGTCGGTCTTTAAGGTGTCGGCCTTTGGGGCAGTCGGTCTTGGAGCCGTCGTCCTTTGGGGCCGTCGGTCTTTGGAGCCGTCGGCCATTGGGGCCGTCGGTCTTGGAGGTGTCGGCCTTTGGGGCCGTCGGTCTTGGAGCCGTCAGCCTTTGGGGCCATCGGTCTTCGAGGTGTCGGCCTTTGGGGCCGTCGATCTTGGAGCCGTCGGCCTTTGGGCCGTCGGTCTTTTGAGCCGTCGGCCATTGGGGCCATCGGTCTTGGAGGTGTCGGCCTTTGGGGCCGTCGGTCTTGGAGCCGTCGGCCTTTGGGGCCGTCGATCTTTGGAGCCGTCGGCCATTGGGGCCGTCGGTCTTGGCGGTGTCGGCCTTTAGGGCCGTCGGCCTCGGCCTTTGGGGCCGTCGGTCTTTGAGCCGTCGGCCATTGGGGCCGTCGGTCTTGAAGCCGTCGGCCTTTGGGCCGTCGATCTTTGGAGCCGTCGGCCTTTGGGGCCGTCGGTCTTAGAGGTGTCGGCCTTTGGGGCCGTCCAAAAAATTTTTTATTCTCCATGGGGTCAACTGGCTCCATAAAATGCCCCCCACACTCCTTGAGCTTGCGTGCCCTGCATCAGCTAAGCGAAAGGAGTGTAGAACTTCAAGAAATTTTTTGGAGGCAAATTGATTACCTCACGCCCGCCACTGAAAGCAGCGTACGCTAACTTTTTGGGGGGATGCTCGTCAGTTAGCCGTTGAGGCAAAGATGAAGCCGATGAGGCAAAGTTGAGGCCGTCGAGAGCCTTTTGAACCCCGGAGGATGACCAGAGGGTGCCAGGTGCGCCTGCAGGGCGAGAAAAGAATTCGTCCAGGTTTGGTTCTCTTGACAAGAAAAGGGGAAAATTTCGAATTTTGATCACTCCCGAAATTCTTGAATTTTCAATTCAATTGGAATCAGAAAAAGAAACATTGATCTGCGTCTTTCTTCTCTGCCTCTGACGGCCGCCCAAAACCAACTTAAATAAGAGAAAACCCTAACATCATAAGTTCAGAAAAATTACAACTATGCCATTAAAACGAATCATATCAGCGAGCCCGGATGGCTAAAATCCACAGCAGCTCATTGCCAAAGGCAATGACTTTGAATCAACAGGTTTCCATGTGACCCAAGTTTGGGCCCAATCCGACACGCCCGTTTGTTCTGCAACCTCTTGGACCTTCGTAGATTATCTGGTGTGGTCTTCCCTGACGTGGCCTGCTGACTCTGGCTGGTACAGGAACATTGAAGGACTGGTTCGACTGACCCGAACTCTGATCTGAACTGATGTCCTCATCACTCTCCCCTTCCTCTGAAAAGCTTGACCTCAAGCTCGAATTCTCTCCTGCATAAGGGTCAGATGCCGAACGTTGAACACATCCGAAATGAAGACATCATTTGGTAACTCAACCCGATAGGCATTGTCACCAAATTTCTCCAATACCTGGCATGGACCTATCTTCTTCGGCTTGAGCTTCGTGAAAGCTCCCTGTGGACACCGCTCCCTCGGTAAGTAAACCCATACCAAATCGCCCACTTCAAAGGACTGTTGCCGACGCTGCTGATCAGCTTTCGCCTTGTATAAGTCTGCTCCAATTTGGCTCTAACAGTCGCATGTATCTCCTGTAAGTCAGACACTCTATCTTCAACCTTCTGACTCATCTTCTCTGGCGACTCAACTGGCAGAACATCCAAAGGACCTCTTGGCAAGAACCTATCTGAAACGGAGCAAACCCTGTAGAACGGTTCACTGAAGAGTTGAACTCAAACTCAATCTTCGTCCCAGCTCCCGAATTCATGCACATTTGCCCGCAACAGATTACCCAAGCTACGGTTGACAACTTCAGTCTGTCCATCCGTTGAGGATGATAAGGACTGCTGAATTTCAACTTTGTGCCCAACTTCTTCCACAGCTCTCGCCAGAAGTGTCCCATAAACTTGCTGTCCCTATCTGACACTATGGATGCCGGTCCAAAATGTCGAACCACTGAAGCCAGCAACCTTTGACGCATCAAAAGTGGTTTTGCATGGCAAGAAACACGCCACCTTACTGAACCGATCCACAATCACCATAATCGAATCCAGTCCCCTTGCTGTCCGTGAGTCCATAGAAACATCTCGCCATGGTGCCTCTGGGATAGGTAAAGGCGTGTACATACCTTGGTTCGTTTCTGTCCCCTTCGACTCTTGACACAACCTGCACCTCTTCACAAAAGCCTTGACATCTCGGTCAAGACCATGCCAATCCGCTGCCGAATCAACCAGGCTGTTTTATCCCTTCTAAAGTGACCCTGGTTATGCAGTTCCTGGATGATCACACACGAAGAGACGTATCAGGAACACATTTGGGAGAACCAGTTCGCTCCCCCGCCTCACGAAGTGCTCATCCACACGAATGTCCTCCCTTACAATGTTTATCATGTCCTCCACTTGTCTCCTATGCGCCATCACTAGATCTTCCTCCTCCTTCAAAAGGGCATTCAAGTCATCATCTGAATGCGAACCATTCACATCTACATCAAGCACATGTTTCCGCTTCATTTGGGAATCAGCTTTGGTGAAGCAGAGTATGCATCTGCCTTTCCTTTCTTCCAAGATGGTCTGCCTTGCTCATATACCTCCGCAGGCACTGCAGCAGTGGAACCCTTAGTCTGCTCCCTGATGTAGCTAGCATACGTAGAAGCAAGGGGGCACGATCTATGTTGAAGACAGATAGGTCTTTCTCAATTGTCTGGACCAATCAAATCTGTGCACTTCATTGACGGTGTCAATGTTATTACCCTCAGGGCTGGAGAAAGCAGGTAGAGTAGAAGACAAGGTTGCAGCAGTTGATTCTCTTAAATTGGTTGCTGACAGAAGTTCCTTCCTGGTGTTCCTTTTGAGAGGCTGCATATCTCAATGTATTCAGTGTGTTCACAAGAACCAGAATTTGGAGAGATGCATGAAATCATAACAGTGCCCCAATGAATGAATCCCTCAGCACTTCAGTCAATTTAAAAAGGAATATGACTTTGGTCATTGTCAAGAGCTCTTGCAAGCAGTTGATCTCAGCACCTTCTATTCTTGTCTGCTTATCATTATCAGTAGTATCTGCACCGCGCTCACTGCCAGCAAGGTCAATGAAGGATATCTTGCCAATTACTCGAGCAGGTCTTGATTCAGCTGAGCTGAAGTATGGCATGAGAGCGAGAGGATTCCTCATTCACACCAGCCTGTACTCCTAGTTGCATCTCCTTTCTCAATAAGTTCCCTGACCGCACCAACGTTTGACACTCTGAACTCTTGCAAACCAACAATGCAGATTTGCTGTTTGCCATCCTCTCTCATGCAAAGCTTCCTCCTGTCATTTAGCAGATCAAAAAGCTTCCCTCCATAAATCTCAAAGAAACTGACAAACAATTGAAACCTTGATTCTGGTATGTGTGGTGCATTAGTCTCAGAATATCTTGAGATGCCTTAAGAGGTAAGGGTTGCATAGTGTATGTCTTTCGGCTACCAGTTTGCCCATAGGCAAAACATGTTGCCTTTGTACGCTGAAAGATAGCAGGGATAATTGGCTCCACAGTTTCACGATATACTTCATCATTCGAAACATCCTCATCCAGCACAGCATTTCATGCAACATATTCTGTTAAGTCAACCTTAAGTTTAGTCTCACGAACAGTAAGAGACTCGATTGTGATGATGTCTTCCTCTTTCTTTGTTATCTCCTTTTTGTTTAGCGGCCTTTTGCGCACCACGACTTTGATCTTGGCAGCAGAACCCGACTGAAAAACTTTTCAAGATATTGTTTTCCGGTACAATCCGAGACTTATTCATCTGTTTGCTTGCAGACAAGCTTGGTTCTGGAGCCCCGAGCATAGCGAAACAGATCGGCACTGTCATAAATCCCAGGAACTGGCGTTTCAGGGAGAAGCTCTGCGTCGAAGGAGTGGACATCCAAGATCCCAGGACTGAGCTGACTAGGCGACAGTCCTTCCTCATGCTGGAAGACCGAGAGCTCAAGGGCGGCGTCGAGGGCTCCATCGAGAACAAGAACTCCTCGCTCATGCCCCTGTACATACTCCGTAGCATCCTCGAGTGTTCCACCTGCTGTAATGAAGAGAAGCTGGAGGACTGGAGGTGCTGGAGGCCAGCGGACTGGAGCCGCTTGTTGCTACCACCGCCGCCTCCGGAGGCGGCAGACTCAAGGAGGAAGTGGTCCGACGAGTACCGCCGCTGTGGTGGCCGGATCGCTGCATGTGCCTTGGAAGTCCAACATCAGGCCTCTGTTGCCCTCTTCGAATTGGTGGTGCCTTCAGATTTTCGAAACCCCTCTCCCTACCTTCATCAATTTCATCACGCTTCTCCACGCGAAGGGGTTGGGCACGATTCTGCACCTCCAGCCGCGCCATCATTGCCTGCATGGTTTGCATCATCTGTTGCATCACCTGGTGCTGGTCTCGCATGGCGTCTTGCATAGCATCTCTCACGGCGTCTCTCAGGGATTGATCATTGTTCTTCTGCTCCATTGGATCAAATTTCAGTTAGGGTTGATATTTGGGTTTGGAAGGAATAGATCAAGATGGTAATGGAAGGAATGGATCAAGGCGGTAATGGAAGGAATGGATCAAGGCTCTGATACCAAGTTGATGCAGGGCGATATCAAAGCGCCTGCAACTCAAGAACGATCTAATCTGCGAGAAAAGAATTCGTCCAGGTTTGGTTCAAATCTTGACAAGAAAAGGGGAAAATTTCGAATTTTGATCACTCTCAATCCGAAATTTAAAGGGAAGAGCAATTGAATTTTCAATTCAATTGTTTTGAATCAGAAAAAGAAAACATTCATCTCTATTCAAGAGAGAAAAAAAAAGGAAATCTAAAACAGCGTCTTTCTTCTCTGCCTCTGACGGCCGCCCAAAACCAACTTAAATAAGAGAGAAAACCCTAACATCATAAGTTCAGAAAATTACAACTATGCCATTAAAAACGAAAACAGGCCCAAAACTCATATCAGACGAGCCCGGATGGCCAAAATCCACAGCAGCTCATTGCCAAAGGCAATGACTTTGAATCAACAGCCCGTTTCCATGTGACTATCCAAGTTTGGGCCCAATCCGACACATAAAATTTCAAGCCCGTTTGTTCTGCAACCTCTTGGACCTTCGTAGATTATCTGGTGTGGTCTTCCCTGACGTGGCCTGCTGACTCTGGGTTGCTGGTACAGGAACATTGAAGGACTGGTTCGACTGACCCGAACTCTGATCTGAACTGATGTCCTCATCATTGGGCCAGGCTCAGGTGCCTTTTTGTTTAAAGAAATTGGTCTCCTTCTGCAGGGTTGATCTGCCCCCCAGGAAATCTACTGATCGAAATCCGCAGGTCTTAAGCTTGAGGGTGCCGACACGGAGCCGGTCTTGGGTGCCGACGCGGAGGCCGGTCTTTGTTGCCGACGCGGAGTCGGTCTTTGGTGGTTTTCCTGTAACGCATTCAGACACTAGTGAAAAGAAACTTTTTTCTCAGTGTAGTATACTTAGCTTTTTCGCAGTTGTTTGCCTTTGTGGGTCTTTGGTGCCGACGCGGAGCCGGTCTTTGTTGGCGATGCGGAGTCGGTCTTTGGTGCCGATGTGGAGTCGGTCTTTGTTGCCGATGCGGAGTCGGTCTTGGTGCCGACGCAGAGTCGGTCTTTGTTGTCGACGCGGAGTCGGTCTTTGTTGTCGACGCGGAGTCGGTCTTGGTGCTGACGCGGAGAACGCGGAGTCGGTCTTTGTGCCTGGCTGGCCCAGGGCTTTTGACGCCAAAGCGAGGTTGGCCTTGGATGTTGATACAAGGTTAGGTCTTCTCTGCATGACATTTTTAAGTATTAATGAAGAAAACCGTCTTAAGTGCAGTGTACTTAGCTCTTGTAGCGAGCGGATCACTAGCCACTGGTGCAGCTATCATGGGCGACGTGAGAGGCTTGGGGTGCTTCTGAGTATCCCCCGAGCGTTGCTTCTGCAGTTCATGAACTGCTACTTTCAAAGCTTGATCTTGCCGATTGAGGATGGCCAGCTGGGGAAGATGGAACCGAGGCGGAACCGGCTCCTCCGTGATGCGGCGGGAGAGCGGAGGACGATGGTCGAACTCTTCCTCCGGCTGATGATTATTTTCTTGGCGAGCTCATCTAGCCGCCGATTGTACTCCTCCAGGCGTTCCTCCGCCTGGCGACTGATTGTTGGGGCCCTCCGAGATGGCTAGGAGGAGGAAGAAGAAGAGGGGAAAGAAGAAGATGGAGACGGGAGTCTAGACTTTCACCTGGGCTCCTCCTGATGACGAGGATCGTGAGGGAACTTGCCGGGGCTGTGGTCGGGGGACCACATCCGCTTGGGGGGCTCGCAGCGAGGCTTCCTAGGGGAAGCCGGGCGTCGGCCGGTCTTGCGCCGACCGGCCTCTCGCCGAGAAGAGCCTCCTCTCGCCGACTGCTGACTGGCGGGGGGAGCGGTTTGGTGCTGAGTGGCCACGGACTGTTGCTGGAGCCCGTGGACCATGGCGGTGAGATTCTGGACTTACTGGGAGAGGGTTGCGAGCTGCTCCGCTATGCTCACATCACCACCATGGCTTCTGGAAGAAGAGGGGACGAAAGATGTAGCTCAGGGAGAACGTTCGCTACTTTTTCTTATCCCCCTACCTGGCGCGCCAATCTGATGACGCTCAATCACCTCTCCTGGACGTCGGGAACGGAGTGCTTCTCCCGGCTCTTCTTCACTAGGTTACCTGCAGAAAGTCCCGAGACCGGAGGAGGTCTCTGGTGGGACCCTCCGATGGCCAAGTTAGTGACTGAGGTCACAGCTGAAGAGGAGCTCGAGTGAGCCCTTTTTAGTGTAGAAAGAGGGATCTCAGAGAGGAGGAATCCCCTTCTGAGAGTTGAGAGGGCGATTTTGGGGGTTATCGCGCATACCTGTTTACTAGGTGGATTCACTTTTTATAGGGGTTGACCCTGGCATGATCACGTGGGATTGTGTGAAGTCAGATAGTTTGCTGAGCCCTTCTGTGAATCTGGGCTGGCTGGTGGGTTACGTCCCATCAGTTGTTGGGTAGGTAGGTCCTGTCCCATCAGCCGGTAGGGCTGTTGAGTTATCGGATCTGGCGCTGTCGGGCGGCACGCGTCAGAGAGGCAGTTTCTTGAACCGCTGGGGCTGCCTAGGAAATGCTGGGGCCGGCTGGGAGGTGCCGGGGCCGCCTAGCTTGGAGACGGAGTTGTCGGCCTTTGGGACCATCGGCCTTTGGGGCCGTCGGTCTTGGAGGTCGGCCTTTGGGGCCGTCGGTCTTGGAGCCGTCGGCCTTTGGGGCCATCGGTCTTCGAGGTGTCGGCCTTTGGGGCTGTCGGTCTTGGAGTCGTCGGCCTTTGGGGCCATCGGTTTTTGGATCCGTCGGCCATTGGGGCCATCGGTCTTGGAGGTGTCGACTTTTGGAGCCGTCGGTCTTGGAGCCGTCGGCCTTTGGGGCCGTTGGTCTTCGAGGTGTCGGCCTATGGGGCCGTCGGTCTTGGAGCCGTCGGTCTTTGGAGCCATCGGCCATTGGGGCCATCGGTCTTAGAGGTGTCGGCCTTTGGGGCCATCGGTCTTGGAGCCATCGGCCTTTGGGGCCGTCGGTCTTGGAGGTGTCGGCCTTTAGGGCCATCGGTCTTCGAGGTGTCGGCCTTTGGGGCCGTCGGTCTTGGAGACGTCAGCCATTGGGGCCGTCGGTCTTGGAGGTATCGGCCTTTGGGGCCGTCGGTGTTGGAGCCGTCGGCCTTTGGGACCGTCGGTCTTTGAAGCCGTCAGCCATTGGGGCCTTCGGTCTTGGAGGTGTCGGCCTTTGGTGCCGTCGGTCTTTAGAGCCGTCGGCCATTGGGGCCGTCGGTCTTGGAGGTGTCGGCCTTTGGGGCCGTTGGTCTTGGAGCCATCGGCCATTGTGGCTGTCGGTCTTGGAGGTGTCGGCCTTTGGGGCCGTCCAAAAATTTTTTATTCTCCATGGGGTCAACTGGCTCCATCAATATAAATCATGCTGGAAAACAAACTAATTTGTCTATTGATGTGGCTGATCCAACACCGTTAGAGAACCATGAAGGAAACCGATGGAGCCCCCCTTTGGCCTCCAATGGGCCCTTCGGCCACGGTAGCGTTTATGGCCTCAGCCACGCGCACCCAATTGCTCTGAGCTCCATGGCCGAGAGCTCCATGGCCGACAGCTCCAAGGCCGATAGCTCCATGGCCAAGAGCTCCATGGCCGACAGCTCCAAGGCCGACAACTCCATGGCCGACAGCTCTAAGGCCGATAGCTCCATGGCCGACAGCTCCAATGCTGGCAGCTCCAAGGCCGACAGCTCCATAGCCGACAGCTCCAAGGCCGACAGCTCCATGGCCGATAGCTCCAAGGCCGATAGCTCCGTGGCCGACAGCTCCAAGGCCGACAGCTCCATGGCCGACAGCTCCAAGGCCGGCAGCTCCAAGGCCGACAGCTCCATGGCTGACAGCTCCAAGGCCCAGAGCTCCAAGGCCGACAGCTCCATGGCCGATAGCTCCAAGGCCGGCAGCTCCAAGGCCGACAGCTCCATGGCCGACAGCTCCAAGGCTGGCAGCTCCAAGGCCGATAACTCCATGGCCGACAGCTCCATGGCCGACAGCTCCAAGGCCGTGAGCTCCAAGGCCGACAGCTCCATGGCCGGCAGCTCCAAGGCCGATAGCTCCATAGCCGATAGCTCCAAGGCTGACAGCTCCATGGCCGATAGCTCCAAGGCCGACAGCTCCATGGCCGACAGCTCCAAGGCCGACAGCTCCAAGACCGACAGCTCCAAGGCCGGCAGCTCCAAGGCCGGCAGCTCCAAGGCCGACATCTCCAAGGCCGAGAGCTCCAAGGCCGACAGCTCCATGGCCGACAGCTCTATAGCCGACAGCTATAAGGCCGACAGCTCCATGGCCGACAGCTCCAAGGCCGACAGCTCCATGGCCGACAGCTCCAAGGCTGGCAGCTCCAAGGCCGACAGCTCCATGGCCGACAGCTCCAAGGCTGAGAGCTCCAAGGCCGGCAGCTCCAAGGCCGGCAGCTCCATGGCCGACAGCTCCAAGGCTGGCAGCTCCAAGGCCGACACCTCCATGACCGACAACTCCAAGGCCGACAGCTCCAAGGCCGAGAGCTCATGGCCGAGAGCTCCAAGGCCGACAGCTCCATGGCCGATGCCTCCAAGGCCGAGAGCTCCATGGCCGAGAGCTCCATGGCCGACAGCTCCAAGGCCGAGAGCTCCATGGCCGACACCTCCAAGGCCGACAGCTCCATGGCCGACAGCTCCAAGGCCGAGATCTCCTAGGCTGACAGCTCCATGGCCGACAGCTCCAAGGCCGAGATCTCCTAGGCTGACAGCTCCATGGCCGACAGCTCCAAGAGCTCCATGACAGCTCCAAGGCCGACAGCTCCTTGGCCGACGCCTCCAAGGCCAAGAGCTCCATGGCCGACAGCTCCAAGGCCGAGAGCTCTATGGCCGACAGCTCCAAGGCTGACAGCTCCAAGGCCGACAGCTCCATGGCCGACGCCTCCAAGGCCGAGAGCTCCATGGCCGACAACTCCAAGGTCGAGAGCTCCATGGCCGAGAGCTCCATGGACGACAGCTCCAAGGCCGACAGTTCTATGGCCGACAGCTCCAAGGCCGAGAGCTCCAAGGCCGACAGCTCCATGGCCGACAGCTCCAAGGCCGAGAGCTCCATGGCCGATAGCTCCAAGGCCGACAGCTCCATGGCCGACAGCTCCAAGGCCGACAGCTCCATGGCCGAGAGCTCCAAGGCCGACAGCTCCATGGCCGATGCCTCCATGGCCGACAGCTCCATGGCCGACTGCTGCAAGGCCGAGAGCTCCATGACCGACAGCTCCATGGCTGAGAGCTCCATAGCCGAGAGCTCCATGGCCAACAGCTCCAAGGCCGACAGCTCCAAGGCCGACAGCTCCATGGCCGATAGCTCCAAGGCCGGGAGCTCCATGGCCGATAGCTCCAAGGCCGACAGCTCCATGGCCGATGCCTCCAAGGCCGAGAGCTCCATGGCTGACAGCTCCATGGCTGACAGCTCCAAGGCCGGGAGCTCCACGGCCGACAGCTCCAAGGCCGAGAGTTCCAAGGCCGATAGCTCAAAGGCCGAGAGCTCCATAGTCGAGAGCTCCAAGGCCGAGAGCTCCAAGGCCGAGAGCTCCATGGCCGACGCTTCCAAGGCCGATAGCTCCACGACCGACAGCTCCAAGGCCGAGAGCTCCATGGCCGACAGCTCCAAGGCCGACAACTCCATAGCCGATAGCTCCAAGGCCGAGAGCTCCAAGGCCGACAGCTCCATGGCCGACAGCTCCATGGCCGAGTGTTGACCCAATTGCAAAACTCTCTGATGCAGCGACCAAAATCCAATGTGTTCCGAATCTAATGTCTCCATGCGACTCCGAGAATCAGAGCCGACTCCAAGGCACGACACTCTCGACATGGCTCGAGTCGACTCCAAGTTAGAGTCGACTCCGGAAAAGCATCCGGCATGCCTCGAGCTAGAGCCGACTCCGACTCCATGGCCGACAGCCTCCTAAGGCCGGACCACCTCCGGAAGAAAAAAAAATCTGAGATAGAGAGAGCTTGAATCCCTCGCCGTCCAAAGCGTTCAATCTTGAAGGATGCTTGCTTTTCATGCTTCAAGTCGAGCTGAGGCTTGATTCAATCCAGCAAGCTCAAAAGCCAACCAATCTTCAAATCAGGCTGCTCATTGTTTGTATTCACATACCTTAGCCTAGTTCAATCCTAGAGGAGGCAAGCTTGAGCCCGTGAGTGTAGCTGGTAAGCCCGACGCACCCGGTAGCTTGGACTCAGCTGTAATCTACCCAAGTGAATCTTGGGAGTGGACGTACACCTAACCACTACTTTGAGTGTCTCATTGACTAGCACTTGTTATCTTGCATTTGCCCTCACTCAAGCAAACTATTTTAAAAAGGGCTATTTTTTAAAGAACCCAATTCACCCCCTCCCTCTTGGGTTGCCATCTGGGCCAACACCGAGAGCTCCATGGCCGACAGCTCCAAGGCCAACAGCTCCATGCCCAACAGCTCCAAGGCCGACACCTCCATGGCCACTCCAAGGCCGACTTCATGGCCGACACCTCCATATCCAAGGCCGACACCTCCAAGCTGCCAAACTCCCTCGCCGTTAATAGTGCCATGCAAGTGAACAGAGCCTTGTATGTGAACAGTGCCATGCTCATCCAAGGCATGAGCAGGGCCACGCAAGCACTCCATACTCAACACTCTACGAGGGACAGTTGGAACTCAACATCATCCTTCTCCCCCCAACGGCTGTACCTTGGGACCCACACGACTAACCTTATCACCCATTCACGCAGAGCTTCCATGTGGCTTGTCAACCCGTTCTCTTTTGCCAAGATCACGGGCGGTTACTGCTATATTATGGGGCATTGCCGATACTTATGGCACACGTTTAGCAGCTGTAGCCGATCTTAACAGAAGATATGATTCGGCTGTTATGGACGAAGGGTAAGAGGGACCCGAACAGGTATATAAAGGGCTTGACCGCAACGAGGGAAGGGGGCTCAATCTTACTCTTTCATTAAAAAATTCCTGTTCTCCAGATCGCTGACTTGAGCGTCGGAGGGTCCCACCGGAACCACCGGTCCGGATTTTTCTTGCAGGTTTCAGCTAAAGGAGGCGGTCCCTATCATTCCTCTGAAGGCCAACGAAGCATTTCTGTCGCTTGACGCTCCTCCTCAAAAGTGATTTGGTGGCAACATCTATGGTGAGGGAATTAGAGGCTTCATCTCTTGCTCGATAGCCGCAACCAGCTGGTTATAAGCTTCTGTCCAGGCATTCTTCATCTCAGGGCTCCACATGTCTGGAACTGCATCCTTAATAGTTTCCAAAAGTGCAAACCTGGTCACCTGTTTTTTTTTTATAAATATTGTCAGGGCCAAATAAAAAAAGGGAACAGCTCATTTTAACCAATCCTTCCTTTATAACTGATGGAGCCAGTTGACCCCATGGAGAATAAAAAAAATTTTGGACGGCCCAAAGGCCGACAGCTCCAAGACCGGCACCTCCAAGGCCGGCCTCGAAGACCGTCGGCCCCAAAGGCCGACAGCTCCAAGACCGGCACCTCTAAGGCCGGCACCTCCAAGACCGATGGCCCCAAAGGCCGACACCTCCAAGACCGACAGCTCCAAGACCGATGGCCCCAAAGGCCGACGGCTCCAAAATAAACGGCCCCAAAGGCCAACACTTCCAAGACCGACGGCTCCAACATCCAAGGCCAACCTCGCTTTGGCATCAAAAAGCCCTGGGCCAGCCAGGCACCAAAGATCGACTCCGCGTCGACAACAAAGACCGACTCCGCGTCGGCACCAAAGACCGACTCCGCGAAGGCAAACAGCTGCAAAAAGCTAAGTATACTACACTGAGAAAAAAGTTTCTTTTTATTAGTGTCTAAATGCGTTACAGAAAAACCAACAAAGACCGACTCCGCGTCGGCACCAAAGACCTGAGAAGGCAAACAGCTGCGAAAAAGCTAAGTATACTACATGAGAAAAAAGTTTCTTTTCATTAGTGTCTGAATGCGTTATAGGAAAACCAACAAAGACCGACTCCGTGTCGGCACCAAAGACCGACTCCGCGTCGGCACCAAAGACCCGCGAAGGCAAACAGCTGCGAAAAAGCTAAGTATACTACACTGAGAAAAAGTTTCTTTTCATTAGTATCTGAATGCGTTACAGGAAAACCACCAAAGACCGACTCCACGTCGGCAACAAAGACCGACTCCGCGTCGGCACCAAAGACCGACTCCGCGTCGGCACCAAAGACCGTCCTCCTCGTCGGCACCCAAGACCGGCTCCGTGTCGGCACCCTCAAGCTCAAGACCTGCGGATTCCAATCAACATAGTTTCTTGGGGGGGCAGATCAACCCTGCAGAAGGAGACCAATTTCTTTTAAGAAAAAGGCACCTGAGCCTGGCCCAAGCGCCCTCTGGTCACCCTCCGGGGTTCAAAAGGTTCTCGACGGCCTCAACTTTGCCTCAACGGCTAACTGACGAGCATCCCCACAAAAAAAAGTTAGCGTACGCTGCTTCCAGTGGCGGGCCTGAGGTAATCATTTTGCCTCCAAAAAATTTCTTGAAGTTCTACACTCCTTTCGCTTAGCTGATGCAGAGCACGCAAGCTCAAGGAGTGTGGGGGCATTTGATGGAGCCAGTTGACCCCATGGAGAATAAAAAATTTTTTGGACGGCCCCAAAGGCCAACAGCTCCAAGACCGGCACCTCCAAGGCCGGCACCTCGAAGACCGTCGGCCCCAAAGGCTGACACCTCCAAGGCCGGCACCTCCAATACCGATGGCCCCAAAGGCCGACACCTCCAAGACCGACGGCTCCAAGACCGACGGCCCCAAAGGCCGACACCTCCAAGACCGACGGCTCTAAGACCAACGGCCTCAAAGGCCGACACCTCCAAGACCGATGGCCCAAAGGCCGACGGCTCCAAGACCGACGGTCCCAAAGGCCAACACCTCCAAGACCGATGGCTCCAAGACCGATGGCCCCAAAGGCCGACACCTCCAAGACCGACGGCCCCAAAGGCCGACGGCTCCAAGACCGACGGCCCTAAAGGCCGACACCTCCAAGACCGACGGCTCCAAGACCGACGGCCCCAAAGGCCGACACCTCCAAGACCGACGGCCCCAAAGGCCGACACCTCCAAGACCGACGACCCCAAAGGCCAACGGCTCCAAGACCGATGGCCCCAAAGGCCGACACCTCCAAGACCGACAGCCCCAAAGGCTGACGGCTCCAAGACCGACGGCCCCAAAGGCCGATACCACCAAGACCGACGGCCCCAAAGGCCGACACCTCCAAGACCGACGGCCCCAAAAGCCGACACCTCTAAGGCCGACACCCCCAAGGCCGGCCTCAAAGGACGACACCTCCAAGGCCGACACCTCTAAGCTAGGTAGCCTCGGTACCTCCAAGCTAGGCGGCCTCCGCACCTCCCAGGCATTCCCGGCACCTTCTCAGCTGGCCCAGGCGTGCCCAAGCTAGGCGGCCCCCGGCACCTCCCGGGCGCCCCCGGCACCTTCTCAGCCGGCCCGACTCGGCCCCGGCGTCTCCAGTCCCGCCGAGTCGGCCAAGGTCATCTCAGGCCGGCCCGACTCAGCCCCGGAGTCTTCGGTCCTACCGAGTCAGCCAAGGCCATCCCCGGTCGGCCCGACTCGACCCCGGCATCTCCAGTCCCACCGAGTCGGCCAAAGCCATCCCAGGCCGGCCCGACTCGGCCCCGGCATTTCCAGTTCCACCGAGTCAGCCAAGGCCATCCCAGGTCGGCCTGACTCGGCCTCGGCGTCTCCAGCTCCGCCGAGTCGGCCAAGACCATTCTTTTACTTGGTCAAAGTTTTAGGCTTCCTCTTACGTGCTTGCTCTAAGACCAGAATGTTTCAGCTCGTGCCTAATATTTGGCAGGCAATTCTTTTATACCACAAGATATAATGACAGCTGATAATCAAACATAGTTGAAATAAAAACATTTTCCCTCCCAGAATACTCTAGATCTAACGTGGTTGTCATCCGGAAAAACATAGTAGTAAATAAATAAAAAAATGGTTGTCATCCGAAAAACATAGTTGTAAATAAATAAAAATCAAAAAAACATAATTGTAAATAAATAAATAAATAAAATAGGTGGTTGTCCGATAATGGAGGCTCGTGGGCCGTAAATGGATGCAAAGTGCAGCGGCCGTTTTCCTTGAGAGCGAGAGGTACTCGCTGCTCTATGAAACCACAGTTGATAGCTGATAATCAAACATAGTTGAAATAAAAACATATTCCCTCCCATAATACTCTAGATCTAACGTGGTTGTCATCCGGAAAAACAAAGTTGTAAATAAATAAAAAAATGTGGTTGTCATCCAAAAAATAGTTGTAAATAAATAAAAATCCAGAAAACATAATTGTAAAAAAATAGTAATAAAAGGATGTTTGTCCGATAACAAAGACTCGGACAAACGCTCGGACATTCACGGAGCACATAGAGGCATAACAACCGGTAATGAAGGCTCGACCGTAAATGGTTGCATTTAACATTCACGGAGCACATAGAGGCACAACAACCGATAACGAAGGCTCGACCGTAAATGGAGCACAACAACCGACAACAATCGTCCAAACAACGTGGTTGTCAACCAAAAAATAGTTGTAAATAAATAAAAATCCAGAAAATGTAATTGTAAAAAAAATAATAATAAAAGGATGTTTGTCCGATAACAAAGACTCGGACGAACGCTCGGACATTCACGGAGCACATAGAGGCACAACAATCGGTAATGAAGGCTCGACCGTAAATGGTTGCATTTAACATTCACGGAGCACATAGAGGCACAACAACCGATAACGAAGGCTCGACCGTAAATGGAGCACAACAACCGATAACAATCGTCCAAACAACGTGGTTGTTATCCAAAAAAGTTGTAAATAAATAAAAAACCAGAAAATATAATTGTAAAAAAAAATAATAAAAGGATGTGTGTCCGATAATGAAGACTCGGATGAAGGCTCGGACATTTTGTAAATAAATAAAAATCTAGAAAACATAATTGTAAAAAAAAAAATAATAAAAGGATGTTTGTTCGATAACGAAGATTTGGTTGAAGGCTCGACCGTGAATGCATCACATTCTTGGAGACATTCACATAGAGACACAACAACCGGTAACGAAGGCTCGACCGTGAATGGAGACCGTGAATGCATCACATTCACGGAGCACATAGAGACACAACAACCGGTAACGAAGGCTCGACCGTGAATGGAGCTCTAACAACTGACAACAACCGTCCAAACATCCTTCACCCCCGCTTGGGCCCGGTAGCTCCCGCTCGGGTTACAGGCTTAAGCTACTAAGCCCGGTTAGCCCCCACTTGGGTTATAGGCCCACGTTACTGAGCCCGGCTATTAAGATACAAGAGCCTTGTTTTAGTTAAAGCATAAGAACATTTTCTACACCACCGATGTGGGACAAAAAAAAAAAAAAAAACGAAGCGTCTAGGGCTACGGCCCGCGACTCCATCCGCCCGGATCCCTCGGAGACGTCGTCCTCATCTTCTCCCCCAACTCCTCGGCAACAACCGGCCAGCAACCCCGGTCTCCAATGGTGATGGGCTTCTAGACTTTGATCTCTGTTTATCTGAGATGGCTGTTAGCCAGCCAACGAAGTCAGAGGTAGATCAGTATTTGGAGGAGTCTCTCGTCCCAAGGATCCAAGAGTTTGATATCTTGAACTGGTGGAAGCTCAACAATCTGAAGTATCCGACACTGTCCAAGATGGCTCGGGATGTATTGGCCATTCCAATGTCCATGGTGAGTCCGGGCTCCTCCATATTTGGCAGTGGAACTGGAAGCAGAGTGCTCGACGAGTATCAAAGTTCGCTGCGTCCTGAGACAGTGGAGGCGCTGTTCTGTGCAAAAGATTGGCTCCAGTATTTGCCCACCATGGCGGAGCCGCCGTCAACCGCGATTGTCAAAATGGAGCTCTAGGTTATGCAGAAATATTTATTAACCTTTTTCTAGTATCATGCATCATATGTATGTATGGACTTTGGATGTGCACATATGGATTTTAAGTGGAGCATGAAGTTGTTGTCAAACTTTATGGATGATGACGACGAGGCATCCTAGCATTTAGGAGCTTTATTTTCTAAGATGAGAACTTGTGTTTTGCTTTGCCTTCTGTTTACCTTTTAAAATGGATTGCAGTTGCGTCATATTCTGTTTCATCTGATGTAGCTATGTGATATGATCTGGAAGAAGATTGCGATGGGGAGGGTTGTTTTGTTCTCAGGGGGAAATTATGATCTAATGGCTGATGATGTTGTTGTTGTCTGTTAAAGAAAAGAGGGACGTTTTCTGCCAGCATACATACATACATGTGCATTTCGCATGCTGCTGTTTTATTTATTTTTTAATGGATGACGACGTTGTTCATTCGTTTCCTTCCGCATGGATTCAGAAAAATTATGATTGGATCAACCCAGGATCTTGTTGGTGGCAGTAGGCATAATGTATCACTTTATGAATTACAGATAAATAAAAAAAATGCCGATCACGTGCTTGCATTTACCAATCCGGAGTCTAGAGAGGTCTCGTTGGAGAGCTCGAACAGGCACGTATTTATTTATTTGAAAAAAAAATTACATTTACCAATCGAGACTGAATCGTCCGATTGGATCAGTTCAACCAAGATTCTAACATAAAATCGTATGTTTTCACCCGTAAATTGGTCAACTCAGTTTGAACGGATAAAGTCACAAATTTGGTAATGCGGTCTCAAACTCTCTCCCTACCCTACTATGCATACTCAAGATACTCAAATGAATTTTAAGTTTTGAACCAAATTTAGCACTTTTTAATTATTCTTATTTTAATTCTTTAGTTGTGTTAGTAGATTTTTAGATTTTAAATTTTTTTATATTTAAAATTTTAAATATTATTATATGTATTATATTTGAATCATTAGTTTAATGTATTTATATGATCGTAATTTAAAAAAAAATTATGATATTAGATGTTAAAATATATTATTATATTAATCTTAATTTTTTATTAATATAAATATTTTTATATTAAAATAATTAAATTAACGGTTTAATTGATGATTCGATGTTGAACCGGTGATCCGCTGATCCAATCCCTTAATCTGGTCGAGAGATTGGGTCTGATAATTATGGTTGAAAGTGCACCCCAGCACCATATCTCTTCCTCGCCCGAATCAATGATGCGTTGCCTGCCGGCTCGATGGTCGCAGTCTGTGCGGGGGTGCTGCGGTGGTTGGCTCCAAGAGGCTCTCCAAGAGGCTCCCCTACGGTGAAACCCCACACGGTGATGGTTATGGTCAGGCACCTTACTCTCTTTTTACATTTTTTTTTTTTTTTTTTTTTTTGTTTTATGCACACATGATTGATGTGCATACAGTGACACACATAGAACCAGAAAGAGATATTTATACTAGAATGAATGGCATTCAAATGATTATATTGTGAGAACGAACATGTTCTAGTTAATTACGGTAACCATGACAGCATGCAATCAAAGGATACAAAGTTAACCAACAAGCATAACATATGTTATATCACGCCTTCTTATTACATCTATGATGATGGTACGGCCGTGCTATATATATATGATGACGCTCAATCACCTCTCCTGGACGTCAGGAACGGAGTGCTTCTCCCGGCTCTTCTTCATCATGTTACCTACAGAAAAGTCCCGGGACCGAAGGGGGTCTCCGGTGGGACCCTCCGACGGCCAAGTTAGTGACTGAGGTCACAGCTGAAGAGAGGCTCGAGTAAGCCCTTTTTAGTGTAGAAAGAGGGATCTCAGAGAGGAGGAATCCCCTTCTGAGAGTTGAGAGGGCGATTTTGGGGGTTATCGTGCATACCTGTTTACTGGATGGATTCATCTTTTTTATAGGGGTTGACCCTGGCATGATCACGTGGGATTGTGTGAAGTCAGATAGTCTGTTGAGCCCTTGCATGAATCTGGGCTGGTTGGTGGGTTACGTCCCATCAGTTGTTGGGTAGGTAGGTCCTGTCCCATCAGTAGGCGGGGCTGTTGAGTTGTCGGATCTGGCTCTGTCGGGCGGCGCGCGTTAGAGAGGCGGTTTCTTGAACCGTTGGGGCTGCCTAGGAAGTGTCGGGGCCAGTTGGGAGGTGTCGGGGCCGCCTAGCTTGGAGACGGAGTTGTCAGCCTTTGGGACCGTCGGCCTTTGGGGCCGTTGGTCTTGGAGGTGTCGGCCTTTGAGGCCTTTGGTCTTGGAGCCGTTGGCCTTTGGGGTCGTCGATCTTCGAGGTGTCGGCCTTTGGGACCGTCGGTCTTGGAGCCGTCGGCCTTTGGGGCCGTCGGTCTTTAGAGCGGTTGGCCATTGGGGCCGTCGGTCTTGGAGGTGTCGGCCTTTGGGGCCGTCGGTCTTGGAGCCGTCGGCCTTTGGGGCCATCAGTCTTCGAGGTGTCGACCTTTGGGGCCGTCGGTCTTGGAGCCGTCGGCCTTTGGGGCCGTCGGTCTTCGAGGTGTCGGCCTTTGGGGCCGTCGGTCTTGGAGCCGTCGGTCTTTGGAGCCGTCGGCCATTGGGGCCGTCGATCTTGGCGGTGTCGGCCTTTAGGGCCATCGGCCTTTGGGGCCATCGGCCTTTGGAGCCGTCGGCCTTTGGAGCCGTCGGTCTTGGAGGTGTCGGCCTTTGGGGCCGTCCAAAAATTTTTTTATTCTCCATGGGGTCAACTGGCTCCATCAAATGCCCCCCACACTCCTTGAGCTTGCATGTCCTGCATCAGTTAAGCGAAAGGAGTGTAGAACTTCAAGAAATTTTTGGAGGCAAATTGATTACCTTATGCCCGCCACTGAAAGCAGCGTACGCTAACTTTTTGGGGGGATGCTCGTCAGTTAGCCGTTGAGGCAAAGATGAAGCCGATGAGGCAAAGTTGAGGCCGTCGAGAGCCTTTTGAACCCCGGAGGATGACCAGAGGGTGCTTGGGCCAGGCTCAGGTGCCTTTTTCTTTAAAGAAATTGGTCTCCTTCTGCAGGGTTGATCTGTCCCCAGGAAACTCTACTGATCGGAATCCGCAGGTCTTAAGCTTGAGGGTGCCGACACGGAGCCGGTCTTGGGTGCCGACGCGGAGGCCGGTCTTTGTTGCCGATGCGGAGTCGGTCTTTGGTGGTTTTCCTGTAACATGGGATTGTGTGAAGTCAGATAGTCTGCTGAGCCATTGCGTGAATCTGGGCAGGTTGGTGGGTTACGTCCCATCAGTTGTTGGGTAGGTAGGTCCTGTCCCATCAGCCGACGGAGCTGTTGAGTTGTCGGATCTGGCGCTGTCGGGCGGCGCGCGTTAGAGAGGCGGTTTCTTGAACCGCTGGGGCTGCCTAGGAAGTGCCGGGGCTGGCTGGGAGGTACCGGGGCCGCCTAGCTTGGAGACGGAGTTGTCGGCCTTTGGGACCGTCGGCCTTTGAGGCCATTGGTCTTGGAGGTGTCTGCCTTTATGGCCGTCGGTCTTGGAGCCATCGGCCTTTGGGGCCGTCGGTCTTCGAGGTGTCGGCCTTTGGGGCAGTCGGTCTTGGAGCCGTTGGCCTTTGGGGCCATCGGTCTTGGAGGTGTCGGCCTTTGGGGCCGTCGATCTTGGAGCCGTCGGCCTTTGGGGCCATCGGTCTTAAGGTGTCGGCCTTTGGGGCAGTCGGTCTTGGAGCCATCGTCCTTTGGGGCCGTCGGTCTTTGGAGCCGTCGGCCATTGGGGCCGTCGGTCTTGGAGGTGTCGGCCTTTGGGGCCGTCGGTCTTGGAGCCGTCAGCCTTTGGGGCCATCGGTCTTCGAGGTGTCGGCCTTTGGGTCTGTCGATCTTGGAGCCGTCGGCCATTGGGGCCATCGGTCTTGGAGGTGTCGGCCTTTGGGGCCGTCGGTCTTGGAGCCGTCGGCCTTTGGGGCCGTCGATCTTTGGAGCCATCGGCCATTGGGACCGTCGGTCTTGGCGGTGTCGGCCTTTAGGGCCGTCGGTCTTGTAGCCGTCGGCCATTGGGGCCGTCGGTCTTGAAGCTGTCGGCCTTTGGGGCCGTCGATCTTTGGAGCCGTCGGCCTTTGAGGCCGTCGGTCTTAGAGGTGTCGGCCTTTGGGGCCGTCCAAAAAATTTTTTATTCTCCATGGGGTCAACTGGCTCCATAAAATGCCCCCCACACTCCTTGAGCTTGCATGCCCTGCATCAGCTAAGCGAAAGGAGTGTAGAACTTCAAGAAATTTTTTGGAGGCAAAATGATTACCTCACGCCCGCAACTGAAAGCAGCGTACGCTAACTTTTTGGGGGGATGCTCGTCAGTTAGCCGTTGAGGCAAAGATGAAGCCGATGAGGCAAAGTTGAGGCCGTCGAGAGCCTTTTGAACCCCGGAGGATGACCAAAGGGTGCTTGGGCCAGGCTCAGGTGCCTTTTTCTTTAAAGAAATTGGTCTCCTTCTGCAGGGTTGATCTGCCCCCAGGAAACTCTACTGATCGGAATCCGCAGGTCTTAAGCTTGAGGGTGCCGACACGGAGCCGGTCTTGGGTGCCGACGCGGAGGCCGGTCTTTGTTGCCGATGCGGAGTCGGTCTTTGGTGGTTTTCCTGTAACGCATTCAGACACTAGTGAAAAGAAACTTTTTCCTCAGTGTAGTATACTTAGCTTTTTCGCAGTTGTTTGCCTTTGTGGGTCTTTGGTGCCGATGCGGAGCCGGTCTTTGTTGGCGATGCGGAGTCGGTCTTTGGTGCCGATGCGGAGTCGGTCTTTGGTGCCGACGCGGAGTCGGTCTTTGTTGCCAACGCGGAGTCGGTCTTTGGTGCCGACGCGGAGTCGGTCTTTGTTGCCGATGCGGAGTCGGTCTTTGTTGCCGACGCGGAGTCGGTCTTTGTGCCTGGCTGGCCCAGGGCTTTTTGACGCCAAAGCGAGGTTGGCCTTGGATGTTGATGCAAGGTTAGGTCTTCCCTGCATGACATTTTTAAGTATTAATGAAAGAAAACCGTCTTAAGTGCAGTGTACTTAGCTCTTGTAGCGAGCGGATCACTAGCCCACTGGTGCAGCTATCATGGGCGACGTGAGAGGCTTGGGGTGCTTCTGAGTATCCCCCGAGCGTTGCTTCTGCAGTTCATGAACTGCTACTTTCAAAGCTTGATCTTGCCGATGAGGATGGCCAGCTAGGGAAGACGGAACCGAGGCGGAACCGGCTCCTCCGTGATGCAGCGGGAGAGCAGAGGATGATGGTCGAACTCTTCCTCCGGCTGATGATTTATTTTCTTGGCGAGCTCATCTAGCCGCCGATTGTACTCCTCCAGGCGTTCCTCCGCCTGGCGACTGATTGTTGGGGCCCTCCGAGATGGCTAGGAGGAGGAAGAAGAAGAGGGGAAAGAAGAAGATGGAGACGGGAGTCTAGACTTTCGCCTGGGCTCCTCCTGATGACGAGGATCATGAGGGAACTTGCCGGGGCCGTGGTCGGGGGACCACAGCCGCTTGGGGGGCTCGCAGCGAGGCTTCCTAGGGGAAGCCGGGCATTGGCCGGTCTCGCGCCGACCGGCTCTCACCGAGGAGAGCCTCCTCTCGCCGACTGCTGACTGGCGGGGGGAGCGGTTTGGTGCTGAGTGGCCACGGACTATTGCTGGAGCCCGTGGACCATGGCGGTGAGATTCTGGACTTACTGGGAGAGGGTTGCGAGCTGCTCCGCTGTGCTCACATCACCACCATGGCTTCTGGAAGAAGAGGGACGAAAGATGTAGCTCAGGGAGAACGTTCGCTACTTTTTCTTATCCCCCCTACCTGGCGCGCCAATCTGATGACGCTCAATCACCTCTCCTGGACGTCGGGAACGGAGTGCTTCTCCCGGCTCTTCTTCACTAGGTTACCTGCAGAAAAGTCCCAGGACCGGAGGAGGTCTCCGGTGGGACCCTCCGACGGCCAAGTTAGTGACTGAGGTCACAGCTGAAGAGGAGCTCGAGTGAGCCCTTTTTAGTGTAGAAAGAGGGATCTCAGAGAGGAGGAACCCCTTCTGAGAGTTGAGAGGGCGATTTTGGGGGTTATCACGCATACCTGTTTACTAGGTGGATTCACCTTTTTATAGGGGTTGACCCTGGCATGATCACGTGGGATTATGTGAAGTCAGATAGTCTGCTGAGCCCTTCTGTGAATCTGGGCTGGTTGGTGGGTTACGTCCCATCAGTTGTTGGGTAGGTAGGTCCTGTCCCATCAGCCGGCGGGGTTGTTGAGTTATCGGATCTGGAGCTGTCGGGCGGCGCGCGTTAGAGAGGCAGTTTCTTGAACTGCTGGGGCTGCCTAGGAAGTGCCGGGGCCGGCTGGGAGGTGCCGAGGCCGCCTAGCTTGGAGACAGAGTTATCGGCCTTTGGGACCGTCGGCCTTTGGGCCATCGGTCTTGGAGGTGTCGGCCTTTGGGGCCGTCGGTCTTGGAGCCGTCGGCCTTTGGGGCCGTCATTTTTCGAGGTGTCGGCCTTTGGGGCCGTCGGTCTTGGAGCCGTCGGACTTTGGGTCCGTCGGTCTTTGGAGCCGTCGGCCATTGGGGCCGTCGGTCTGGAGGTATCAGCCTTTGGGGCCGTCGGTCTTGGAGCCGTCGGCCTTTGGGGCCGTTGGTCTTCGAAGTTTCAGCCATTGGGGCCGTCGGTCTTGGAGACGTCGGTCTTTGGAGCCGTCGGCCATTGGGGCCATCGGTCTTGGAGGTGTCGGCCTTTGGGCCGTCTGTCTTGGAGCCGTCGGCCTTTGAGGCCATCGGTCTTGGAGGTGTCGGCCTTTGGGACCGTCGGTCTTCGAGGTATCGGCCTTTGGGGCCGTCGTCTTGAAGCTGTCGGCCTTTGGGGCCGTCGGTCTTTGGAGCCATCGGTCTTGAAGGTGTCGGGCCTTTGGGGCTATCGGCCTTTGGGGCCATCGGTCTTGGAGCCTTCGGCCTTTGGGGCCATCGGTCTTTGGAGCCGTCGGCCATTGGGACCATCGGTCTTGGAGGTGTCGGCCTTTGGGGCTGTCGGTCTTGGAGCTGTCGGCCATTGGGGCCGTCGGTCTTGGAGGTGTCAGCCTTTGGGGCCGTCCAAAATTTTTTTTATTCTCCATGGGGTCAACTGGCTCCATCAATATAAATCCTGCTGGAAAACAAACTAATTTGTCTATTGATGTGGCTGATCCAACACCGTTAGAGAACCATGAAGGAAACTGATGGAGCCCCCCTTTGGCCTCCAAAGGGCCCTTCGGCCACGGTAGCGTTTATGGCCTCAGCCACGCGCACCCAATTGCTCTAAGCTCCATGGCCGAGAGCTCCATGGCCGACACTCCAAGTCCGACAACTTCATGGCCGAGAGCTCCATGGCCGACAACTCCAAGGCCAACAGCTCCAAGGCCGAGAGCTCCAAGGCCGACAGCTCCATGGCCGACAGCTCCAAGGCCGGCAGCTCCAAGGCTGACAGCTCCATAGCCGACAGCTCCAAGGCCGACAGCTCCATGGCCGACAGCTCCAAGGCTGAGAGCTCCATGGCTGACAGCTCCAAGGACGATAGCTCCAAGGCGATAGCTCCATGGCCGACTGCTCCAAGGCCGACAGCTCCATGGCCGACAGCTCCAAGGCCGGCAGCTCCAAGGCCGACAGCTCCATGGCCGACAGCTCCAAGGCCGGCAGCTCCAAGGCCAACACCTCCTTGGCCGATAGCTCCAAGGCCGACAGCTCCATGGTCGACAGCTCCAAGGCCGAGAGCTCCAAGGCCGACAGCTCCATGGCCAACAGCTCGAAGGCCGGCAGCTCCAAGGCCGACAGCTCCATGGCCGACAGCTCCAAGGCCGGCAGCTCCAAGGCCGACAGCTCCATAGCCGACAGCTCCAAGGCCGACAGCTCCATGGCCGACAGCTCCAAGGCCGAGAGCTCCATGGCCGATAGCTCCAAGGCCGACATCTCCAAGGCCGGCAGCTCCAAGGCCGACAGCTCCATGGCCGATAGCTCCAAGGCCGAGAGCTCCATGGCCGACAGCTCCAAGGCCTAGAGCTCCTAGGCCGACAGCTCCATGGCCGACAGCTCCAAGGCCGGTAGCTCCATGGTCGACAGCTCCATAGCCGACAGCTATAAGGCCGACAGCTCCATGGCCGAGAGCTCCATGGCCGACAACTCCAAGGCCGACAGCTCCATGGCCGACAGCTCCAAGGCCGGCAGCTCCAAGGCCGACAGCTCCATGGCCGACAGCTCCAAGGCCTAGAGCTCCAAGGCTGACAGCTCCATGGTCGACAGCTCCAAGGCCAGCAGCTCCAAGGCCGAGAGCTCCATGGCCGAGAGCTCCAAGGCCGGCAGCTCCAAGGCCGACACCTCTATGGCCGATAGCTCCATGGCCGACAACTCCAAGGCCGACAGCTCCATGGCCGATGCCTCCAAGGCCGAGAGCTCCATGGCCGACAGCTCCATGGCTGACAACTCCAAGGCCGAGAGCTCCATGGCCGAGAGCTCCATGGCCGACAGCTCCATGGCCGACAGCTCCAAGGCCGAGTGCTCCAAGGCCGACAGCTCCATGGCCGACAGCTCCAAGGCCGAGAGCTCCATGGCCGACAGCTCCAAGGCCGACAGCTCCTTAGCCGATGCCTCCAAGGCTGAGAGTTCCATGGCCGACAGCTCCAAGGCGGAGAGCTCCATGGCTGACTGTTGGCCCAGATGGCAACCCAAGAGGGGGGGTGAATTGGGTTCTTAAAAATTTAAGACTTTTTTGAAGATTTAAACTGATTTGCTCAAGATGTGCAAGTGAGTGAATTTAACTAATAAGCAATGCACAAGCAATTAATAAAGAGAGATAGAGAGAGAGAGAAAATATAGCACGGCAAACAAGATAATTTTATAGTGGTTCGGTGCAACCAACACCTACGTCCACTCCCAAGATTCACTTGGGTCCACACTATAATCTCTCTAGATTACAGCCGAGTTGTTTTCCAAGCTCACAACTCAAACTTGTTGTTTTCCACGGGTGAACAACGAACCCAGCTGGTTTTAACTCGGGCTTACCAGCACAAAACCCTACACGTTGTTTTTCCCGGGCTCACAACTAACCCAACACAAGCACTCCGGCTTGCAACGAGGTATATCAACCTCCACTGATTCAATCTACTGATTGAATCAGCAAACAATTAGAATAAAGTGTTTGGATAATGAAATGCTCCCCTTGAGCAAATATACAAATGAAGTACAAAATAAAGAGTTAGAAAAGCCTGATTGTATTGCAGATGGTAGTGGCTTTGGCTTTCTTCCTTCTTCTCTTTAACTCCTCTTGAAATGTTGAATCAGGCCTCAGCAAGATTCTTGACCGTTGAAGACTTTGGAGTTGAGATGAAGCTTTTTCTTCTTTTGAAAATCCTTCGATTTGATCTTTGAAACGCTCTTGGATTTTCTTTTGACTTTTGTGGATTGAAGAGATGGAGCAGACGAATCTTTCTCTTTGATTTCACTCCTTTTGAATCACTCTATATTGAGCTAAAAGATTTTCCTATGAAAGCTTTGTTTTTCCCTCTTTTTGAAAGATATTCTTTTCTCTCTTTTTTTGATTTTCTCTTGATTTCTTGATTTGAAAAGAACTCCTCTATTTATAGAATCTGCAAAAATATATCCGTTAGAGACAAGGAAAAATAGCCGTTATTTGAAAATCTTACCGTTGGGGCTGATGTGTCATCGTTAAAAATCGCGCCCAGATTTGCTGGAGTCGACTCATGCTTTTCCCGAGTCGGCTCGAGCTCATCTTACCAAAAATAGAAATGTTTAAAAAGGTTAGGGGTCGACTCGCTAAAAGTGAAGTGTCGACTCCTGAAAGTCAGGAGTCGACTCGTGAAAGGCTTGGGGTCGACTCGAGAGGTGCTCAGAAAAACACTCTTCTGGTGTCTGAGCGGAGTCGACTCGCACAGTCCAGGAGTCGGCTCGACGAATCAGGGGTCGACTCGACAATTTCATGGGTCGACTCGACACAGATGCACATTTCTGTACACTGAGCGGAGTCGACTCTGAAACTCAGGAGTCGGCTCCGGAACGTATCAAAAATCAGAAACTTTTCTGATTGACATTAAAATCGTTCCAGATTCATTTTAATTCATTGTTTTGACTTGAATACTATAAAATTGACATTTAGAGTTGATTCAAGAACTATTCCAAAAACTTATTGAATAAAACATGAATTATAACATTTCTTTTCGAAAGTTTGAATATTGAGCTTAAAGTCACTTTCAAAATTGATTAAAGTTAAACTTGAGCATTCTCATTGATTGTTCAAAATAAATTTGTTGCTCATTTACATAAACTCATTACATCCTTTAATAAACTCAATGGTTTTTAGTAATCATCAAAATCAAAAGGATTGGATCATATAATTTTTCTATAATCTTCCAACAATCTCCCCCTTTTTGATGATGACAAAAATATTGAGTTTGTTCATGATTGATTAGTGAATTTATTTTGTTTTCATAGTTAGGCTTAGGCTCCCCCTTAATGAGGTAGCTCCCCCTATGAAACTTAATTAAATATCTCATTGTTTATCTCATTTTATCACAATCATAGAACTATAAAATTCTTCCCCTTTTTTGTTATCAACAAAAAGATAGAGAATCATAAACATTCATTCAAATTTCATTCATTCATTGAAATAAGGAAATAGAGAATTCATTCATTTAAAGGTCTAATACATCAAAATGTTCAGTACATTGATTTCAAAATGAAAGCATGATAAAAACTTCAGTACAAAACAAGGATTGAAACTCTAGTAACTCAAAAATGAGTTCTTACAATTCTAGTTAGATAATCTACTATATTTTTCATTCCTTCAGATTGAATTTTTACATATTCCTTGAGTCTTTCATCAATAAAGGTGCACGCACTCTGAATTTTGTCTTGAAGCTCTGCGTTGCACTTGGCATATGTCTCTCCATCTCCACATATATCCTTAAGTTCTTCAAAAATATTCTTGAGATCACCACTTAAGGATGCCGATGAAGAGCCGAGAGTGGACTCAATCTTTGAGATACGATCATCAAAGAATAAAGAGTCTCTCTCAAATGCATAAATTTATTCTCAAAATCAGTTTTAAGCTTATCAGATTGATCTTCAAGTAAGGCTTTGAGTTGCATAAGTTGTTGATCTGAAAAACTAGCAGAAGATGAAGTTTGAACAAAAGTTGAAACTGGGGCTGGAGCAGAGGCAGAAACCAAAGGGCTCGGAGGTGCAGGCGAAGGATGTCTAACAGAGGGTCCTGCAGCCTCAGTATCTGTAGCTCTATCCTCTGTCACTCCTTTCCTTTCCCATTTACCATTCTTTTTGATAAATCCCATCTGATGAATTGTTGCCAGGCTATAAAAATCAGTGTGTCTTAGATTCTTCATAGGTTCATTATCAGAAATCACCACACCTTGGCTTCGAAAGATCATTGTAAGGATCATCCCATAAGGCAGACTAGATTTCCTTTTCCCTCCACAATCTGCTATGTACCACAGAATCATGCTGGGAAGATTGATAGGCTTGCCTGTCACTATGGCGTCCATTACAAAGACATCTCTCTCCGAAACATAGTCAAATCTACCAGTTTTAGGAAAGAGAATCCTACTGCAAATATTGTGTAGTAATCTCAACTCTAAAGAAAGCTGATTAGCAAATACCTCTTCAAATCCAACCACATCCCGGTTTAATAATCTGGATAAAGCAGGGGTGCGGTCATCAGAAGAAAAGGTGGAAGTGCCAGACAAGGGTAATTCCAAAAATCTAGACAAAATCTCAGCATAACAGATAGTCTGACTCCTCTTACATTGCTAATAAGTCCATGTCTCCTCTTGACAGATTCTTGTAAAATTCTTTAACCAATGAGGATAAGTCGGGCACTCTAGAGAACAAACTTTCTCCCAACCCATCTCGATAAGCTGTCTCCCAACTAGAAAGCCCTCAGCCTCAATAATTCAAAATCCACCTTCCTACCAGTAGTAATGATCCTATCCGCTAGACGATCTACCTGGGAAGATGAGGCAGCAGGAGTAGCAGTCGGAGTAGAAGCAGATGAAGTGGAGTCCGTGCTTGGAGAAGGTTCACGCACCGGACGCTTCACCGTCTTCTTCACGGAGCGCTTCCGCTTGATGCCGCCCGCCACAACACTAGATCCTCTAGTTTTAGGTGCCATTTGATGATTGGAGGTGTCAAAAAGGGATTCTAGGAGTATTGGAAGGTTTGGAAGAGTTTTGAGAGAGTATTTTGAAAGATTGGATCGAATGGAATGAGCGGCGAGTCGACTCTGCCCTAGATAAATCAACTTGGGACCACCTCGAGTCGGCTCGCGCAAACCCAGGTGTCGACTCGGCACAGACACAGAAAGGCCGTCCCGACATGGAGTCGACTCGCGCCTAAGAGGGGTCGAC
>UESW01004389.1:782652-841626 GCA_900491605.1 Calamus simplicifolius
ACCCTTTCTTTTCTTCTAGGGTGATGAATTCATCTTTGTCACCCGTCATATGTCTTGAGCAGCCACTATCAAGGTACCACTTTTTCTTTGATCTTTTGGCTACAAGACATTCCTGCAACATAATTAAACTTTATGTTTAGGTACCCAAGCTTTCTTGGGTCCTTCATGGTTAGCAGCAACAAAAATTGTTCCTTTCGGAACCCATATTTTCTTAGCTTTAACATTTAACTTGTTGTTATTATTTAACGTTTTGCATTCAAATGATTTATGACCTTTTTCATTACATTTGAAACAAGTTATATTACTTTGGTTGGCTTTTATAAAAATATTCTTTAAAGATTTTTGTTTCCTTAATGTGTTATATCCTAAACCTGCTTTGTCAAAAACAGCTTTTTGACTATCTAAGATCATGTTAAGTTTAGTTGAACTTAAAGTGAATTTCTCAACAATGTCTTTATATTTTTAACATCTTTCTTAAGAGAGTCATTTTCTTTAACTTGCTGTTCTTTATCTAAAGCTAAAGTTTCTAATTGATCTTTTAAATCTTTTGTTGAGTTTTTAGTTTCAGATTTAACAAATCTATTTCTTGATTAAGATTATCTCTTTCTTTGCTAAGTTCTTCTTTTTCATTAGTTAAGTTCTTAACTTCTAAAGCTAATTCATTTTTACTTTTAGCTAAGCTAATATTGTCATTTTTCAAAAACTTATACTTCTTTTTCAAGGATTTAAAATCAATCATAAGTTCATTGAAAGCCTCAAACATTTCATCAAATGTAAAGTCATCATTTGAGTTTTCAGAACTTACCTCATTGTCGTTGTCGTCGTCGTTGGCCATGAAGCAGACATTAGCAACTTCTTTTTGTTCTTCTTCTTCGGAAGAAGACTCTTCACTATCAGTCCAAGTTGCCATGTATGCCTTTTTCTTTTTCTTGTAGGCCTTCTTAAGTAAAGGACAGTCATATCTAAAATGCCCTGGTTTTACATTCATAGCATACTAAGGGCTCTTTCTCTTTGTCCTTTTCCTTATCCTTCTTTTTCTCCTTCCATTTTTGAAACAAATCTCTTTTTGTGGAAGGGCCTCCTTCTTTGCATAAATTTCTTGAATTTCCTTGCAAGGAGGGCTGTCTCATCATCATCATCCTCTTCATCATCGCTGCTGCTTATTTCCTTTTCCGCAGCTTTGAGGGCGATGGTCTTCTTCTTTCTTGACTCATCCTCATTGACATGTTGTTTGACTTGAAGCTCATGAGTCATCAGCGAACCAAGAAGCTCTTCCAATGGTAGGATGTTCAGATCTTTGGCTTCTTGTATGGCGGTCACCTTGGCTTCCCAAGTCCTTGGAAGTGACCTAAGGATTTTGCGAACAAGCTCAGAGTTAGTATAAACTTTTCCAAGACTTTTTAAACCATTCACAATATCAGTGAATCTAGTGAACATGCATGTGATGGTTTCATTTTGTTCCATAGTAAATAATTCATATTTATGAACCAAAATATTTATCTTTGATTCTTTTACTTGGTTTGTTCCTTCATGAGTTATTTCCAACCTATCCCAAATTTCTTTTGCGGAATTACAAGTTGAGATTCGGTTGAATTCATTTGAGTCTAAGGAACAATATAAAATATTAATGGCCTTAGCATTTAGTTGTGCCATTCTCCTATCATTATCATTCCAATCCCTTTCGGGTTTAGGAACAATAGTGCCATCAATAAGGTGTGTGGGTGTACTAGGTCCATTTATTATTACTCCCCACAATTCATAGTCCGAAGCTTGAATGAATATTCTCATTCTAGCTTTCCAATATGAATAGTTGGTTCCATTAAATAAAGGAGGTCGATTCGTAGAATGACCTTCAGCAAAACTTGAACCAATTTGTGTTGCCATATGGATCTTTAGCCCTTGATCGTGAGATCAAATTCTAAATGAGCACTTGCTCTGATACCAATTGTTGGCCCAGATGGCAACCCAAGAGGGGGGGGGTGAATTGGGTTCTTAAAAATTTAAGACTTTTTAGAAGATTTAAACTGATTGCTCAAGATGTGCAAGTGAGTGAAATTAACTAATAAGCAATGCACAAGCAATTAATAAAGAGAGATAGAGAGAGAGAAAATATAGCACGGCAAACACAAGATAATTTTATAGTGGTTCGGTGCAACCAACACCTACGTCCACTCCCAAGATTCACTTGGGTCCACACTATAATCTCTCTAGATTACAGCCGAGTTGTTTTCCAAGCTCACAACTCAAACTTGTTGTTTTACGGGTGAACAACGAACCCAGCTGGTTTTAACTCGGGCTTACCAGCACAAAACCCTACACGTTGTTTTTCACGGGCTCACAACTAACCCAACACAAGCACTCCGGCTTGCAACGAGGTATATCAACCTCCACTGATTCAATCCACTGATTGAATCAGCAAACAATTAGAATAAAAGTGTTTGGATAATGAAATGCTCCCCTTGAGCAAATATACAAATGAAGTACAAAATAAAGAGTTAGAAAAGCCTGATAGTATTGCAGATGGTAGTGGCTTTGGCTTTCTTCCTTCTTCTCTTTAACTCCTCTTGAAATGTTGAATCACGCCTCAGCAAGATTCTTGACCGTTGAAGACTTTGGAGTTGAGATGAAGCTTTTTCTTCTTTTGAAAATCCTTCGATTTGACCTTTGAAATGCTTTGGATTTTCTTTTGACTTTTGTGGATTGAAGATCTGGAGCAGACGAAACTTCCTCTTGGATTTCACTCCTTTTGAATCACTCTCCTTTGAGCTAGAAGATTTTTCCAATATGCTCTGTTTTTCCCTCTTTTCAAAAGATATTCTTTTCTCTCTTTTTGATTTTCTCTTGATTTTGATTTGAAAAGAGCTCCTCTATTTATAGAATCTGCAAAAATATATCCGTTAGAGACAAGGAAAAATAGCCGTTATTTGAAAATCTTACCGTTGGGGCTGATGTGTCATCGTTAAAAATCGCGCCCAGATTTGCTGGAGTCGACTCATGCTTTTCCCGAGTCGGCTCGAGCTCGTCTTACCAAAAATAGAAATGTTTAAAAAGGTTAGGGGTCGACTCGCTAAAAGTGAAGTGTCGACTCCTGAAAGTCGGGAGTCGACTCGTGAAAGGCTTGGGGTCGACTCGAGAGTGCTCAGAAAAATACTCTTCTGGTGTCTGAGCGGAGTCGACTCGCACAGTCCAGGAGTCGGCTCGACAGAATCAGGGGTCGACTCGACAATTTCATGGGTCGACTCGACACAGATGCACATTTCTGTACACTGAGCGGAGTCGACTCTGAAACTCAGGAGTCGGCTCCGGAACGTATCAAAAATCAGAAACTTTTCTGATTGACATTAAAATCGTTCCAGATTCATTTTAATTCATTGTTTTGACATGAATCAATAAAATTAACATTTAGAATTGATTCAAGAACTAATCCAAAAACTTATTGAATAAAACATGAATTATAACATTTCTTTTCGAAAGTTTGAATATTGAGCTTAAAGTCACTTTCAAAATTGATTAAAGTTAAACTTGAGCATTCTCATTGATTGTTCAAAATAAATTTGTTGCTCATTTACATAAACTCATTACATCCTTTAATAAACTCAATGGTTTTTAGTAATCATCAAAATCAAAAGGATTGGATCATATAATTTTTCTATAATCTTCCAACACTGACAGCTCCAAGGCCGACAGCTCCATGGCCGACGCCTCCAAGGCCGAGAGCTCCATGGCCGATAGCTCCAAGACCGAGAGCTCCATGGCCGATAGCTCCAAGGCCGACAGCTCCAAGGCCGACGCCTCCATGGCCGAGAGCTCCATGGCCGACAGCTCCTAGGCCGAGAGCTCCATGGCCGACAGCTCCAAGGCCGATAGCTCCATGGCTGATGCCTCCATGGACGACAGCTCTATGTCCGACAGCTCCAAGGCCGAGAGCTCCATGGCCGACAGCTCCAAGGCCGAGAGCTCCAAGGCCGACAGCTCCATGACTGACAGCTCCATGGCCGAGAGCTCCATGGCCGAGAGCTCCATGGCCGACAGCTCCAAGGCCGAGAGCTCCATGGCCGATAGCTCCAAGGCCGACAGCTCCATGGCCGATGCCTCCAAGGCCGAGAGCTCCATGGCCGATAGCTCCATGGCCGACGCCACCAAGGCCGAGAGCTCCATGGCCGACAGCTCCAAGGCCGAGAGCTCCATGGTCGACAGCTCCATGGCCGACACCTCCAAGGCCGACACCTCCAAGCTGCCAAGCTCCCTCGCCGTTAATAGTGCCATGCAATTGAACAGAGCCTTGTATGTGAACAGTGCCATGCAAGCTCATCCAAGGGCATGAGCAGGGCCATGCAAGCACTCCATACTCAACACTCTACGAGGGACAGTTGGAACTCAACATCATCCTTCTCCCCCCAACGACTGTACCTTGAGACCCACACGACTAACCTTATCACCCATTCACGCAGAGCTTCCACGTGGCTCGTCAACCCGTTCTCTTTTGCCAAGATCACGAGCGGTTACTGCTATATTATGGGCCGTTGCCGATACTTATGGCACACGTTTAGCAGCTGTAGCCGATCTTAACAGAAGATATGATTCGGCTGTTATGGACGAAGGGTAAGAGGGACCCGAACAAGTATATAAAGGGCCCGACCCCAACGAGGGAAGGGGGCTCAATCTTACTCTTTCATTAAAAAATTCCTGTTCTCCAGATCGCTGACTTGAGCATCGGAGGGTCCCAGCCGGAACCACCGGTCCGAACTTTTCTTGCAGGTTTTCGGCTAAAGGAGGCGGTCCCTATCATTCCTCTGAAGGCCAACGAAGCATTTCTGTCGCTTGACGCTCCTCCTCAAAAGTGATTTGGCGGCAACATCTATGGTGAGGGAATTAGAGGCTTCATCTCTTGCTCGATAGCCGCGACCAGCTGGTTATAAGCTTCTGTCTAGGCATTCTTCATCTCAGGGCTCCACATGTCTGGAACTGCATCCTTAATCGTTTCCAAAAGTGCAAACCTGGTCACCTATATTTTTTTTTAATATTGTCAGGGCCAAATAAAAAAAAGGGAACAACTCATTTTAACCAATCCTTCCTTTATAACTGATGGAGCCAGTTGACCCCATGGAGAATAAAAAAAATTTTGGGCGACCCCAAAGGCCGACAGCTCCAAGACCGGCACCTCCAAGGCCGGCACCTCGAAGATCGTCGATCCCAAAGGCCGACACCCCCAAGACCGGCACCTCCAAGGCTGGCACCTCCAAGACCGATGGCCCCAAAGGCCGACACCTTCAAGACCGACGGCTCCAAGACCGACGGCACAAAGGCCGACGGCTCCAAAACCGACGGCCCCAAAGGCCGACACCTCCAAGACCGACGGCTCCAACATCCAAGGCCAACCTCTCTTTGGCGTCAAAAAGCCCTGGGCCAGCCAGGCAACAAAGATCGACTCCGCGTCAGCAACAAAGACAGACTCCGCGTCGGCACCAAAGACTTACTACGCGTCGGCAACAAAGACCGACTCCGCGTCGGCACCAAAGACCGACTCTGCGTCGGTAACAAAGACCGACTCCGCGTCGGCACCAAAGACTGACTCCATGTCGGTAACAAAGACCGACTCCGCATCGGCACCAAAGACCGACTCCACGTCAGCACCAAAGACCGACTCCGCGAAGGCAAACAGCTGCGAAAAGCTAAGTATACTACATTTAGAAAAAAAGTTTCTTTTCATTAGTGTCTGAATGCGTTACAGGAAAACCAACAAAGACCGACTCCGCGTCGGCACCAAAGACAGACTTCGCGTCGGCACCAAAGACCCGCGAAGGAAAATAACTGCGAAAAAGCTAAGTATACTACACTGAGAAAAAGTTTCTTTTCATTATTATCTGAATGCATTACAGGAAAACCACCAAAGACCGACTCCGCGTCGGCAACAAAGACCGACTCCACGTCGGCACCAAAGACCGACTCCGCGTCAGCACAAAAGACCGGCCTCCGCGTCGGCACCCAAGACCGGCTCCGTGTCGGCACCCTCAAGCTCAAGACCTACGGATTCCAATCAACAAAGTTTCCTGGGGGGCAGATCAACCCTGCAGAAGGAGACCAATTTCTTTGAAGAAAAAGGCACCTGAGCCTGGCCCAAGCGCCCTCTGGTCACCCTCCGGGGTTCAAAAGGTTCTCGACGGCCTCAACTTTGCCTCAACGGCTAACTAACGAACATCCCCCCAAAAAAAGTTAGCATACGCTTCTTCCAGTGGCAGGCCTGAGGTAATCATTTTGCCTCCAAAAAATTTCTTGAAGTTCTACACTCCTTTCGCTAAGCTGATGTAGAGCACGCAAGCTCAAGGAGTGTGGGGGCATTTGATGGAGCCAGTTGACCCCATGGAGAATAAAAAATTTTTGGACGGCCCCAAAGGCCGACAGCTCCAAGACCGGCACCTCCAAGGCTGGCACCTCGAAGACCGTCGGCCCCAAAGGCCGACACCTTCAAGACCGGCACCTCCAAGGCCGGCACCTCCAAGACCGATGGCCCCAAAGGCCGAAACCTTCAAGACCGACGGCTCCAAGACCGACAGCCCAAAAGGCCGACACCTCCAAGACCGACGGCTCCAAGACCAACGGCCCCAAAGGCCGACACCTCCAAGACCGACGGCTCCAAGACCGACGGCCTCAAAGGCCGTTACCTCCAAGACCGACGGCCCCAAAGGCCGACGACTCCAAGACCGACGGCCCAAAAGGCCGAAACCTTCAAGACCGACGGCCCCAAAGGCCGATGGCTCCAAGACCGACGGCCCCAAAGGCTGACACCTCCAAGACCGACAGCTCCAAGATCGACAGCCCCAAAGGTCGACACCTCCAAGACCGACGGCTCCAAAGACCGACGGCCCCAAAGGCCAACACCTTCAAGACCGACGGCCCCAAAGGCCGACACCTCCAAGACCGACGGCTCTAAAGACCGACAGCCCCAAAGGCCGACACCTCCAAGACCGACGGCCGCAAAGGCCGAAGGCTCCAAGACCGACGGCCCAAAGGCCGACACCTCCAAGATCGACGGCTCCAAAGGCCGACGGCTCCAAGACCGACGACCCCAAAGGCCGACACCTCTAAGACCGACGACCCCAAAGGCCGATGGCTCCAGGACCGACGGCCCCAAAGGCCGACACCTCCAAAACCGATAGCCCCAAAGGTCGACGGCTCTAAGACCGACGGCCCCAAAGGCCGACACCTCCAAGACCGATGGCTGCAAGATTGACGGCCCCAAAGGCCAACACCTCCAAGACCGACGGCCTCAAAGGCCGACACCTCCAAGGCCGACACCCCCAAAGCCGGCCTCAAAGGATGACACCTCCAAGGCCGGCACCTTCAAGGCCGGCACCTCCAAGCTAGGCGGCCTCGGCACCTCCCAGGCGCCCCCGGCACCTTCTCAACCGGCCCAGGCGTGCCCAAGCTAGGCGGCCCTCGGCACCTCCCAGGCGCCCCCGGCACCTTCTCAGCCGGCCCCAACGTGCCCAAGCTAGGCGGCCCCGGCACCTCACAGGCACCCCCGACATCTTCCCAGCCGGCCTCGGCATGTCCAAGCTAGCCGGCCCCGGCACTTCCCAGGCGCCCCGGCATCTTCCTAGCCGGCCCTTTACATCTCCAAGTGAGGCACCCCCGACACCTTCCCAAGCGGCCCCAGCACTTCCCAGTCGGCCCCGACACTTCCCAGCCGTTCCCAGCACCTCGCAGACGGCCCCGGCATCTTCCTAGCTGGCCCCTACTTCTCCAAGCAAGTCGGCCCCGACACTTTCTCCACGTCTCCAGTCCCATCGAGCCGGCTAAGGCCATCCCCGGCTGGCCCGACTCGGCCCCGGTGTCTCCAGTCCCGTCGAGTCGGCCAAGGCCATCCCAGGCCGGCCCGACTCAGCCCCGGTGTCTCCAGTCCCGCCGAGTCGGCCAAGGCCATCCCCGGCCAGCCCGACTCGGCCCCGGCATCTCCAGTCCGCCGAGTCGGCCAAGGCCATCCCAGGCCGGCCCGACTCGGCCCCGGTGCCTCCAGTTCCGCCGAGTCGACCAAGGCCATCCCCGGCCGGCCTGACTCGGCCCCGGCGTCTCCAGCTCCGCTGAGTCGGCCAAGGCCATTCTTTTACTTGGTCAAAGTTTTAGGCTTCCTCTTACGTGCTTGCTCTAAGACCAGAATGTTTCAGCTCGTGCCTACAATTTGGCAGGCAATTCTTTATACCACAAGATATAATGATAGCTGATAATCAAACATAGTTGAAATAAAAACATTTTTCCTCCCAGAATACTCTAGATCTAACGTGGTTGTCATCCGGAAAAACATAGTAGAGCTCCAAGGCCGACAGCTCCATGACCGACGCCTCCATGGCCGACAG
Organism: Calamus simplicifolius; assembly: GCA_900491605.1. NCBI lineage: Eukaryota > Viridiplantae > Streptophyta > Magnoliopsida > Arecales > Arecaceae > Calamus > Calamus simplicifolius. The sequence continues at coordinate 791,007 of UESW01004389.1, forward strand.
CTCCATGGCCGACTGCTCCAAGGCTGAGAGCTCCATGACCGACTGCTCCATGGCTGAGAGCTCCATAGCCGAGAGCTCCATGGCCAACAGCTCCAAGGCCGACAGCTCCATGGCCGACAGCTCCATGGCCGACAGCTCCATGGCCGACAGCTCCAAGGCCAACAACTCCATGCCCAACAGCTCCAAGGCCGACACCTCCATGGCCGATAGCTCCAAGGCCGACAGCTTCATGGCCGACACCTCCATAGCCGACACCTCCAAGGCCGACACCTCCAAGCTGCCAAGCTCCCTCGCCATTAATAGTGCCATGCAAGTGAACAGAGCCTTGTACGTGAACAGTGCCATACCAGCTCATCCAAAGGCATGAGCAGGGCCACGCAAGCACTCCATACTCAACACTCTACGAGGGACAGTTGGAACTCAACATCATCCTTCTCCCCTCAATGGCTGTACCTTGGGACCCACACGACTAACCTTATCACCCATTCACGCAGAGCTTCGATGTGGCTTGTCAACCCGTTTTCTTTTGCCAAGATCACGGGCGGTTACTGCTATATTATGGGGCATTGCCGATACTTATGGCACACGTTTAGCAGCTGTAGCCGATCTTAACAGAAGATATGATTTGGCTGTTATGGACGAAGGGTAAGAGGGACCCGAACAGGTATATAAAGGGCTTGACCGCAACGAGGGAAGGGGGCTCAATCTTACTCTTTCATTAAAAATTCCTGTTCTCCAGATCGCTGACTTGAGCATCGGAGGGTTCCCACCGGAACCACCGGTCCAAAATTTTTCTTGCAGGTTTCCAGCTAAAGGAGGCGGTCCCTATCATTCCTCTGAAGGCCAACGAAGCATTTTTGTCGCTTGACGCTCCTCCTCAAAAGTGATTTGGTGGCAACATCTATGGTGAGGGAATTAGAGGCTTCATCTCTTGCTCGATAGCCGCAACCAGCTGGTTATAAGCTTCTGTCCAGGCATTCTTCATCTCAGGGCTCCACATGTCTGGAACTGCATCCTTAATAGTTTCCAAAAGTGCAAACCTGGTCACCTATTTTTTTTTATAAATATTGTCAGGGCCAAATAAAAAAAAGGGAACATCTCATTTTAACCAATCCTTCCTTTATAACTGATGGAGCCAGTTGACCCCATGGAGAATAAAAAAAATTTTGGGCGGCCCCAAAGGCCGACAGCTCCAAGACCGGCACCTCCAAGGCCGGCACCTCAAAGACCGTCGGCCCCAAAGGCCGACAGCTCCAAGACCGGCACCTCTAAGGCCGGCACCTCCAAGACCGATGGCCCCAAAGGCCGACACCTCCAAGACCGACAGCTCCAAGACCGATGGCCCCAAAGGCCGACGGCTCCAAAATAAATGGCCCCAAAGGCCGATACTTCCAAGACCGACGGCTCCAACATCCAAGGCCAACCTCGCTTTGGCATCAAAAAGCCCTGGGCCAGCCAGGCATCAAAGATCAACTCCGCGTCGGCAACAAAGACCGACTCCGCGTCGGCACCAAAGACCGACTCTGCGTCGGCACCAAAGACCGACTCCGCAAAGGCAAACAACTGCGAAAAAGCTAAGTATACTACATTGAGAAAAAAGTTTCTTTTTATTAGTGTCTGAATGCGTTACAGAAAAACCAACAAAGACCGACTCCGCGTCGGCACCAAAGACCTGAGAAGGCAAACAGCTGTGAAAAAGCTAAGTATACTACATTGAGAAAAAAGTTTCTTTTCATTAGTGTTTGAATGCGTTATAGGAAAACCAACAAAGACCGACTCCGTGTCGGCACCAAAGACCGACTCCGCGTCGGCACCAAAGACCCGCGAAGGCAAATAGCTGTGAAAAAGCTAAGTATACTACACTAAGAAAAAGTTTCTTTTCATTAGTATCTGAATGTGTTACAGGAAAACCACCAAAGACCAACTCCACGTCGGCAACAAAGACCGACTCCGCATCGGCACCAAAGACCGTCCTCCTCGTCGGCACCCAAGACCGGCTCCGTGTCGGCACCCTCAAGCTCAAGACCTGCGGATTCCAATCAACAGAGTTTCTTTGGGGGGCAGATCAACCCTGCAGAAGGAGACCAATTTCTTTTAAGAAAAAGGCACCTGAGCCTGGCCCAAGCGCCCTCTGGTCACCCTCCGGGGTTCAAAAGGTTCTCGACGGCCTCAACTTTGCCTCAACGGCTAACTGACGAGCATCCCCACAAAAAAAGTTAGCGTACGCTGCTTCCAGTGGCGGGCCTGAGGTAATCATTTTGCCTCCAAAAAATTTCTTGAAGTTCTACACTCCTTTCGCTTAGCTGATGCAGAGCACGCAAGCTCAAGGAGTGTGGGGGGCATTTGATGGAGCCAGTTGACCCCATGAAGAATAAAAAAATTTTTGGACGGCCCCAAAGGCCGATAGCTCCAAGACCGGCACCTCCAAGGCTGGCACCTCGAAGACCGTCTGCCCCAAAGGCTGACACCTCCAAGGCCGGCACCTCCAATACCGATGGCCCCAAAGGCCGACACCTCCAAGACCGACGGCTCCAAGACCGACGGCCCCAAAGGCCGACACCTCCAAGACTGACAGCTCTAAGACCAACGGCCTCAAAGGCCGACACCTCCAAGACCGATGGTCCCAAGGCCGATGGCTCCAAGACCGACGGTCCCAAAGGCCAACACCTCCAAGACCGATGGCTCCAAGACCGATGGCCCCAAAGGCCGACACCTCCAAGACCGACGGCCCCAAAGGCCGACGGCTCCAAGACCGACGGCCCTAAAGGCCGACACCTCCAAGACCGATGGCTCCAAGACCGACGGCCCCAAAGGCCGACACCTCCAAGACCGACGGCCCCAAAGGCCGACACCTCCAAGACCGACGACCCCAAAGGCCAACGGCTCCAAGACCGACGGCCCCAAAGGCCGACACCTCCAAGACCGACAGTCCCAAAGGCCGACGGCTCCAAGACCGATGGCCCCAAAGGCCGATACCACCAAGACCGACGGCTGCAAGACCGACGGCCACAAAGGCCGACACCTCCAAGACCGACGGCCCCAAAAGCCGACACCTCCAAGGCCGACACCCCCAAGGCCGGCCTCAAAGGACGACACCTCCAAGGCCGGCACCTCTAAGCTAGGCAGCCTCGGTACCTTCAAGCTAGGCGGCCTCGGCACCTCCCAGGCGTTCCCGGCACCTTCTCAGCTGGCCCAGGCGTGCCCAAGCTAGGCGGCCCCCGGCACCTCCTGGGCGCCCCCGGCACCTTCTCAGCCGGCCCGACTCAGCCCCCGCGTCTCCAGTCCCGCCGAGTCGGCCAAGGCCATCTCAGGCCGGCCCGACTCAGCCCCGGCGTCTCCGGTCCTGCCGAGTCAGCCAAGGCCATCCTCGGCCGGCCCGACTCGACCCCGGCATCTCCAGTCCCGCCGAGTCGGCCAAAGCCATCCCAGGCCGGCCCGACTCGGCCCCGGCGTCTCCAGTTCCGCCGAGTCAGCCAAGGCCATCCCAGGCCGGCCTGACTCGGCCCCGGCGTCTCCAGCTCCGCCGAGTCGGCCAAGACCATTCTTTTACTTGGTCAAAGTTTTAGGCTTCCTCTTACGTGCTTGCTCTAAGACCAGAATGTTTCAGCTCGTGCCTAATATTTGGCAGGCAATTCTTTTATACCACAAGATATAATGACAACTGATAATCAAACATAGTTGAAATAAAAACATTTTCCCTCCCATAATACTCTAGATCTAATGTGGTTGTCATTCGGAAAAACATAGTAGTAAATAAATAAAAAAACATGGTTGTCATCCGAAAAACATAGTTGTAAATAAATAAAAATCAAAAAAATATAATTGTAAATAAATAAATAAATAAAATAGGTGGTTGTCCGATAATGGAGGCTCGTGGGCCGTAAATGGATGCAAAGTGCAGCGGCCGTTTTCCTTGAGAGCGAGAGGTACTCGCTGCTATGTGAAATCACAGTTGATAGCTGATAATCAAACATAGTTGAAATAAAAACATTTTCCCTCCCATAATACTCTAGATCTAACGTGGTTGTCATCCGAAAAAACATAGTTGTAAATAAATAAAAAAAAACATGGTTGTCATCCAAAAAATAGTTGTAAATAAATAAAAATCCAGAAAACATAATTGTAAAAAAATAGTAATAAAAGGATGTTTGTCTGATAACAAAGACTCGGACGAACGCTCGGACATTCACGGAGCACATAGAGGCATAACAACCGGTAATGAAAGCTCGACCGTAAATGGTTGCATTTAACATTCACGGAGCACATAGAGGCACAACAACTGATAACGAAGGCTCGACCGTAAATGGAGCACAACAACCGACAACAATCGTCCAAACAACGTGGTTGTCATCCAAAAAATAGTTGTAAATAAATAAAAATCCAGAAAACGTAATTGTAAAAAAAATAATAATAAAAGGATGTTTGTCCGATAACAAAGACTCGGACGAACGCTCGGACATTCACGGAGCACATAGAGGCACAACAATCGGTAATGAAGGCTCGACCGTAAATGGTTGCATTTAACATTCACGGAGCACATAGAGGCACAACAATCGATAACGAAGGCTCGACCGTAAATGGAGCACAACAACCGATAATAATCGTCCAAACAACGTGGTTGTCATCCAAAAAATAGTTGTAAATAAATAAAAAATCAGAAAATATAATTGTAAAAAAATAATAATAAAAGGATGTTTGTCCGATAACGAAGACTCGGATGAAGGCTCGGACATTTTGTAAATAAATAAAAATCTAGAAAACATAATTGTAAAAAAAAAAAAAATAAAAGGATGTTTGTTCGATAACGAAGATTCGGTTGAAGGCTCAACCGTAATGCATCACATTCTTGGAGACATTCACGGAGCACATAGAGACACAACAACCGGTAACGAAGGCTCGACCGTAATGCATCACATTCACGGAGCACATAGAGACACAACAACCGGTAACGAAGGCTCGACCGTGAATGGAGCTCTAACAACCGACAACAACCGTCCAAACATCCTTCACCCCCGCTTGGGCCCGATAGCTCCCGCTCGGGTTACAGGCTTAAGCTACTAAGCCCGGTTAGCCCCCGCTTGGGTTATAGGCCCACGTTACTAAGCCCGGCTATTAAGATACAAGAGCCTTGTTTTAGTTAAAGCATAAGAACATTTTCTACACCACCTATGTGGGACAAAAAAACAAAAAAAAAAAAAAAAACGAAGCGTCTAGGGCTACGGCCCGCGACTCCATCCGCCCGGATCCCTCGGAGACGTCGTCCTCATCTTCTCCCCCAACTCCTCGGCAACAACCGGCCAGCAACCCCGGTCTCCAATGGTGATGGGCTTCTAGACTTTGATCTCTGTTTATCTGAGATGGCTGTTAGCCAGCCAACGAAGTCAGAGGTAGATCAGTATTTGGAGGAGTCTCTCGTCCCAAGGATCCAAGAGTTTGATATCTTGAACTGGTGGAAGCTCAACAATCTGAAGTATCCGACACTGTCCAAGATGGCTCGGGATGTATTGGCCATTCCAATGTCCATGGTGAGTCCGGGCGCCTCCATATTTGGCAGTGGAACTGGAAGCAGAGTGCTCGACGAGTATCAAAGTTCGCTGCGTCCTGAGACAGTGGAGGCGCTGTTCTGTGCAAAAGATTGGCTCCAGTATTTGCCCACCATGGCGGAGCCGCCGTCAACCGCGATTGTCAAAATGGAGCTCTAGGTTATGCAGAAATATTTATTAACCTTTTTCTAGTATCATGCATCATATGTATGTATGGACTTTGGATGTGCACATATGGATTTTAAGTGGAGCATGAAGTTGTTGTCAAACTTTATGGATGATGACGACGAGGCATCCTAGCATTTAGGAGCTTTATTTTCTAAGATGAGAACTTGTGTTTTGCTTTGCCTTCTGTTTACCTTTTAAAATGGATTGCAGTTGCGTCATATTCTGTTTCATCTGATGTAGCTATGTGATATGATCTGGAAGAAGATTGCGATGGGGAGGGTTGTTTTGTTCTCAGGGGGAAATTATGATCTAATGGCTGATGATGTTGTTGTTGTCTGTTTAAGAAAAGAGGGACGTTTTCTGCCAGCATACATACATACATACATGTGCATTTCGCATGCTGCTGTTTTATTTATTTTTAATGGATGACGACGTTGTTCGTTCGTTTCCTTCCGCATGGATTCAGAAAAATTATGATTGGATCAACCCAGGATCTTGTTGGTGGCAGTAGGCATAATGTATCACTTTATGAATTGCAGATAAATAAAAAAAATGCCGATTACCCTTTCCGTGTTTGTTAGATCTATTTATTCATGTTTTCAATCGAAGAAGGCTGGGGAAGGAGGCGGGATCTCGTCGCACAATTCTTATTGTATGTCATGGATCTGGCGACTTATTCGATTCCGAGACCGAAAGGCAATTCCTCTTGCTGGGCCTCTGATCCAGAACAGCTCGAGAATTGGTGAGCTTGCTTGATGTATATTTTTTTGGATGGAATGGATTGGGGGAAGAAGATTTCTCGCCTGGGAGATCTCGGTTCCATGGGCCTAACTGCATAAGCCCAAATAGAACAACAGGTATCTGGAGGGGAGCCCAAGCACGATCTATGCTTAGGTTCACAATAATTAATCTCACGTGTAGTGCAGCCCGGATGGGATCTCAGGCCTCAAGTTCGCAATTGTTGCCTCCATGTTATGTATGGAGGCCCTGCAATCCTCTCATGCTATCTACTACGCGACACGGGGAAAATATATATATATGGAAAACACTTTGTACATCGGCTCCGGTGCAGCAACGCTGACGTGGACTGCACCGCGTCTTCCTATTGGTCCACGTGGATCCGACGTGGATGACCTGACAGGCGGTATGGCTGGGCTTTGACGTTACGTTCTGAACGTGACGGACATTTAATGCTGTTCGCTTTTTTTAAAATTTTCGTGCGGACGAAAATGCCCTTTCGCTCCATTTTACGTTTTCTGTCATCTGTGCAAGAAGAACTCTGTTTCTTCCAGCTTAGAGGCTGAAGTATTTTCAGCTACTGGACTGGAAAACCTTGATACTGGAGTCAGGAGTCTGTGTAAAAAAACTTCTGGAGGAAATGTCAGCCGCAGAACAAGTAAAAACTCTTTCTTCCCACTTCTTTATTATATCAACAGTTTTTTTCTTACAGACTTGGCCGAATTCAGAGAGAGAAGCGAACGTCGACGTGAGGTGTTAGCAGGGAAAAACTCATTGGATAAACTTTTATATTTGAAGACTCCAGTAGACTCCTGTCGACCGGACTTTCAGACGAGAGCGTAGGTTCGTACTCAACTGGATTTCATCTCTGCAAGTTCTAACGAGACGACACTCGTGCTTTAAGATCCTGAACAAATTCGGACGAAAGGTCGCCCGAGAGAGAACAGATTAAAGAGTGCAGTCGAGAAGGCAAAAGATCAAGGAAAAATCAGGCCAAGGAAAAAGCTGCTTCAAGTAGCAGGCACACTTGTTTGCAGTCTATTATACTGAAGAGGACCTGGAGATAAATGTTCCGCTGTCAGAAACTTTAATGGATGAATTTGATGCTTATGTATTGAGTCAACTTACACAAGATCATATATAAAACACGAGTGTCGTAACTTTTGAATTATGGTTGCTTGGTCGTAAATGAAATGTTCGCGAACGACTCCGAGGAATTAGCGCGACGACACCCTGCTCATGGCAAACGACACCCTAGTCTTGCTCGGCGACACCCGAATGACGGAAACATACGAGACATCCTAGTTCTGGCAAACGACACCCAAGCCTTGCGCGGCGACACCCGAAGGACGGAAACATACGAGACATCCTAGTTCTGGAAAACGACACCCAAGCCTTGCACGGCGACACCCGAATGATGGAAACATACGAGACATCCTAGTTCTGGCAAACGACACCCAAGCCTTGTACGGCGACATCCGAAGGACGGAAACATACGAGACATCGTAGTTCTGGCAAACGACACCCAAGCCTTGCGCGGCGACACCCGAAGGACGGAAACATACGAGACATCCTAGTTCTGGCAAACGACACCCAAGACTTGCGCGGCGACACCCGAAGGACGGAAACAAACGAGACATCCTAGTTCTGGCTAACGACACCCAAGCCTTGCGCGGCGACACCCGAAGGACGGAAACATACGAGACATCCTAGTTCTGGCAAACGACACCAAGCCTTAAGCGGCGACACCCGAAGGACGGAAACATACGAGACATCCTAGTTCTGGAAAACGACACCCAAGCCTTGCGCGGCGACACCCGAAGGACGGAAACATACGAGACATCCTAGTTCTAACGAGATGACACCCGTGCTTTAAAGAGACCACGGAGATAATCCCAGCGACACCCTAGTTCGAATTCGGCAGAAAATCATTCGCGACACCCAGTTGAAATCCCACGACACCCTAGCTCTAGGGCGACGACACCCGTCTTATGAATGTCCACATAGAGAGAACCCGGCGACACCCCAATTGAATTCGGCAGAAAATTATTCGTGACACCCCAGTTGAGATCTCACGACACCCTAGCTCTAGGACGACGACACCCGTCTTATGAATGTCCACATAGAGAGAACCGACGACACCCCAATTGAATTCGGCAGAAAATTATTCACGACACCCTAGCGAGATCTCACGACACCCTAGCTCTAGGGCGACGACACCCGTCTTATGAATGTCCACATAGAGAGAACCCGGCGACACCCCAATTGAATTCGGCAGAAAATTATTCGCGAGACCCCAGCTGAGATCTCACGACACCTAGCTCTAGGGCGACGACACCCGTCTTATGAATGTCCACATAGAGAGAACCCGGCGACACCCCAATTGAATTCAGCAGAAAATTATTCGCGACACCCCAGTTGAGATCTCACGACACCCTAGCTCTAACGAGATGACACCCGTGCTTTAAAGAGACCATGGAGATAATCCCAGCGACACCCTAGTTCGAATTTGGCAGAAAATCATTCGCGACACCCCAGTTGAAATCCCACGACACCCTAGCTCTATGGCGACGACACCCGTCTTATGAATGTCCACATAGAGAGAACCCGGTGACACCCTAATTAATTCGGCAGAAAATCATTCGTGACACCCCAGTTGAGATCTCACGACACCCTAGCTCTAACGAGACGACACCCATGCTTGAACAAGGCAGGAATTTGACGTCAGCATAGTACTCATTCGACGACACCCTAGTAACTGAGCCATGGCATATTTCCGAGAAAAGTTTGTAAACGTGGGCGGTTCCTATGGGTTCGCGGGTCTCATTGATGTGATCGTGGCGATCCGGGTGTCCTTTCGTATTTCTCTTAGGTCGGCATAAACCCTAGAAAAACCCTCAATCGTCTGTTGCTCGAGAAGCCATCCTTTTGCTCAAGAAGCCATCCTTCTTCTCTTGCTCGAGAAGCCACTGGTCTCTTGTTCCATAGTTCATTCTTCCGAATTCTTCATTCATGGAGATGAGCGCTTTCGTTTGTGCACGAAGACCGCGAACAAAGAAGAAGCAGACAGAGAAAATGGCGGAACAATGCAAGGACCAGGTTCTTCGTTCGATTGAGGATGCGGCTCCTTCAGGTATGTTTATCACTATATTAAATATTACGATATTCTATCTTAAAATTTAATGACATGTATGTCTTCTGTCTTACCCCCTATTTTTGTTGACAATAAAATTGTTCCAGTCCCCCCAGTGAAGGCTTCCCAGCTGTTTAAGAATAGCTGCAGGCCGGCAGTATATGTTCAGAAGGTTTGGAGGATGGGGTTCTCTAGACGCCATACAAGACTGATTCGAAGGACCCCATTTGGTGCCTTCGTCGACATGCAGACGTTCACAGTCGACGGGCGACTGCTAGCAGACATCATAAGATGTCACAATGGTGGCGACGAGTTCATGTTTTGCGGAAAGCCAGTTTATTCAGTGCCGAAGAAGTCGCACTCATTTTGGGTCTTCCATGTCATGGGAAGAAGATCGACACGTCCAGCCAAATGTTCAACGGAAGGTTGTTCAGACGGTTTGGCCAGGGTTTAGATCTTCGCCAATCAGGTTTGGAGAAGTTGATATTTCAACTCCGACCATCTAAAGTACAGGAGGATGTCGAGGACACCGTCCGACTTTGGATCGCATACATGTTGGCCATGTTTTTGGCTCCAAAGTCTAATCAGAGATGTCCACGGTATCTCATCCAGCACTTGGATGACTTAAGTCAACTGAGTAGCATCGACTGGGCTTCGGCACTGAAGGAATTGATTGTTCTGGCTCTCCCAGAAATAGCTGCTTGCTTGCGTTCCGAGGAGCCGGTGCACTCAAAGAATGCAAAAAAGATTAGGAGGCAGCCTACCTTGTTCGGATGCTCGGCAGCACTGGTGGTAAGATTTATTGAGACAAATTATTAGTGTTGAGACAAAATTTTTTCGTAATATTACTTTATTTAATATCCAAAAAAATATAATGTTCAGGCGTGGTTCCTCGAGCATACATCAATGCGAGAGCCAGCATACCCTGATAAACGGCCCCAGCTGTTGAAGTGGTATGACCACCAAACGAAGAACCAATCGGTTTGGGTTGCCGACTTGCAGCCTCAGGACTTGGTAATCTACTCCATTGCTCCATTGCTGTGACCATTTTTTCAACTTAATGCGTCAATATGTTCAGTTAATATTAATTTGTTATCATCTTGTGTTGCAGATGGAGGGAGCTATTGAACCATTGCCAGAAGAGCGATGGCTTCTCCCTCAGCAGTTAAAACCGTCCTCCCCTCAACAAACAGATACCTGCGCCCCTCAACCAATGGATAGCTGCACAGGATGTGCCGAGTTGAGGAATGAATTGCAGTGTGTTAAGGATCAACTCGAAGATGTCAGGCACAGGCTGTCCATTGCTGAGAGCCTCCTTAATTCACTTGTCAGAAAGGAAAGTTATGCAATAACCGAGGAGGACAAGGGGGACGACAAAACAGAGAAGGTGCATTCCTTGGAGTTGGTCCTCCGCGAGCCTGATAACGTAAATATTGAGGAGAAGAAGATGGAGGAGGACCATTCATCCGAGTTTCCAATTGAGACAGGGAATGCAAAATCAGGGGAGAACATATTGGAGGGGGATTCATTGGCTGATAAAACAGAGTAGGGGAATGAAAATAAAGAAGAGTCCATATCCGATAATAAACTTGGCACCCCTGCGCCAAAGGATGACAATAAGAACTTAGAAATAATTGGAGTGCCGTCGCTTGTTAGGAGGATTAAAAAACATCCGAGGAAGCGTAAGGCTTCCACGGCTATCGGCGAATGTTATGAGACAACCCGACCTAAAAGTCGGTGAAGACAGTGGGCATGTCAAAGCCCAACACAACGGTCGAAGATGATCAAATAATTATTCAAAATTTTTTGAGCGAGCGACAACAACCCGACGAGATCGTCTACACAAATATGTTTAATGGAGTTGCAAGCAGAAAAAATCTTCAGGATCTCATTAACAACGAGATGATAATAGATGATGTAAGTATATCAAGGAACATGTTCAAGTTGTTGATTTTAGAATTATATTAATCGTTTTACTTTTTATTGGCAGATAATCGATTGCGGGCAGGAGTTTCTGATGCGAAACTGGGCAGAGCATCCTGACCGATATCATAAGTGCATAATTGCATCAGTTTTCGTACCTGCTCTATGTCTGACTTCCTCATCACCTGCTCATGAACTTGCTGGATCATCTGGGGCTGCGATATTTGATAATGTATCGGATGAAGATAAGGCCCAGTTCCGGTTTCTTTTCACCATTGTAAACTCTGATAACTCGCACTGGCATTTGGTTGCTATCGACATGGAAAGGAAGGTGTTCATGCACCTGAATTCAATGAAACGCAACCCGAAGTACAAGGCCAATGCAAGGAAATGGCATACAATTCTAGGCCACATATTCCATATCTACTGCGATAAGAAGGAAGTGATGGAGTGGCCGATGGAAGATATTTCGGATTGCCCAAGCCAACCGAGCGGATCGCTGGATTGCGGCCTGTACTGTCTGAGATACATGGAATGTCTTGCTCGACGAGACAATCCTGATATGAAGCTGGATTTCATGGATGAGGAAGTCAGAGATTACCGGCGACACTTAACTGCAACGATATTGAGAGAGGGCCTGAATAAAAAGATTAGCGACATTGTCGAAACATGTTCTTAATTTTGTATAAAAAGTATTCATCTTTGAATGAAAATTGTATGTAATTTATTCATATTAACACTTATTAATATTTAATGCAAATGTTAAAAATTTTATCATTGCGAGCAGGAGTGTCCTCGTTGTATTCATATGTTTGCCTTCGTATGTTTTTGCCTTTCTGGTGTAGTTTGACAAGAACTAGGGTGTCGTTTGACAAGAACTAGGGTGTCGTTTGCCATGAGCTGGGGTGTCGTCGCTCTTAAATTGTCGGGTTGCGCGTCCTGGAATGTGTCGTATGTTTCCGTCCTTCGGGTGTCGCCGCGCAAGGCTTGGGTGTCGTTAGCCAAAACTAGGATGTCTCGTATGTTTCCGTCCTTCGGGTGTCGCCGCGCAAGGCTTGGGTATCGTTTTCCAGAACTAGGATGTCTCGTATGTTTCCGTCCTTCGGGTGTCGCCGCTTAAGGCTTGGGTGTCGTTTGCCAGAACTAGATGTCTCGTATGTTTCCGTCCTTCGGGTGTCGCCGCGCTTGGGTGTCGTTTGCCAGAACTAGGATGTCTTGTATGTTTCCATCCTTCGGGTATCGCCGCGCAAGGCTTGGTGTCGTTTGCCAGAACTAGGATGTCTCGTATGTTTCCGTCCTTCGGGTGTCGCCGCGCAAGGCTTGGGTGTCGTTTGCCAGAACTAGGATGTCTCGTATGTTTCCGTCCTTCGGGTGTCGCCGCGCAAGGCTTGGGTGTCGTTAGCCAGAACTAGGATGTCTCGTATGTTTCCGTCCTTCGGGTGTCGCCGCGCAAGGCTGGGTGTCGTTTTCCAGAACTAGGATGTCTCGTATGTTTTCGTCCTTCGGGTGTCGCCGCTTAAGGCTTGGGTGTCGTTTGCCAGAACTAGGATGTCTCGTATGTTTCCGTCCTTCGGGTGTCGCCGCTTAAGGCTTGGGTGTCGTTGCTAGAACTAGGATGTCTCGTATGTTTCCGTCCTTCGGGTGTCGCCGCGCAAGGCTTGGGTGTCGTTTGCCAGAACTAGGATGTCTCGTATGTTTCCGTCCTTCCGGTGTCGCCGTGCAAGGCTTGGGTGTCGTTTGCTAGAATTAGGATGTCTCGTATGTTTCCGTCCTTCGGGTGTCGCCGCGCAAGGATTGGGTGTCATTTGCCAGAACTAGGATGTCTCGTATGTTTTCGTCCTTCGGGTGTCGCCGCGCAAGGCTTGGGTGTCGTTAGCCAGAACTAGGATGTCTCGTATGTTTCCGTCCTTCGGGTGTCGCCGCGCAAGGCTTGGGTGTCGTTTTCCAAAACTAGGATGTCTCGTATGTTTCCGTCCTTCGGGTGTCGCCGCTTAAGGCTTGGGTGTCGTTTGCCAGAACTAGGATGTCTCGTATGTTTCCGTCCTTCGGGTGTCGCCGCTTAAGGCTTGGGTGTCGTTTGCCAGAACTAGGATGTCTCGTATGTTTCCGTCCTTCGGGTGTCGCCGGCAAGGCTTGGGTGTCGTTTGCCAGAACTAGGATGTCTCGTATGTTTCCGTCCTTCCGGTGTTGCCGCGCAAGGCTTGGGTGTCGTTTGCCAGAACTAGGATGTCTCGTATGTTTCCGTCCTTCGGGTGTCGCCGCTTAAGGCTTGGGTGTCGTTTTCCAGAACTAGGATGTCTCGTATGTTTCCGTCCTTCGGGTGTCGCCGCGCAAGGCTTGGGTGTCGTTTGCCAGAACTAGGATGTCTCGTATGTTTCCGTCCTTCGGGTGTCGCCGCGCAAGGCTTAGGTGTCATTTGCCAGAACTAGGATGTCTCGTTCGCGAGTATTTCATTTACGACCAAGCAACCATAATTCAAAAGTTACGACACTAGTGTTTTATATATGATCTTGTGTAAGTTGACTTAATACATAAGCATCAAATTCATCCATTAAAGTTTCTGATGGCGGAACAATTATCTCCAGGTCCTCTTCAGTATTAATAGACTGCAAACAAGTCTGCCTGCTACTTGAAGCAGCTCTTTCCTTGGTCTGATTTTTCCTTGATCTTTTTGCCTTCTTCTCAACTGCACTCTTTAATCTGTTCTCTCTCGGGCGACCTTTCGTCCTAATTTGTTCAGGATCTTGAATTACCAGCTCTGAACGTGGTTTAGCTGCGCAGTTGGCATCCACGGCAGTTTTGAATAGAGGCGGTAGACCATCCATCACTACATTAAATGCATCTTCAGACATGGAGGCTATCTCTGCGAGCTTCATCATCCGATGAGACAGCAAACTATATCTACAATCATAAACAGAATATTAACGATAACAAATATTAAGACATTTCAATTAAAAAATTGTCACTGCGTACCGTGAGTTTCGTGTGCTTTTATCATAACCCTCAGTATTGCAGTCGAATTCATCGAATTGGTATTTCATGTCCTTGCACCATCTCTTCAAGAAGTATTTATCTGGTAAACGAAATACGTCATTTTGATGAAGAACCAACAGGGCATGCCTACACTGGTACCCCTTGAACTGAAAGGATCGGCACTGGCATTGGACATCCTCAATATTTCTATCGTATGACACGATATAATCTTTGATCATCTCCTTGCCAATTCCATCGACTTCAATCCTTTCATACAACTTGACGGAATATATACACGTGTTGCCAGCTTCGTTGATCAATTTTGTATTTGATGCAGCCATTTCAAGGATCTCATTCTGGAATTTTTTGAAAATGCTCCGTGTATACCTTCCTGCAGCTTGTCTCTCAAAAGGTGATGATGTCTTTAGGAAAGCTATCGTTTGCAAAGTCCTATTATCTTCCTCATTTTCGGCCTCGTATCGTTTTTCCAAGGCATCTTCGTACTTACTTATAAACTCCGTTAATGTTGTCTTCGAATTTATAAACCCATCAAAGAAGTGATTAATGCCCTCGCTCCTTTGTGAAGATGACATCCCTGTTAAACATTTTGTCAACCAAAAATTAAAAAAAAAGCATTTTAAATCATGAACCAAAGCCACCATTGACATACAAACCTGCGAAGAATGTATCCTTGAGGTAAACTGGGACCCATTTTTCCCGACATTCGTATAGGACATTGAACCAATCTATAGACTTGCATTCTTTATATTTCTCCATAACATGTGCCCACCTTTCCTCGAATGAATTTATGGTCAATGAATCATATATTGCCTCATCAAAATCAACCATAAACTTGGGATTTGCCGTGCAAATGTGGCCAATCTTTTCTGGTATCTTCTTCAATATATGCCAAAGACAAAATCGATGTCGGGTATTAGGAAAAACTTCTTTGACAGCAGCCTCGATTGCCTTATCTTGATCAGTAATCATGGCAATAGGTGCTTGACCACCATTTGCATCCAGCCAAGTCTTAAAAACCCATTTATATGTCTCAGTACTCTCATCAGACAACAATGCGCATCCAAGCAAGGTTGACTGTCCATGATGGTTCACCCCAACAAATGGACAAAAAGGCATTTGATATCTGTTTGTCAAGTAAGTTGAGTCAAAGCTTAGAACATCACCGAAGTATGTGCATGCCAATCTTGACCTTGGATGAATCCAGAAGACAGACCTCAGATGACCATTATCATTGAGGTCTAAGGAGTAGAAGAAATTGGAATTTTTGAGTTGCATTTCGGCAAAATGAATTACCATCGACTAGCATCTCCTTCTTTCAGCTTAGACTGACATTCGCGACTAATGAAGTTACGAGCATCCTTCTCGGTGAAATCCAATTGTCCTCCGCCCCCTTTTCTCCTTGCTATGGCAGAGTATATCTGAGTCGTCGGAACATTCACGGCATGTAAATTGCTGATCTCTGCCTTCTCTGGTGTGCTGATCCTCCTATGCGACCGTAGATAACCAACTGATGTTATGGAGAGCCCATGGTTATGTTCTAGAGAAACCTCATCCAAAATCCACTTACCACTTGTAGCATTCAGTCTTGCTTTTATGGATGCCATACAACCAACTTTCCCAGTATCCCTATGATTCATACTCTTCTCTGATTTTCTGGATTTTCCTTGCCTCCAACATGCCAGGTGCTTGAAGCAAAGTTGTTTTTTGTTGTTGGCCTGCTACACACTGTTGTGATTCCAAAGCCAACTCGTTTCGCGTATCCATTGTAGAACGTATATACATCATCGGCTGAATTGAATTCCATCCCAGTTTGAGGAACTACAATATCATCCACTGCATTTGGAACGACGGGTGAAGCTGCACGGCCGGGAGTGTTATCTTCTTCTTTTCGATCTACATTTTCAGCATCAACTGTGACAATATAAGCACGCATTCATGAACAGCTACTCCTACGCGACACCCCTGTTGAAATCTACTGACACCCTAGCTCCAATGCTATGACACCCGTGGCTTAGAACTGACCGCGCGGAGAATCCCTCCGACAGCACAGTAGAAATGGATTTCGGCCGAAACTCCTTCGAGACACCCACGTTGAAAGCTCACGACACCCTAGCTTTAAGGCGACGACACCCGTGCTTAGAACTGACCGCACGGACAATCCCATGACACCCTAGGAGAATTGGTTTTCGGCCGAAAGTCATTAGATACACCACTGTTGAAAGCTCACGACACCCCTAGCTTAATGCGACGACACCCGTGCTTAGAATTGACCACGGCGAGAAAGCCCGCGACAACCAAGTTACTAAAATTTAATTTTATTATAAAAAAAATTACATTAGCCCTCACTGGGGCTTCTCTCCTTCGGTCGCTGCGTCCTCGATCTGGCGATGGAGGGACGCTACTTTCCCCTCCAGGTGGCTATTGGCCCGACGCAGGACCTCTATCTCTTTTGTTGAAACCTCCTGTTATTCCTCGAGCGCCAGCCTGAGTTGCTCGATGATAGTATGCGACTCAGCATAAACCATCGCATCGATGGTAACGGTTGGGCGTCGGCTGCCATGGCTGCCAGTAGATCTCACCTCGCCTCTGAAAGCCATCTTGTAGTCAGTTCAAGCTGGAAAGGTGAGTAACGATGGCATTCCCCCATCCTTATTTAAGGTTCCCCTGGCGGGTGTTTCGATTGCCATGCGCCACCATCTCAGTGGCTGTTCACAGGAATCGAATCGGTGCGCCACCACGCCCCGCCCTCCACGTTGAGTTTGAGGGATGGGGAACAGAACAGTTTCGGGAAGCAAACAGTCTTAAGTTTAACGTCGTTCCAAGAGAAAATTCACGACACCCAAGGATGATTTAGATTTCGGCTGAAACTCCTTCGCGACACCCCACTTGAAAGCTCACGACACCCTCGCTTTAAGGCGACGACACCCATGCGTCGAACTGATCACAGGGAGAACCCCCGAGACATCCCAGGGATGAGTTGGATTTCGGCCGAAACTCCTTCGCGACACCCATGTTGAAAGCTCACGACACCCTAGCTTTAAGGCGACAACACCCGTGCGTCAAACTGATCACAGAGAGAACCCCCACGATACCCCTTCTCGAATTCGGCCGAAACTCCCTCGTGACACCACAGTTGTAAACTCACGACACCTAGCTTTATGGTGACGACACCCGTGGGTTCACTGTTAATGCATGAGTGTTATCCCCTTAAAGCTAGGGTGTCGTGAGTTTACAACTGGGGTATCACGAGGGAGTTTCGGCTGAATTCGAGAAGGGGTGTCTCGGGGGTTCTTCCTGTGATCAGTTCGACGCACGGGTGTCGTCGCCTTAAAGCGAGGGTGTCGTGAGCTTTCAAGTGGGGTGTCGCGAAGGAGTTTCGGCCGAAATCCAAATCATCCTTGGGTGTCGTGAATTTTCTCTTGGGACGACGTTAAACTTAAGACTGTTTGCTTCCCGAAACTGTTCTGTTCCCCATCCCTCGAACTCAACGTGGAGGGCGGGGGGGTGGCGCACCGATTCGATTCCTGTGAACAACCACTGAGATGGTGGCGCATGGCAATCGAAACACCCGCCAGGGGAACCTTAAATAAGGATGGGGGAATGCCATCGTTACTCACCTTTCCAGCTTGAACTGACCACAAGATGGCTTCCAGAGGCGAGGTGAGATCTACTGGCAGCCATGGCAGGCGACCCCCAACCGTCACCATCGACGCGGTGGTTTATGCTGAGTCGCTCGCAAGCAGCGAGCGACTCATCAAGACGGCCGAGAAATATCTGGCCGTTACAACAAAAGAGATAGAGGTCCTGTGTCGGGCCAATAGCCACCTGGAGAGGAAAGTAGCGTCCCTCCAGCATCACATCGTCGGCGCAGCGACTGAAGGAGATAAGCCCCAGTAAGGGCTAATGTATTTTTTTTTTTGATAAATAAAATTAAATTTTAGTAACTTGGTTGTTGCGGGCCTTCTCGCCGCCGTGATCAGTTGGGTGTCGTCAATTTTCAACTGGGGTGTCGTCGCCCTAAAGCTAGGGTATCGTGGGATTTCGTCTGGGGTGTCGCGAAGGACTAACGGCCGACTTCGAACTAGGGTGTCGCGGGGATTATCTCCGTGGTCTCTTGTTCAATCACGGGTGTCGTCTCGTTAGAGCTAGGGTGTCGTGAGATTTCAACAGGGGTGTCGCGATTGATTTTCTACTGAATTCGATTAGGGTGTCGCCGGGTTCTCTCTATGTGCACATTTATGAGACGGGTGTCGTCGCCCTAAAGCTAGGGTGTCGTGGGATTTCGTCTGGGGTGTCGCGAAGGACTAACGGCCGACGTCGAACTAGGGTGTCGTGGGGATTATCTCCGTGGTCTCTTGTTCAATCACGGGTGTCGTCTCGTTAGAGCTAGGGTGTCGTGAGATTTCAACAGGGGTGTCGCGATTGATTTTCTGCCGAATTCAATTAGGGTGTCGTCGGGTTCTCTCTATGTGCACATTTATAAGACGGGTGTCGTCGCCCTAAAGCTAGGGTGTCGTGGGATTTCGTCTGGGGTGTCGTGAAGGACTTACGGCCGACTTCGAACTAGGGTGTCGCGGGGATTATCTCCGTGGTCTCTTGTTCAATCACGGGTGTCGTCTCGTTAGAGCTAGGGTATCGTGAGATTTCAACAGGGGTATCACGATTGATTTTCTGCCGAATTCATTAGGGTGTCGCCGGGTTCTCTCTATGTGCACATTTATAAGACGGGTGTCGTCGCCCTAAAGCTAGGGTGTTGTGGGATTTCGTCTGGGGTGTCGCGAAGGACTTACGGCCGACTTCGAACTAGGGTGTCGCGGGGATTTCTTACCATCCGGACTCTCAGAGCGAGGGGAGGGGGTGGCCGAAAGAAAGAGAGTTATTCTAGCACAGATGAAATTCAGTTGAGCACGAACATACGCCCTCGACGTTCGCTTCTCTCTCTGAATTCAGCCAGGTCTGGCATTCCCAAGCAGATGGAGGAAAAAGGAGCTTTTTAAAAGCAATTGACGAAGATAACGAAGCTTTTACAGACCTGGCCGAATTCAGAGAGAGAAGCGAACGTCTATGTGAGGTTTTGGCAAGGAAAATCTCATTGGATAAAGCGAGGGCGTAGGTTCGTGCTCAACTGATTCCTTAGCATCCGGACTCTCAGAGCGAGGGAGGGAAGAAAGAGTTCATCTTGCAGAGATGAAATCCAACATAAATTGGCGCTAGGATGGAGGGAAAGGGCCACATTAAAAGATTTACTTACAAAACAGTTATGACTCTCAGAGTGTCATAACTATTTCGTTCTAAGGTAGTTACCCGCGCATTAAACGCATTAACTAACTCTAACCAGAAAAAAACTATTGATATAATAAAGAAGTGGGAAGAAAGAGTTTTACTTTGTGCTGCGGCTGACATTTCCTCCAGAAGTTTTTTTACACAGACTCCTGACTCCAGTATCAAGGTTTTCAGTCCAGTAGCTGAAAATACTTCAGCCTCTAAGCTGGAAGAAACAGAGTTCTTCTTGCACAGATGACAGAAAACGTAAAAATGGAGCGAAAGGGCATTTTCGTCCGCACAAAAATTTTAAAAAAAAGCGAACAGCATTAAATGTCGTCACGTTCAGAACGTTACGTCAAAGCCCAGCCATACCGCCTGTCAGGTCATCCACGTCGGATCCACGTGGACCAATAGGAAGACGCGGTGCAGCCCACGTCAGCGTTGCTGCACCGGGGCCGGTGTACATGTAAGTGCTTTTCCATATATATATATATCCCCTGCATGCTATGTTGGGAATCATGTATCACCGACCGGTTGAATTGCATGATTCCAGGCATGTTGATCTCTACCAGTTTTCAAGTTTCTGTAGCAAAACAAGCAGCAGTACTTGCTAACAATTATGTTACTCAAATTCAATTGTGTCCCGTGATGCATACAGGATCATAGCATGATGCATTCTCCTCTTCTAAGCGTACTAGGTATTTCATTTTATTTCCAGGTTCGAGTTTCAATTATAGTACAACACTTAGGCCTACTAGCATATTCTTTGAGAAATAATTAGGCCTTAATATGGTTTTCATGGATGCATGGCAAGTTTTTTTCCTCTCATAGCCCAGCATCAAGAAGGTCTATGGTCCATCTGGTTGCCCTTGAGATGAGGAATTTATTTAAGACATGTACCATAGTGCAAACCATCCCCCCTCCCCCCCTCCCCCCAACCCACCCACAGAGAGAGAGAGAGAGAGAGAGTTAATATATGATAAATAAGTATATCATATAATATATAAAGTGCATTCTACAATAATATCATAATTATAATAACATTTTAATAATGACATTAAATTAACTCTGACAAAATTATATTAGAATGTATTTCAATTTAATATACATATTATATTTATTTATAAAAAGGCATTTTTTATTATATTATTTCTATACAGCATAATGTGATACTATGTCATTTAATATATTTGTTTTACATGTTTAGTATAATAGAGCATCTAACAGATTGAAGCTGTATTTTGGTCAAATGTCTTGAGGGTGGGGAGATGGAGGTGTGACAATTTATGGGATGTGTGTTGTTGGGCTTAATTTGTTTGGAATAAGAATGAAATATTGTATCTTAACATTTGAAAAAATCACCACCAAAATTTAGTTCAGCTGTTACCATCCGTGCCACTTCATGAGAGTTGGGCTCATTTCAATTCTGAAAGGCATCAACCCTTCCTTGTACCCTCATTTTTGAATACCATGTTTTTGCGAGTGTCAGGCTCAGTCCGCCCTCATTTCTCGATTACCTGTTTCTGCAAGTGTTAAGCTTAGTTTCCTTGGGGACCTGGGTTATGTCCGTGAGGGGGGGGGGGGGGGTTGGGATTTGCAGGTAAAGGATAAGGTGTGGGGCTGTAATACCGCATTACTCGTGCTCACATTACACACGTACACAAGAAAAGGAAAAGGAAACCACAATCTCTATTGTTTAGAAGAAAAAAGATGATTGTCACATTCCTCTACTTAGTTTCATATTGTCTTTAATAAACAATACATATGCTTTCTCAAATTCCTCTCCATCTATTTGTGTCAACTTCTTTTGTAATTTTGAGTTCCTCCTTGCAATTCTTGAAGAGGCAATTAGTGCAAAACTGACTATCCGGACTTTATGAGAATTTGCCAAAGCATAAGAAAATTCTTTTTAATTAAAGAAAAGCAGTGTACAGACTGTACTTGTCCTTAGGTATGTTTGTTACTCTAAAGTTGCTTAGATCTTATAGGCTATAGGAAAATTGGTTGGCTATGTTTTGATATCACATATGCCTATGTAGAGCTTATAGTGCCGGATAACTTATTCTTCAATACACAAGGTAGACTCTCGAAGTCCTACTTTTTCATGTAAGATAAATAAAAGCCCCATGACCTTAGTCTTTATAACAATAATAGAATGTATGAAATGGGATGTTTTGTACATTATAATGAAGTGATTTTTTCTGTGTGTGTTTATGCTCTATGTCCTGTTATTTGTAATCTAATTTTTGAGATGTTAGAACATATCTGGTAGTTCTAGTTTGTTCTAGTACTCTTTGCTCGTTTTACACTTGCTTGATTGCTTTCTTATTTAATTAGTTGCTTCATTTTGTAGGATCGACTAATTACCTTTTTTTGGCAGGCCTTTGAGGTTAGTTGTTTATTTTTTTAATCGATGCAAATAATGTCACTAAATATTATGTTTTGGTTTAATTGTTGAAGTACAATAAAGTGCATAATCACAAGGCTCTTGCCTCCTGTTTTTGGAAGGTTCTCGATGATAGCTTTACTCTTCCCCCACTACCTATTATTGATGTGTCAACAGAGATGGATAAGGTTATATATCTGGGTTCTCTAGCTTGACTCCCACATCTCTTTGGGGATTCTCAACATAATAAAGATGAGCTCATCATGTCTCTACATATATCGATCCTGATCAACTGTGGAAGTAATTTAGTTCTTTCATGCGTGCAGAGAAGTAAACCAAGTGGCAAATATGTTGGCCAATCTGGCTACTGCAGGAAACTCTTGACCAAAGCATTCCCATAGCAGTTGTAATAAGAGCCTTGGCTGATGCCTACAGGATAGGCATTGAGCATGTGTAATAGGCTACAGCTCCTTTTTCTAAACAAAATAAAGCTCTTTTAATTTCATTCCTTATTGATCAGAACATGAGAATTCAGAATTTGAACTCAACTTAATAATAAAAAAATCCTTCCATCAATATCGTATCAACCTTTTTTAGCTTGTGTTCAAAGATAGCATTAGTTCGACAGAATCATGAAATTTTAACTGGTTACTTATTTTAGTAAGAACCATATTTTAAGACTGGGTAGAGTTCTTTCTCCTCTTCATTCCTATCTATGTCCATTTAATTCCTTTTTTAATCAGATATTTGGGAGCTGCATCCTTAGCCATGTTTATTTCTTTTCAAAAATTCCCAACTTTTCTGCAATCATTCCTGTCAAGACTAGATCTGCTGTCACTACAAGCATTTTCATCCTTTTTCACAACTTCTGGCCTTCATATCTTAAGGTTTGTTCTCCTTGTTTGGCTGTTGAACGCAAATATGAGCCTCTTTCTTTAGGTGCTTCTGTAAAACTATGCTGCACCATGCCATCTGTTTTTGGTCATCCCCATCACTCTGGCCTCAGTTGGTGCTACTTCTGTGCTTCCTTGAATGCACTCTTTCATCATCTTAACCTCCCTGGTTTTACTCCACAACAGTGATGTCATTCATATCAACCATTGTCATTTAATGACCCAAACAATAATGTGACGTCAGAAGATTTTCTTGAGTCTTAATGCATGATCCCCGCCCGCCCCATCTATGTCCTTTTTGTACATGCGAAAACTGGGTCATCTTTGTTCTTTGTTTTGCTTCATTGAATTTTTATTTACCTACCACAACTCTTTATAGAGTATGCTTAACCTTGATTTATCTTTTAAGAGTAACTTTAAGCCTTTTATTGTCTTTTATTTTACTGAATGAACTGTTTGAATCTATAGATGGTATAAGTTTTGATACATTATTAGACAAGGATTTTGATCTTGGATTATGGACAGTATAGTTTTAAATAGGTTTTTATTAACCATCATTCTCCTTCTCCTCTTTTTTTTTTTTTTAAATAAAACAAGAGTATTTTCTGCATCAGTAAGTTAGTAGAAGATTAGAATTTTTGTCCTGCATTAAGTAACATATATCATGGACTTTGTTGGAAACCTATTTTAGCCTTTTTGCAACTCAGTTTTTCTTCATCTTTTTTTTTTTAAAAAAGAAAGTGCATTTTCTATTAAATCAGTAGAAGATTGGAATTTTCTTCTTCTTATTTTGAAGAGCATTTTCTGGTATAATAAAGCAGTAGAAGATTATCATTTTTGTCCTGCATTAAGTAACAAATATCTTGGATTTTGATGAAAGCTATTTTTTGCATTTTTACAACTCAGTTTATTTGACAAAGTTATTACTAGACATTTTTCTGCTAGTTCTTATTTTTGCAAGAGTCTCTAGTTTTAGGAAACTGTACTCTAAAAGCAGTTTTCTAGAAAGTGGTGTTTCAACATGATATTTTATGTTGAAGTATGGTGCTCGATGCTCCAAGAAAATATTTACATTCATGTCACCTAATTATTTGATCGTGAGTCTTTTTACTTTAGCTGCTTTTTGTTTCAGACTTCCCCCCCCCCCCTTTCAACCCTTCTCCATCCAAGTGTCTAGTTGTTAATAGGATGTTTGTTCTTAACACCGCTAATGATTTTCTCCAAGTTTCTTTCTTCTATTGATGCCTGCACGTATTTCTCCGTCTTTTTAAACCAACTCATGTTCAAGATTTCAATTTTTAATTGGTATTTGTTTATTCTTTTTCTAAGTAGCAGGTGTTCTTCATTTCATCATTTTACCTGGATTTTCTTTTCTACTCTTGGGTGAGTCAGGTTGTCATTTTTAGCTTCTCTTGCCTACCTTTTATATAGCATTTCATTGCTGCTTCTGTTGTCTGGGGAATTGCTCTTATTTATTTTTGTTGTTGTAAAAGATTCAGGATGATGCATCCCATCCACGTTGCATGCAGCCAACTACATCTTGGTATACACATCTTACGTCCCTTTTGTGGTTCCATTGTGGAAAGAAATCTGGAACATAGCAGAAGTGAAGTGATTTTATTTGGCTTGCTTTGGATGATGAGTATCATGGCAAGATTTTGAGAGATACTTGATAGGCATCAAGATTGTAAATATAAATAATCAATTTTTTTTTTTTTTTTTCTCCCTAAGGGACAGATATCGTCCATCCCAAATTTGATCACCTGCATAGCCTTTGAAAATTACTGGTTGTCTCTGTTGCATGCTTGTACATCAATTTTGTATGGGTGGTATTGGCCCCTACTCTCATAATTACATCATCTTCTTTGTGGCATGGTGTATTTCTTATTTTCTTTTTCATTACATATATATTATACACCGTCAGCTTTAAGATGACTAGGGTAATTTCTTTTCATTATGTTGTAAAAAATTAAAATGGAAAGCAAAAGGGGTGATAAAAAAATTTCTAGTTAATTTTATGTCTGAAGATCTGCACCCTCAAAGGTGTATTGCTTTTTGAATTAAATTCATTTAATGTGATGTTTGGTTTTTATTGAAATATGTGCACTTTTTAGGAATTGAAGGACCTGGAGATCATGTTAGTCTGTGTTCTTGTTTCATGCAGTTTCTCTTTATTCAGCATGGCTAGTGACACTGAACCAGTCACCACAGAAACAACTACTCCACAACCTTCAAAGCGCAGGAGAAAGAAGTCGTTGGTCTGGGAACACTTCACCATTGAAGCTGTGGCTGGAGGATGTACTCGGGCTTGTTGCAAATTGTGCAAGCAAACTTTTGCTTACAGTAGTGGTTCAAAGATTGCAGGCACCAGCCACCTCAAGAGGCACATTGCTCTAGGCTCATGTCCTAAAATCAAAAATCAGGAGAAGAAACTGCTTGCGCTCACTTCAGGTTCAAAAACTGATGAGACTTCCACTGAACCACCTCCCAAAAGACGGTACAGAATGTCTGGTTTCGCAAATGCTGCATTTGACCAGGATGTTAGCTGTGTATATCTTGCAAAGATGATCATTGTGCATGACTATCCTCTTCACATGGTTGAACATCCTTCTTTCATATCTTTTGTTCAAAGTCTCCAACCTCGGTTCAAAATGGTAGACTTTAATGCCATTGAAGCAGAAATATTAGCCATTTATCAGAAGGAAAAGCAAAGCCTTACGCAAGTCTTTGGAACTATGCCTGGAAGGGTCAGCCTCACCATAGGCCTGTGGACAACAAGTCAGACTCTTGGATACGTTTGCCTCACAGGGCAATTCATTGACAGTGACTGGAGACTGCACAGAAGAATGCTTAACTTCATGATGGTATCCTCTCCTCATTCAGAAAATGCTCTTAGTGAAGCTATCGGGTTTAGCCTTTCAGATTGGAACATGAAGTCTAAGTTATTCACCATCACTTTGGACAATAATTGCTCATCTCATGACATTTACAGTGCAAATCTCAGAGACCACCTGTCTAACAAGAACACGCTTATGCTCAAGGGTCAGTTGTTTGTTGTCCGTTGCTATGCCCATATTTTGAATGTGGTTGCTCAAGATGTGATTGCTTCCATCCATGGTATCATATACAACATCCGTGAAAGTGTGAAATTTGTTAAAGCTTCTGCAGCCCGTGAAGAAAAATTTGCTGAGATTTCCTTGCAACTCGAAATTCCTAGCACAAAGACCTTGTCTCTTGATGTTATCACACAGTGGAACACAACTTACCTCATGCTGGTGGCTGCCTTGGAATATAAACAAGCATTTTCTGTCTTGGAAACATGTGATGATAACTATAATGAAGCACCATCAACTGAGGATTGGAAGAAGGTGGAGATTGTTTGTACATATCTGAAGCTTCTGTATGACTCTGCAATTGTCATTATGGCAACAGCTGATCCAACTGCAAATGTATTTTTTCATGAGGTATGGAAAATCCAGCTAGAGCTGAGTAATGCAACAATGAATGAGGATGTTTTGGTGAGCAGCATCGCTAAAGAGATGCACGAGAAGTTCGACAAATATTGGAAAGACTGCAGCCTCGTCTTGGCAATTGCTGTGGTTATGGACCCTCGTTTCAAGATGAAGCTTGTGGAGTTCAGTTTCTCAAAAATTTATGGTGCAGATGCTGCTAGATATGTTGAGCTAGTGAACGATGTCATTCACGAGCTCTATCTTGAGTACATTGCCCAACCACTTCCATTGACTCCAGCTTATGAAGAACAAGGGGAAGCCGCCGGTGCCGCCACCACTAGCAACATCGATGGCGATGGTGATGGCGGTGGCAACAACCGGCCAGCAACCCCAGTCTCCAATGGTGATGGGCTTCTAGACTTTGATCTCTGTTGCAGAAATCAGATTCAAAAAACAAATCAAACAATAAACAAACAAAGGAATACCAAGAATTTACGTGGTTCGATCATGGTGATCTACATCTACGGGCAAGGCAAATAAAATTCCATTATCAAAAAGGAGGAGGTCTCAAAACCCTTACAGAAGTTTCGTATATCTATATATATACGCCCAAAAAAAAAATACTTCCATAAAATAAACCCTAGCGGACCGGTTTGGTCTGGGCCCAACAAGAATATCGGGTCGGGTCAAAAAACCGGGCCCGATATATAAAATTCAAGACATATTTAACAAATCTCCACCTTGGCTTGAATTTAACAAACTAGAAGTCGAACATGTTCTCCCAGCATCCCTAAGCCTACGTGAGCTAACTTGGTGTAGGAAACAAGGGATGCAACGAAAAAACATATCCACTTCAAGAAAAAACAAAAATAGAACTTTCATTCACCTCGCCACCAAGCCCCAGAAGGAGCAAACCTCAAACAAGCATGCCAATCAAGTCCAAGCAATACTTAAACTTGTTGGCGGGAACTATCTTGGTCAGCATATCAGCAGGATTGTCAGCAGTATCTACTTTCTTTACTGTAATATTTCTCTCAGTAAATGCCTCTCGAATAAAATGATACTTGATATCAATGTGCTTAGTCCTCTCATGATATGCTTGATTTTTAATCAAGCAAATAGCACTCTGATTGTCACAAAAGACAACTAAATTGTCTTCCTGCTTGAGCCCAAGTTCTTGAACAAGATTTCGTAACCAAATAGCTTCTTTTACTGCTTCTGCTGCTGCCATATACTCTGCCTCTATTGTAGACAAAGCAACTGTTGACTGTAAAGTTGATCTCCAACTTATAGCCGAGCCAGATAATGTGAAAAGATAGCCAGTCAAAGATCTTCTCTTATCAATATCCCCGGCATAATCTGAATCCACAAATCCCACAACAGAAGTACAGTTAGAACTATTTCTATCAAACATTAGGCCCAATTTTGTGGAGCCTCTAAGATACCTAAGTATCCATTTCACTGCCTGCCAATGGACCTTTCCAGGATATGCCATATATCTGCTCACCACACTAACTGCCTGCGCAATGTCGGGACGAGTGCATACCATAGCGTACATCAAGCTACCAACTGCACTGGAGTATGGGACAGAAGACATTGCAGCCTCCTCGACCTCTGACTGAGGTGAATGTATAGCTGAGAGTCTAAAATGTGATGCTAAAGGTGTACTGACAGGCTTAGAGTTTTGCATCCCAAACTTCTCAAGTACCTTCTCAATATCTCCTCTGTGAGAGATATAACTTACCTGCTTTTCTGTCTCTCTGAATCTCCATTCCTAAGATCTTCTTGGCAGGACCCAGATCTTTCATTTCAAACTCCTTACTGAGACATTTCTTCAAGATCAACACATCTGTCATGTTCTTTGCAGCAATGAGCATGTCATCCATGTATAAAAGAAGATAGACAAAGGATTTATCTGACACCTTCCTGAAGTACACACAACTATCATAGCTGCTCCTATGATAACCGCTCCGTATCATAAAACTGTCGAATCTTTTATACCACTGTCTTGGAGACTGCTTCAAACCATACAACGATTTCTTCAATCGACATACATGATCTTCCTTGCCTTCTACATAATAGCCCTCAGGCTGGGCCATATAAATAGTCTCCTCAAGCTCACCATGCAAAAAGGCTGTCTTCACATCGAGTTGCTCAAGCTCTAAGTCAAATTGAGCAACTATAGCCAGCAACACACGAATAGAAGTGTGTTTCACAACAGGAGAGAACACTTCATCATAATCAATTCCCTCCCTCTGATTGTAACCTTTAGCTACAAGTCTTGCCTTGCATCTACTAATTTCAACGCCTGAATACCTTCCTTTTTCTTAAAGACCCATTTACACCCAATGGCTCTTTTTTTTTAGGCAATGGCACCAAGTCCCAAGTCTGGTTCTTGTGAAGTGATTCCAGTTCTTCAGCCATAGCAACAGTCCACTTTTCTGATTCCGAACAAGTAACAGCTTCAGTATAAGTAGATGGTTCCTGAATACCCATATCTTCTGCTATCGTAAGAGCATAAGCCACCAGATCAGAAAACCCATATTTTTGAGGGGGTCGAATCTCCCTCCTTTCTCTGCCAGTAGCAATAGAGTATGGCTGTCCACCTCATCTTGAGCTTCCTCATCTGAACTAGAATCAATAGTAACAATTTGCTCGCTCAAATCATTTTGAGAGTCCTTTTTCGAAGCTCGACCTGAACCTTCACCTCATTTGTATCACTTTCATGTTTTCCTGCAGACTCATCAACAGCATTCCTTTGATCTAGCATAAACTTTTCATTAAAAGTAACATCCCTACTAATAATGAATTTAGGTGAATTAGATTCTATGCCGAAGTGATTTGGTAGCTTCCTTTGATCTAGCATAAACTTTTCATTAAAAGCTTCTAGGACTTCTTCGGCGAGGATTTGGTAGCTTATGATAGGTTCTATGCACCACAGACGATAACCCTTCACGCCATCAGCATAACCAACAAAGATACATTTCTTTGCTCTAGGTTCAAGTTTACCATCCTTAACATGATAGTAAGCAGGGCATCCAAAAACCTTTAGATTTGAATAATCACAAGGCTTACCTGACCACATCTCAAAAGGAGTCTTGCATTCAATTACTGTTGAAGGAGAGTAACCAGATAGCACGTGTTAACTGCTTCAGCCCAAAAAGCCTTTTCCATGCCAGCATTAGAGAGCATGCATCTTGCCCTCTCCAAAAGTGTTCATCCTTTCTGCCAAATTTGTTACGGTGTCGAACGATACCTGCATCTGCAGAATTCATTAAAATCACCACCCAGAACTCAAGACCGTTATCGGTCCTCAAACGTTTGAATTCTCAACAAGGGCTTTCCACTTCTTGAAGGAGATGGAATTCCTTGCAACTCGAAATTCCTAGCACAAAGACCTTGTCTCTTGATGTTATCACACAGTGGAACACAACTTACCTCATGCTGGTGGCTGCCTTGGAATATAAACAAGCATTTTCTGTCTTGGAAACATGTGATGATAACTATAATGAAGCACCATCAACTGAGGATTGGAAGAAGGTGGAGATTGTTTGTACATATCTGAAGCTTCTGTATGACTCTGCAATTGTCATTATGGCAACAGCTGATCCAACTGCAAATGTATTTTTTCATGAGGTATGGAAAATCCAGCTAGAGCTGAGTAATGCAACAATGAATGAGGATGTTTTGGTGAGCAGCATCGCTAAAGAGATGCACGAGAAGTTCGACAAATATTGGAAAGACTGCAGCCTCGTCTTGGCAATTGCTGTGGTTATGGACCCTCGTTTCAAGATGAAGCTTGTGGAGTTCAGTTTCTCAAAAATTTATGGTGCAGATGCTGCTAGATATGTTGAGCTAGTGAACGATGTCATTCACGAGCTCTATCTTGAGTACATTGCCCAACCACTTCCATTGACTCCAGCTTATGAAGAACAAGGGGAAGCCGCCGGTGCCGCCACCACTAGCAACATCGATGGCGATGGTGATGGCGGTGGCAACAACCGGCCAGCAACCCCGGTCTCCAATGGTGATGGGCTTCTAGACTTTGATCTCTATTTATCTGAGATGGCTGTTAGCCAGCCAACGAAGTCAGAGCTAGATCAGTATTTGGAGGA
Organism: Calamus simplicifolius; assembly: GCA_900491605.1. NCBI lineage: Eukaryota > Viridiplantae > Streptophyta > Magnoliopsida > Arecales > Arecaceae > Calamus > Calamus simplicifolius. The sequence continues at coordinate 821,617 of UESW01004389.1, forward strand.
GTCTCTCGTCCCAAGGATCCAAGAGTTTGATATCTTGAACTGGTGGAAGCTCAACAATCTGAAGTATCCGACACTGTCCAAGATGGCTCGGGATGTATTGGCCATTCCAATGTCCATGGTGAGTCCGGGCTCCTCCATATTTGGCAGTGGAACTGGAAGCAGAGTGCTCGACGAGTATCAAAGTTCGCTGCGTCCTGAGACGGTGGAGGCGCTGTTCTGTGCAAAAGATTGGCTCCAGTATTTGCCCACCATGGCGGAGCCGCCGTCAACCGCGATTGTCAAAATGGAGCTCTAGGTTATGCAGAAATATTTATTAACCTTTTTCTAGTATCATGCATCATATGTATGTATGGACTTTGGATGTGCACATATGGATTTTAAGTGGAGCATGAAGTTGTTGTCAAACTTTATGGATGATGACGACGAGGCATCCTAGCATTTAGGAGCTTTATTTTCTAAGATGAGAACTTGTGTTTTGCTTTGCCTTCTGTTTACCTTTTAAAATGGATTGCAGTTGCGTCATATTCTGTTTCATCTGATGTAGCTATGTGATATGATCTGGAAGAAGATTGCGATGGGGAGGGTTGTTTTGTTCTCAGGGGGAAATTATGATCTAATGGCTGATGATGTTGTTGTTGTCTGTTTAAGAAAAGAGGGACGTTTTCTGCCAGCATACATACATACATGTGCATTTCGCATGCTGCTGTTTTATTTTTTTTAATGGATGACGACGTTGTTCGTTCGTTTCCTTCCGCATGGATTCAGAAAAATTATGATTGGATCAACCCAGGATCTTGTTGGTGGCAGTAGGCATAATGTATCACTTTATGAATTGCAGATAAATAAAAAAAATGCCGATCACGTGCTTGCATTTACCAATCCGGAGTCTAGAGAGGTCTCGTTGGAGAGCTCGAACAGGCACGTATTTATTTATTTGAAAAAAAAAATTACATTTACCAATCGAGACTGAATCGTCCGATTGGATCAGTTCAACCGAGATTCTAACATAAAATCGTATGTTTTCACCCGTAAATTGGTCAACTCAGTTTGAACGGATAAAGTCACAAATTTGGTAATGCCGTCTCAAACTCTCTCCCTACCCTACTATGCATACTCAAGATACTCAAATGAATTTTAAGTTTTGAACCAAATTTAGCACTTTTAATTATTCTTATTTTAATTCTTTAGTTGTGTTAGTAGATTTTTAGATTTTAAATTTTTTTATATTTAAAATTTTAAATTATTATATGTATTATATTTGAATCATTAGTTTAATGTATTTATATGATCGTAATTTAAAAAAAATTATGATATTAGATGTTAAAATATATTATTATATTAATCTTAATTTTTTTATTAATATATATTTTTATATTAAAATAATTAAATTAACGGTTTAATTGATGATTCGATGTTGAACCAGTGATCCGCTGATCCAAGCCCTTAATCGGGTCGAGAGATTGGGTCTGATAATTATGGTTGAAAGTGCACCCCAGCACCATATCTCTTCCTCGCCCGAATCAATGATGCGTTGCCTGCCGGCTCGGTGGTCGCAGTCTGTGCGGGGGTGCTGCGGTGGTTGGCTCCAAGGCTCTCCAAGAGCTCCCCTACGGTGAAACCCCACACGGTGATGGTTATGGTCAGGCACCTTACTCTCTTTTTACATTTTTTTTGTTTTTTGTTTTTTGTTTTTTTGTTTTACGCACACATGATTGATGTGCATACAGTGACACACATAGAACCAGAAAGAGATATTTATACTAGAATGAATGGCATTCAAATGATTATATTGTGAGAACGAACATGTTCTAGTTAATTACGGTAACCATGACAGCATGCAATCAAAGGATACAAAGTTAACCAGCAAGCATAACATATGTTATATCACGCCTTCTTATTACATCTATGATGATGGTACGACCGTGCTATATATATATGATGACGCTCAATCACCTCTCCTGGACGTCGGGAACGGAGTGCTTCTCCCGGCTCTTCTTCACCATGTTACCTACAGAAAAGTCCCGGGACCGGAGGGGGTCTCCGATGGGACCCTCCGACGGCCAAGTTAGTGACTGAGGTCACAGCTGAAGAGGGGCTCGAGTGAGCCCTTTTTAGTGTAGAAAGAGGGATCTCAGAGAGGAGGAATCCCCTTCTGAGAGTTGAGAGGGCGATTTTGGGGGTTATCGTGCATACCTGTTTACTGGGTGGATTCATCTTTTTATAGGGGTTGACCCTGGCATGATCACGTGGGATTGTGTGAAGTCAGATAGTCTGTTGAGCCCTTGCATGAATCTGGGCTGGTTGGTGGGTTACGTCCCATCAGTTGTTGGGTAGGTAGGTCCTGTCCCATCAGTAGGCGGGGCTGTTGAGTTGTCGGATCTGGCGCTGTCGGGCGGCGCGCGTCAGAGAGGCGGTTTCTTGAACCGCTGGGGCTGCCTAGGAAGTGTCGGGGCCAGCTGGGAGGTGCCGGGGCCGCCTAGCTTGGAGACGGAGTTGTCGGCCTTTGGGACCGTCGGCCTTTGGGGCCATCGGTCTTGGAGGTGTCGGCCTTTGAGGCCGTTGGTCTTGGAGCCGTCGGCCTTTGGGGTCGTCGATCTTCGAGGTGTCGGCCTTTGGGGCCGTCGGTCTTGGAGCCGTCGGCCTTTGGGGCCGTCGGTCTTTGGAGCGGTTGGCCATTGGGGCCGTCGGTCTTGGAGGTGTCGGCCTTTGGGGCCGTCGGTCTTGGAGCCGTCGGCCTTTGGGGCCGTCGGTCTTCGAGGTGTCGACCTTTGGGGCCGTCGGTCTTGGAGCCGTCGGCCTTTGGGGCCGTCGGTCTTCGAGGTGTCGGCCTTTGGGGCCGTCGGTCTTGGAGCCGTCGGTCTTTGGAGCCGTCGGCCATTGGGGCCGTCGGTCTTGGCGGTGTCGGCCTTTAGGGCCATCGGCCTTTGGGGCCGTCGGCCTTTGGAGCCGTCGGCCTTTGGAGCCGTCGGCCATTGGGGCCGTCGGTCTTGGAGGTGTCGGCCTTTGGGGCCGTCCAAAAATTTTTTTATTCTCCATGGGGTCAACTGGCTCCATCAAATGCCCCCACACTCCTTGAGCTTGCGTGCCCTGCATCAGCTAAGCGAAAGGAGTGTAGAACTTCAAGAAATTTTTTGGAGGCAAATTGATTACCTTATGCCCGCCACTGAAAGCAGCGTACGCTAACTTTTTGGGGGGATGCTCGTCAGTTAGCCGTTGAGGCAAAGATGAAGCCGATGAGGCAAAGTTGAGGCCGTCGAGAACCTTTTGAACCCCGAAGGGTGACCAGAGGGTGCTTGGGCCAGGCTTAGGTGCCTTTTTCTTTAAAGAAATTGGTCTCCTTCTGCAGGGTTGATCTACCCCCCAGGAAACTCTGTTGATCGGAATCTGCAGGTCTTGAGCTTGAGGGTGCCGACACGAGCCGGTCTTGGGTGCCGACGCGAGGCCCGGTCTNAAGTGCAGTATACTTAGCTTTTTCGTAGCTGTTTGCCTTTGCGTCGTGTTCGGTCTTCGTTGCCGACATGGAGCCGGTCTTCGTTGCCGACGCGGAGCCGGTCTTCGTTGCTGACGCGCGTCGGAGTCGGTCTTTGGTGCCGATGCGGAGTCGGTCTTTGTTGCCGACGCGGAGTCGGTCTTTGTGCCTGGCTGGCCCAGGGCTTTTTGATGCCAAAGCGAGGTTGGCCTTGGATGTTGATGCAAGGTAGGTCTTCCCTGCATGACATTTTTAAGTATTAATGAAAGAAAACCGTCTTAAGTGCAGTGTACTTAGCTCTTGTAGCGAACGGATCACTAGCCTACTGGTGCAGCTATCATGGGCGACGTGAGAGGCTTGGGGTGCTGCTGAGTGGCCCCCGAGCATTGCTTCTGTAGTTCATGAACTGCTACTTTCAAAGCTTGATCTTGCCGATTGAGGATGGCCAGTTGGTTAATCAAAGCAGCCGAAGTTGGCGGTGAAGGAGGGGCAGAGAGAGAGAGAGACTGGTCTTTTGTCGCTCAGTGCGATGTGGATGCCTCCCAGCACGATTGGTAAGAACCTCTAGCATGCGCATCACCACCATAGCAATCTTAGAGGGGACGGAGGCTTATAGCTCAAGGAGACAGAGTTTTCTTTCCTTCAGCGCGTCCCCCCTACCTGGCGCGCCAATCTGATGACGCTTAATCACCTATCCTGGACGTCGGGGATGGAGTGCTTCTCCCGGCTCTTCTTCACCAGGTTGCTTGCAAAGAAGTCCCAAGATCGGAGGGGATCCTCTGGTGAGACCCTCCGACGCCCAAGTTAGCAACTGAGGTCACAGCTAAAGAGGGGCTCGAGTGAGCCCTTTTTAGTGTAGAAAGAGGGATCTCAGAGAGAAGGAATTCCTTTCTGAGAGTTGAGATGACGATTTTGGGGGTTATCATGCATACCTGTTTACTGGGTGGATTTACTTTTTTATAGGGGTTGACCCTGGCATGATCACGTAGGATTGCGTGAAGTCAGAACGTCTGCTGAGCCCTTGCGTGAATCTGGGCTGGTTAGTGGGCTACGTCCCATCAGTTATTGGGTAGGTGGGTCATGTCCCATCACCAGCATTGCCAGTGGATTGCTGGATCTGGCGCTGTCAGGCGGCGCGCGTCAAAGAGGTGGCGCCCTGAACTGATAGGGCCATGCTGGGGCTGATCTGGCGGGAACTGGGAAATCTCGACTTATCAGGGTCGAGCCGTGTCGACCCGAGATGGCTGGGGCCCATCCCGCTGGCAAGGCAGTGCCGGGGCGGGGCCAAATCGACGGACTTGGAGGCATCGGGGCCGAGTCGGGCCGGCCAGGGGTGGCCTTGGCCGACTCGGAGGAACAGGAGACGTCGGGGCTGAGTCGGGCCGACAGGGGATGGCCTTGGCCAACTCGGCAGAGCTGGAGACGCCGGGGCCGAATCAGGCCGACCGGGGATGGCCTTGGCCGACTCGGCGGAACTGGAGACGCCGTGGCCGAGTCGGGCCGACCGGGGAAGTATCGGGGCCGACTCGCTTGGAGAAGTAAGGGGCCGGCTAGGAAGATGCCGGGCCGCTTGGGAAGATGCCGAGGCCGGCAGGGAGGTGCCGGGGCCGGCTAGCTTGGACATGCCGGGCCGGCTGGGAAGATGCCGGGGCGCCTGGGAGGTGCTGGGGCCGCCTAGCTTGGACATGCCGGGGCGGGCTGGGAAGATGCCGGGGGCGCCTGGGAGGCACCGGGGCCGCCTAGCTTGGACACGCCGGGGCCGGCTGAGAAGATGCCGGGAGCGCCTGGGAGGTGCCGGGGCCGCCTAGCTTGGAGACGCCGGGGCCGAGTCGGGCCGGCCGGGGATGGCCTTGACCGACTTGGCGGAACTGAAGACGCCGGGGCCGAGTAGGAGAGTGCCGGGGCCGACTGGGAGGTGCCGGTCTTGGAGCCGTCGGCCTTTGGGGCCGTCGGTCTTGGAGGTGTCGGCCTTTGGGGCCGTCGGTCTTGGAGTCGTCGGTCATGGAGCCGTCAGCCTTTGGGGCCGTCGGTCTTGGAGCCGTCGGCCTTTGGGGCCATCGGTCTTGGAGCCATCGGTCATGGAGCCATCGGTCATGGAGCCATCGGCCTTTGGGGCCGTCGGTCTGGGAGGTGTCGGCCTTTGGGGCCGTCGATCTTCGGGTGTCGGCCTTTGGGACCGTTGGTCATGGAGCCGTCGGTCTTGGAGGTGTCGGCCTTTGGGGCCGTCGGTCTTCGGGTGTCGGCCTTTGGGGCCGTCGGCCATTGAGCTGTCGGCCCTTGGAGCCGAGATGGGCCATTCAAATTTTTTTTTTTTATCTCCTGGGATCAACTGGCCCCATCAGAAACCATCGATTTCAACCGTGCGATTTTTTTCTGTAATTTTCCCCTTTTTTCCTGAAACAAGGAACGAAGGTTTTCTTTCTCTCTTTCTCTTCTCACCGGATCGCTAGCTCTTTCTTTCTTGTCATCTTTTTATCCATAAATTTTTTTGATAGAGTAGTAATTTCAAGTTGATAAATATGCATGGCATCTTAAATATGTTGTAGAGGGCTGCAGGGAAATCCTTAGGACATGGATTGTGTCATAAGAGTGATCCGGACGGCGAATGTTCTTGTATATTGCTTTCAGTACAGCTATGTGACGCTGTATGAAGCTCCAAAAGCAATAATAAAAATTCTGTCGAACTGTAACCATAGGAGGAGATGCCCTTCGAAGGCAAAGGGTCAATGCGAACTGAAAGTGGGCCTCCCCCATGCATCTTGCACCAGGAGTCATTTTCGTGCACTTGTACAAGAATAATATTTTTAATATGAAAACAAAGAATTAGTACAGTCTCTATAAATGAATCATAAACCCTTTGGGGATGTGAGCAAGTCATGATATACATATTCATCTAATTTACACAAAGTAAAACACGATGCTGATGCTTTGAAACAGAAGTAATTAATAGCGATGTGTGATAGCTCGGCTTTAAACTAAAGTCCGCCACAATATATGGCAAGGAATAAAAAATCTACATCAATTTAAAAACTTTCAATTTTTAATATTCATTGTAGGTCATGACAAATTGATATATTATACTGTTGCGGTTTCAACTTCTTGAACGTCTGCATCTGGTCTGGAAGGTCTGATTAGCATGTGCAATAAATTTCGCTTGACAATCAAACATAAATTTCACTTGACAATCACAACCCAAAGCATTAAAAAAAAAAAAGCAACGTAACCCCACCAGGTGCCTGCCTGTTCTTTGGAATTAATCTTCCATTTTCATTTGATTTTAGACTAAATTATGGAAGCACACCATGTGGTGTGGATATCTCAAATCAGCCTGCCAGAAAGCAGATTGATCTTCCCTCGCTCGCATGAGCCATTCTAATTGGTAATATACTTGGACTTGAATTAGATATTAGGCCAGCATATTGTTACGACTCCGACCTGTATTCCTAACCACATGGTAGACCTCTGATCTCTTTTTAATAGAATTATATTAAGTATGCCAAGTTTTTGGGGGAGAAAAAGCACAATCAAGATATGTAACTAACCATATAGCAAACTGGATTGAGTTACTTCTCTTGTTATTTCTGCTCTTGTTGTTGAATTATGATTATTTTACTTAGATTTGATGTCATCCAACTATGCCGACTGATAAGAGTTGGATATATCTAAAGAGATAAGAGTTGGATATATCTAAAGAATTAAATTGTCCTGAATAAGCCGGTATTAAGAAGTTCATAGAAAAGGCAAGGCTTCATGTTAATGAAGAAGGGAAGATACGTTGTCCTTGTGTGCGGTGTTATAATGGCAAATGGCATAAGCCTGATTTAGTTAAATTACACTGTATGTTAAAGGGTTTCTCGAAGACGTATCAGACGTGGTATTTTCATGGAGAACAGTTTGGAAGCAATGTCTCAGATGAAAATGAGAATGAAGATGATGACCCAGAAAGGGAACAAGATGAGATGGTCGAAGCATTGCAGGACATCGCTGGCCCAAGTGGTGCTCACACTGAGGTTGGCAATGATGATGACAATCCGATGATGTCTGACCATGGAAGGACCGATCACAGTAAGAAATTGGATGATCTTTTCAATGAGGTGGAATCCGAGCTTTATCCTGGATGTGAAAAGTTTTCTTCTTTGACATTCTTAGTGAAGTTAATGCACATTAAGGTCCTCAATCGGTGGACAAATAAGTCTTTCAATATGTTGCTTGAACTATTAAAAGAGGCATTTCCGAATGGTACTAGAATACCATCTTCGCACTATGAGGCCAAAAAGAAGATGAATGAGTTGGGTTTAGGCTACGAGAACATACATGTATGCAAGCATGATTGTGCTATCTTTTGGAAGGAGAATGCCTATTTAGAAAAATGTCCGGTATGCAACGAGCCTAGGTACCAAGTGGTTAAAGACAAAGGTAAGAAGATACCTTATAAAGTTATGCGGTATTTTCCACTCACACCTCGTTTGAAACGTCTATATGCCTCAAGATATACAGCTGAAGATATGAGGTGGCACTATGATAAGCGACCGATCACAGATGGGGTGTTACGGCATCCAGCAGATGGAGAAGCATGGAAAGATTTTGATCAAAAGTATCCTAATTTTGCCAGTGAACCAAGAAATGTAAGGTTAGGTCTTGCTTCAGACGGATTCAATCCATTTGGGAACATGAGTAATGCATACAGTATGTGGCCCATCATTTTAGTACCTTATAACTTGCCTCCATGGAAATATATGAAAGAGACATTCTTTATGATGTCGTTGCTTATCCCCGGTCCTAAATCTCCAGGAAGGGATATGGATATATTTTTAAGGCCAATAGTGGATGAACTTAAACATTTATGGACCGAAGGTGTTGATGTATATGATGCATCTACCAAAGAGAGTTTTCGGATGCACGTAGCTGTTTTATGGACTATAAATGATTTTCCAGCATACTCATTATTATCTGGTTGGAGCACAAAGGGTTATAAGGCATGTCCAGTTGTAATGAGCAAACCTCATCCAAAAAAGCTGAAAGACAAGATTTGCTATATGGGACATCGCCGTTACTTGCCTATTTATCACAAGTGGCGAAATAGTAGACTCCATGATGGAAGTAGAGAGCATGGAGTCAAACCAAAAATGTTGACCGGAGAAGAAATTTTAATGCAATTAGAACACATAGCTGCTGAACAGTCCGGAAAGCATCCAAACAATAAACATCGAAAGCGAAAGCGTGCACCAAATGAGTTGAATTGGTATAAGAAGAGCATTTTCTTCGAGTTGGAGTATTGGTCATCATTAAAATTGAGACATAACTTAGATGTAATGCATATTGAGAAGAATATTTGTGACAATGTCGTGGGAACTTTATTAAGCATCGAAGGTAAGACAAAAGACACATATAAAGCAAGAGAGGACCTGGCTTCAATGGGGATCCGAAGGGAGTTGTGGTTACAAACTCAAGGTAATAGAGTTTATAAGCCTCCTGCATCTTACACCTTAACATTAGATGAAAGAAGACAATTCTGTAAGTGGCTAAAATCTGTGAAGGTGCCCGATGGATATTCTTCCAATATTTCAAGGTGCGTAAATGAAGGTGATGGAAAGATATCCGGCTTGAAGACACATGATTGTCATGTACTACTTCAAAGATTGTTACCTATTGGCATTCAACCATTCTTGCAGAAACATGAGAGTAGTACTTTAATTGAGCTTTCTAATTTCTTCCAACAACTTTGTTCAAGGACATTGTATGTTAGGGATTTGGAGTTGTTACAAGAGCAGATTGTGGTGATCTTATGTAAGCTTGAACGAATTTTCCCACCAGCATTTTTTGACGTTATGGTGCACTTATCAATTCATTTGCCTTACGAGGCCTTACTTGCCGGACCTGTTCAAAGTAGATGGATGTATCCTTTCAAAAGGATACTTGGTACATATAAACAATATGTTTTGCAGCTATGTCACACCCCAGACCCAATGAGGGATCCAGGGGTGGCAACCCGCCGCATGCCTGGTATGCAAGGCGTCCTGTAACAATCCAATTTATTCAAGGATAATACCATTATGTCATTCAGAGTCAATAACTTTAGTACAAGCCATAATTATGAGTTTTGGGCTATATGCCCATCATACTTAAATCAATGGGGTTACAACAAAATGTTGGATCTTAATTTACTCTGATAGAAGCTCCAACTACCTCAAATCCCATTCTTCAGTCTTGTGGCTCTGAAAACATTGTGAGATTTATATGAGCTCACACTCAATAAGCAAGCGTAATATAATATAATCCAATAATCATTTGAAGATATTATCAAATCAAATCAACTTTTCGACAATAAGCTTCCAATTTCAAATACACTTGCCATATTATTAGAGTAAGCATATCATTTGCTTAAAATAATTTGGAAGCTTATTCATGCAATAAATGCCATAATATGCAATATAAACAAACCCACTGTATTTATATTTACTATTTCTTTATGTGTCCCACGGCCCTACAACACCCAACTGGTGTATCACTCTTCAATGTCCTTAAGAAAGGGTTCTGTACCAGCGTTATGCCATATATCATAATCAATCACAATACATCCTACAGATGCGTGTCCTCCATATATTTTTTCTATGATGTGGGGCCGTATCACTTGGCATTTCACATCATTTCATATCATATGAGAACTACGGCGACACATATAAGTATATCTCAATATCATCATCATATTTGCATGTAACATATCATGCATCATCATGAGCATAAGCTCTCATATCATATATACATGGTTTGTACATTCATAGCATAAAAATGCATCAATAGTACCAGTATATTTTGCAAAGCCAAAATAATTATATCATTCAATTTTTGCACATTTATAATCTATTACTTTGCAAAATATTAGCAATCACATATAGTTATAACAGTACCCAATTGTATACTCGTGGTACTATTTATAAAATTAAATAACAAAATTTCATTTTGTCTCATTTCATAAATATGCATATAGCTATAAATCCAAAGATTTATATATTAAATAATTTATAAATCATGATAATTAGCTTACTTACCTCAGTACGCTAATCTCAAACTGTAAATCAGCTATGTGACATCTGGTTACCTACACATTAATTTTAATTAAATCTCTAAAATTGGAATAATAAAGCATCCCCTAAGGTCTACCCAGTCTAATCCTAGGCCCAACTTTGGGCTCGAATATTTCTTATATATATGCCCAAATGGAAAAAAAATACCCAAGAAACTAAATTAACACCGAATCAGGCTATATTTTTATTTCTTCATTCCAATGCAATACAGGGCCCAAAATGCAGCCAAAATGGCTCGTAGCCAGCCCAACAGGGCCCAAAGTGGGACGGCCCAGCCGGCCCACGCCTCATCTTCTTCCCCCCACCTCCCCTTTCATCCGAAATAGGGGAGAACTGGTGCTGGAGGCCAGGGCCACTGCCGGCCTCCCCTAGGGATGGCCCGGCCTGACATCGGCCTGGAGCAGGCCGCCATGGCCGAGCTCCCCCCTTTCTCTCTCTCCCTTAATCTCTCTCTTTCTCTCACGTTTTCTCCCATGGCATGAATCGTGTTGGTGGCACGGCCGGCCACCACGCCGGCGGACCCTCGCCGGATGGTGTCCCAATGCCGATGAGGGCCATTGCCGCCCCAGGCTCGGTGAGGCAACGGGCACTCCGCCGACCCGAACTAAGCCATGAACCAGCTTGGTTCCGTGATGAAGGGAGGCCGCCTCTCTCTCTCTCTCACTCGCTCTCCGATGATTCAATGGAGGGGCTTGCCAGTGATGGAGGGATGGTGATCATGGGAGACGAAGGGGGGTGCTCCCCCCCTATATCATGGCAAGGGAAGGGTTAGCCCCTTCCCTGTGTCCGTGTGAAGAGAGGCGCCGACCTCTTTGACTGCGGAGTTGGGGTGCTGCCCCCGCGGGGCGGCTGCGGCGCCTCCCTTGCCATGCCGGTCAACATGGCGGAAGGGGGGGCGCCTCCCTCCCTCGGTCAAGGATGACAGATCCTCACATGGTGAGGATCTGTTGGAAACAGGGGTTCACATTCTCCCTCCTTATAAAAATTTCAGCTTCGAAATTGATGTACCTCATATAACATTTAGAATCCAAAGCTTTGATCGTGATTAATCTTTTTTCCATTTACATATGCTATGTTACAAACAATTGAGGAAATTTCTCTTTAATTTCCTCAAGCTCCCAAGTAGCTTCCCTCTCGGAATGGTTACTCCATTGAACCTTGACATAGGGAATGCTACGCTGTCTTAAAACTTGATCCTTGCGGTCCACAATACGCACATGATGCTCCTCATATGTTAGATCCTTCCTTAACTGCATGGGCTCAAATTCCATCATATGGATGGAGTCAGAAATGTACCTCCTCAATATGGATACATGAAATACATTGTGCACCCCAGAGAGTGCCAGAGGTAATGCCAGGTATAAGCTACATCTCCAACTTTTTTCAGAATCTTAAATGGCCCAATGTATCGTAGACTTAGCTTACCTCTAATCCCAAATCTCATCACATTTTTGGTTGGTGATATCTTCAGAAAGACATGGTCCCTAGTCTGAAATTTTAGCTCCCTTCTTCTCACATCAGCATAGCTCTTCTGTCGGCTCTGAGCTGTACGGAGTCGTTCCTTGATCAACTGCACCTTCTTGTCTGCCGAATCAGCTCAAGGCCCAACAATTTTCTCTCCCCTACTTCATCCCAACATAAGGGAGATATGCATTTTCTACCATTCAAAGCCTCAAATGGAGCCATCTGGATACTGACTTGGTAGCTTTATTGTAAGAAAATTTCACTAAAGATAAGTGGTTGTCCCAAGCACCACCCAAGTCCATCACACAGGCTCGCAACATGTCCTTCAGGGTCTGTATGGTTCTCTCAGATGTCCATCTGTATGGGGATGGAAGGCTGTGCTGAAGTTCAGTTTGATCCCTAGAGCTCTATGAAGATTCTTCCAGAATTGGGACACAAACCTAGTATCTCGATCTGACACAATAGATAGAAATACCATGAAGCCTCATGATTTGCTCAATATACATGATAGCCAATCTCTCACTGGAAATCCCAACTCTAAATGGGAATATAGGAACTAGCTCTCTTTTTGTTGGTTCTAAGTTCCAAAAATCAGTTTCCGGATTTTGATTTAAGAGCCAACCACCTTTTTTTAATAAAATTTAAAATAAAAAAATGATATCTCTTTAGGAATCAAACCTAAGTCTAATATCTTTGCTAAAATATGTTAAGTACTAGAATAGTTAATAAATATTAATTTTTATTAAATATTGATGAGGGGTAAAATTATCATTGCATTAATACCTGCACGCGTTGATAATTGGGTCAAGTCCAATCCCAATGTCCTATCGGCCAGCTGTACGTCCACCAAGCAGCGAAGCCCAATTGCCCTCAGCGGCGTCGGTCGCCCTGATGACCCGAGCTATTCTCATACATCGGCAACCCAAGCCATCTATACCTTGGCAACCCGAGCCAATCGTACCTCGGCAACCTGAGCCAATCGTACCTCGGCAACCCAAGCCGTCTATACCTCAGTCGGACCGAGGCAATCGAATACCTCTACGAAATCCGGCACGAGAGAGTTCAAATTCACTATAATTGAATAAGATTTCAAATAGGGAATCATACCCAGGAGTGACCTAGGACCCACAGGAGTGGCCTAGAACCTACGTAATCGCTGAATCTCAAGGCATTAACCAACTCTCCCAGCCGTCGATCCTCTAACTAACAGGATACGGATCCTACTGGCCTCATAACAAACTTGATTCGAATCCGCCTTGAATCATAACAACTTTGGACCTCCCTTCATGACGCGCCTAAGGAATCAGGTGATCCCTATAAATACCACCGCCCTCCAACCTCTCAGGTACGCATCTATTCTCTGGCTTCCATACTGAAAAACTCCACTGAAGCTCCATCTGGGCTTGGAGCTCTCAAGAGAACACCCATCTAGGGAGCTCTTATGTGAGAGTCTTCTCCTCATATCTGCTTGCTGTGAATCTCCACTGATTTGGGCGTCGGAGGGTCCTCCGCAGAGGGCAGTCCCCCACAACACCCTCTGCGTGTGGACTGTCTTGCAGGTTCCACCCAAGGCGACGGGATCAGTGTTCGGATCAGGAGCCAGAAGCGCACCGAGTCGAAGAACAAATTTTTGCGGCAACTGATTGATGCTAGAGGAACGGTCTCAAGTCCCATAAACTTGTGATCTAAGAGACAAGACTCAAAGAACCAGAAGAAGTATCATCTAATGGCCAATCGAAGAAGAGCCACGTCCGAGGCTCAGGATCAGACTACCTCTCAAAGGCCTAATCCAATCAGCGGTGTGGCACCTCCGCCATCGCCGCTAGCTAAAACTCCTTCGCCACCGGCAACGGTGGTAACGTTGGACCAGTTCGCCACTCTGGTCCAGCAGGTTCAAGCATTGACCCAGTTGGTCTAGAGGCTCCAGGCAATCCCTGGCCCTGCTATCCCTGCTCCTTAGCTTCATAAGAGGCCGCTGCCCCTGCTCCGCCAGCGATCTCTTCCTCTAATCTACCGGACGTAGCAGATTATCATCACCAGCCCGCAAAAGCGAGGCCAGTGCCACAACAAGCTGGAGGAAAGAGCCCGCTCAGATCTAGGCGGGTTCATTCCCCCTCTCCAGTGTCTTCCCAGGACTCGATACCTCTACCGTCTTCCCACCGCCTGATCCCTTCTACTCTAGATGAAGGGATCAGGCAGCAAATGCAGGAGATGCGTCAAGAATGGCATCAAGAATTAGATGTCGTCAGGCAAGTTTCTCCGTTCCAGCCAAAAGCGGAGCAGGGCATCCCTTTCTCGAGAGGATCATGAGGGAAGTAATTCCCCCTCACGTCAAGCTTCCGCCATCGAGCCGTACCATGGATCCACTGATCCCGATGACCATCTGAGCAGCTTCAGATCCATCATGATGTTCCGTGGGGCATCGGATGCATCCTATTTGGAGCCTTCCCCTCTACTCTAAAGGGATCTGTCCGAACCTAGTTCAATAGCTTGAAGCCAGGTTCCATTAATTCTTTTGACGAACTGAGCTGTTTGCTCATCAGCCAGTTCGTCAGCAGCCGTCGCTAGCGACGGAGATACGATTCCCTCTCTGAGGTAAGCAGAGAGAGGGGGAATCACTGAAGAATTATCTCGGCTACTTCAACACGGCCCTCCTGAAAGTCGACCATCTCAACCATGAGGTAGCCATGTCTGCTTTGGCCGAAGGAGTGTCGAAGGAGGGAGACTTCTACTTGGCTCTAGAGGTTAACTACCCAAAGAGCCTCTCGGACATGATGTCCCTGGCAGATAAGTATGCTAGGGTTGAAGAATCAAGGATATCGGCCCGGCCGAGCCGAAAAAAAGAAAGAGGCAAGGGGCTCGGACAAGCAACGGGCCCATTGCCGTGCAAGCCCGCCTCGCCACCGTAGAGCTCCTCCACTGCCGCCTCGAGACCGAACCCAGAGTTTAGCTCGAAGGTTCGACCGCTACACTCCCCTCACCGCACCGAGGACGCAAATCCTGATGGAGATTGAACGACAAATTCCCTGGCCTCCCCCTCTCTGAGGCAATGTGACTCGGAGGGATGCGACAAAGTACTACCACTTCCATCGGACTATGGGCATGATACCGAGGACTGTTGGCAGCTCAAGAACGAGATCGAGTGATTGATCCGGCGGGGCAGATTGGACCGATTCAGGGGACCCCCTGAGCCAAATAATGAAGGGAAGCGCCAACCCGAGCCTCGCTCGCTCCCACCACCGAACCCCCTTGTTATCGGCAATGTCAACATGATAGCGGCGGCCGGCTCCCCATCTTTTGGCCAGGAGAGGAGGAAAATCCACCAAAAAAAGCTCGTGTTGATGAGCTCACTTTTTTGATGAAGACTTTCAGGAGATACAGTACCCCCACGATGATGCTCTGGTTGTATCTTTGAATATGAACAATTATGATGTACACCGCATCTTGATTGATAGTGGAAGCTCTATTAATGTTCTATATTTTGATGCCTTTATGAGATTGAAATTCCGGGTAGAAAGCCTTCGGGCCATGGAATCCACCTTGGCAGGCTTCACAGTTGACTCCATAATCCCAAAGGAGTTATTACTCTGTCAGTCCGAGCCGGCACCTGACCCCGCATGGCTACCGTGTTTATGGATTTTCTCATGACCAAGCTCCGGTCTTCTTACAACGCCATCCTCGGTAGGCCATGGCAAATATCTCTCAAGGCCATCATCTCATTCCCCATCTCGCCATGAAGTTTCCCATCGAGTGTGGAGTAGGGGTTGTTCGAGGAAGTCAAGTCATGGCTCGGCATTGCTTTGTCGCCGACCTTCATCCAGAAAGCCCGAGGTGGATGGGCTGGATGCTCGGAAGATTTCACCGAGCAACGAGGAGAACCAGCCGAAGAACTGAAGGAAGTACCACTCGATGAAACCTGGCCGATCGAACCATAAAGGTCAGGTCACAGCTAGAAGGAAAGCTTCAGAAAGAATTGATTGAATTCCTTCGGAGAAATGCGGACGTCTTTGCCTAATCCGCATCGGAACATGCCCGGGATCAACCCAGACGTCCTGGTCCACCGCCTCAGCGTGGACGAGACGTTTCGGCCAATCAAGCAGAAGAAAAGGAGCTTCGGCCCCGAGTGCCAAAAAGCCATTGAAGAGGAGGTGGACAAACTCATCAAAGCCAAATTCATCCGAGAGGTTATTACCCTGACTAGCTGGTGAATGTGGTCATGGTAAAAAAGTCGAATGGCAAATGGAGATCTGCATCGACTTCACTGACCTCAACAAGGCCTGCCCAAAGGATAGCTTTCCTCTTCCGCAGATCGACTAGCTTGTTGATTCAACTTCGGGCCATCAAATGCTGACTTTCATGGATGCCTATTCAGGCTACAACCAGATCCGAATGGCGCCCAAAGATGAGGAGAAAACTACCTTCATCACCGACCAAGGTATTTATTGTTACCGAGTTATGTCCTTTGGTTTGAAAAATACAGGTGCCACCTACCAAAGGCTGTTCAATAAAGTCTTCATGGAGCAAATCGGTCGGAACATGGAGGTGTATGTTGATGACATGCTGGTGAAGAGCAAGGAGGCATCCCAGCACGTCGAGGACCTCGCGGAGAGCTTCGCCATACTTCGAAAGTATCAAATGAAGCTCAACCCCACCAAATATGCTTTCGGGGTCAACTCCGAGAAATTCTTTGGCTTCATGGTCTCTCAGTGAGGCATCGAGGCAAATCCCGAGAAGATCCAAGCCCTACGGCAAATGGCTTCGCCAGGGTCAGTCAAAGACGTACAACACCTCACTGGAAGGATAATAGCCCTCAGCCGCTTCATTGCTCGATCGGCCGAGAAATGCCTTCCCTTCTTTAAAGCGCTTCGGTCGGCCAAGAACTTCCAATGGATCCCAGATTGTTAAAAGTCTTTGAAGACCTCAAGAAATACCTCGGCTCACCGCCTCTCCTCAGCAGCCCAAAACCAGGGGAAACGCTGAACCTGTATTTGGCTATCTCTGAAAATGCTGTGGGCTTGGTGCTAACCAGAGAGGAGAACAAAGTCCAAAGACCTATCTATTATGTCAGAAAACTACTCAAAGACGCTGAAACGAGGTACACTCGAGTTAAGAAGATGGTCTGGCTCTGATAACATCGGTTCGAAAGTTGCGGCCATATTTCCAAGCACACACCATCACCGTCCTGACCGACCAACCCCTTAAGGCAATTATCCATCGTTCGAAAGCATCAGGAAGAATGAAAAAAAGGGTTGTCGAGCTGAGTGAGCATGACATTCAGTATCAACCTCGTCCAGCCATTAAAGCCCAGGTCCTGGCAGATTTCCTCCTTGAGTGCACCATACCCAAAGATGGCTCTGCTTCGGACACTCCCGGCAGCCAAAGCCCAGTGCCCAATGGTTGCTTCACGCCGATGGATCCTCCAGCATGGGCGATTCTGGTGCCAGCCTGGTCCTGACCAGTTCAGAGGGTGTAACCTTCGAATATGGCATTCGCTTCTCCTTCTCGGCCTCGAATAATGAAGCAGAGTATAAAGCCCTACTCTTCGGACTCCACATCGCCGCGAGCTTAAGGTCAAAAAACTAATTGCCTACACCGACTCCCAGTTGGTGGCTGGCCAGGTGCAAGGAGAATTCGAGGCTCGAGAGCCGAACATAATTTGGTATGTCCAAAAGGTGCGTGACCTCTCTTCCTGTTTCGATGAATTTAAAATTATCCAGATCCCAAGGATTGAAAATGCATGTGCCAACCTTCTGTCCCGCCTGGCAACTATGGAGTCAATGGATCTCGAACGAAAATTTCACTTGGAGGTCCTAGAGAGGCCCAGCATTGCCGATGCTGACCAGATGATGCAGGTCAACACCGAACCATCCTGGATGGACCCCCTGCACAAGTATCTTAAAGAAGGGTTGCTGCCCACTGACAGAAAGGAAGCAAGGAAGCTGAAAATGCAATCATCTCATTATGTTCTAATCGATGACCGACTGTATAAGCGGTCATTCTCCATGCTGCTGCTCAAATTTCTCCGACCAACAGAGGCTGATTATGCTCTTCAGGAGGTTCATGAAGGCATCTGTGGTAATCATCTCGGCGATCGGGCCCTATGCCATAAGGTGCTTCGCCAAGGATATTATTGATCGACGATGCAGAAAGATGTCGATGACCTCGTCCGAGCCTATGATTCGTGCTAGAGATACTCAAATATTCAGAGGCTCCCTTCTGCGCACCTAACTTCCATATCATCCCCCTAGCCTTTCGCTAAATGTGGGATGGATATCCTTGGCCCTTTCCCTCTCGCAACAGGGCAGAGGAAGTTCTTATTTGTTGCGATTGATTATTTCACTAAGTAGGTTGAAGCCGAAGCAGTCGCTCAAATAACCGAAGCTTGAGCTAAAGACTTCGTATAGAGATCCATCATCTGTTGCTTCGGCCTTCCCCACACTATTATCACCGACAACGGGAAGCAATTCGACAACCCTAAGTTCCGAGAGTTCTGTGAGGATCATGGCATTCTCCATCGCCTGACATCGGTTAGACATCCTCAAGCTAATGGAGAGGCCGAGGTAACCAACCAAACTCTCCTGCAGAGAATTAAAGCTCGGCTCAACCGGGCACGGTGCAGATGGGCCGAGGAGCTCCACCATATGTTGTGGGTGTACCGAACGACTGAAAGGATACCCACAAGATAAACCCAATTTAAGATGGCTTTTGGCACATAAGCTGTCATCTCGGTGGAGGTCGGACTCCCCTCCCCTCGTGTGGAAGGTTACTCGAAGGAATCCAATGATAAGGAGCTTCGAACTAATCTTGATTTAGTAGAAGAAGTCAGGGAGAAAGCCTGAATCCGGATGGCCACCTACCAGCAAAGAGTAGCCCGTTATCACTCCGCTAGAGTCCGAGGAAAGCTTTTCCTCCCCGGCGATTTGGTGCTTCGGGAAGACATCTGTCTCGAAGCCACTGGAGCAAGAAAAATTGTCCCCGAATTGGAAAGGTCCCTACCAAGTGATGGAGGTAATCAGACCCGACACCTACAAACTCCAAGACTTGGATGGGAAATCTATTCCCCGGACATGAAACTCGGATAATCTCTGTGTGTATCATCAGTAAAAGTATGCTCTTACTAAACTCACTCTGTTCATTGAATTAAATTTAATTTTCAAAGACTCGCAAAGTTTTTATAACTCTCTTTGAAAGCTGCAATAAGAAGCAGGTCCTGTTACACATTATATCCTCGGTCGGGCCGAGCGATCTCCGTACCTTGGTCGTGCTAAGTAAAATATAATCTTGAAGACTCGGCCAAACCGAGTGATGATCTTCGTACCATGGCCGCGTCAAGTAAAACATAATCTTTTTAAATCCTCGACCAGGCCGAGCGATCTCTGTACCTTAGCCGTGCCAAATAAAATATAATCTTGAAGCCTCGGCCAAGCCGAGTGACGATCTCTGTACCTTGGTCATGCCAAGTAAAATATAATCTTTTTAAATTCTCGGCCGGGCCGAGTGATCTCCATACCTTGATTGCACCAAGTAAAATATAATCTTGAAGCCTCGGCCAAGCCGAGTAATGATCTCCGTACCTTGACTGCACCAAGTAAAATATAATCTTTTTAAATCCTTGGCCGGGCCGAGCGATATCTGTACCTTGGCTGTGCCAAGTAAAATATAATCTTGAAGACTCGGCCAAGCCGAATGATGTCTCTATACCTTGGTTGCGCCAAGTAAAATATAATCCTTTTAAATCCTCGGCCAGGCCGAGGGATCTCCGTACCTTGGCTGTGCCAAGTAAAATATAATCTTGAAGCCTCGACCAAGCCGAGTGACGATCTCCATACCTTAGATGCGCCAAGTAAAATATAATCTTTTTAAATCCTCGGCTAGACCGAGCGATCTCTGTACCTTGGCCGCGCCAAGTAAAATATAATCTTGAAGACTCGGCCAAGCCGAATGATGTCTCCGTACCTTGGCCGCGCCAAGTAAAATATAATCTTTTTAAAT